>OY101442.1:33781696-34279196 GCA_956483585.1 Gymnocheta viridis | reverse complement strand
TATATTTTTTTCCACAGTGAAAGTAATTTCAAATTGATATATGGCCTTAAGTTTAATTACTGTCTCTTTACAAAGTAAAGTACAGCTCTGAAAAACTTATATTATAACTTTTGATTGATCTTGCAAGAAAAACAAAAATTTATAACTGACAAATTACTTCATGAGACCAAACTGACGGTCGTTGCCTTCTGTGTGTAAATGAATGTATGTTATTTAGCTGACATGCAGCTGTTATGGGAATAATTTTATCTACTACATTTTTCTTTAACATGTTAATCACAACTCTTGCTTGTTTGGCGGTTGACGTTTTCACGTACACATTTTATCAAAAAGGGGGCGTAAAGTTTTTTTTTTGCTTTAAACTGGTAACTCTATTAAAAATGAATTTACCAGCATGTCGGAAGCTATTATTTTATTTTTTATTTTTGGTAAAGGAGAATTATAAAGTCATGTTTTAAATGCTATGAAAGATAAACTACAATTGGCTCGCTGGGCGACTGACTCCGAAAAGAAAGTGGTAAATATTTTGACAGATGATAGTTTAACAATTTTAATAAATAAATATATAGCAATTCTTAATCATTTGTCTCAAACAGGAAAAATAATGTTGCTGTGAAATTGTCTTAAGCGAAATAAGAAACAACAATGGCGAAAGTTATAGAATTAAAATTGTATATAAATTGTTGTAGTCTTCTTCGCATAGTCCTTTATGAATAGATAATTTTAGTACATGATTTACAATAAATGTATATACACCGACTGTTGTATCGGTTATATGCGCTAATGTTAATAAATTTTTTATTGGCATATTTTTTACTGATTTTCAGCCAATTTTAAAAATTCAAGTTTTCATAAAATCTCAACGTTTTCAGGTCATGAAAATCTATTCTGACTATTTTTATGATGACGTCCATATGGATGTATATATGCAAACCCTTCAGATCTTAAAAATTGTTAAGCCGATTGCAACCAAATTTGAATTCTAAAGTTATTTCAAGAATTTTCGAAAACAAAGTTTCTGAAAAAAAATTTTTTTAAATAAATTTTAAGCTACTAATCTCATCGACTTGCAAATATATAATCATCCCTTAAACTAGAAACAACATCCGCTGCGGCTAATTTGATGAAAATCAATTGAACCGTTCGAGAGATATCGGTGACGAAATTAAAAAGTCCTTTTCATCAATTTTTAATTAGCATGTAAATTTTTGAACTTGAAAATTGAAGTGAAATGTCGCAAATTTGATATTTACCGGTTAAATATTTAAATTTCGAAAACCCCATTTTTTCGGTCCTGCAAAATACCAAACTGCAAGGTCTACTGTATTTATATATTTTTTCCATGTAACATATGAAAAAATTTTTATAACATTTGTAAGGTTCTGCCATGTGCAACCGATACAATAGTTGGAACATTGTGGTGCATCCCTAAAGAATTTACAAACGAAAATATAAAAAGTTCGTTCATTCGCAATTGATTTATTTTCATAAATATTAGTATTAAAATCTCTAAAGTTTATTTAATATAAAAAAAACACAGCTGTAGCTCCGTCGCCTTTATTGTAATTAATGTTCTTTTATAACTGTTTCAAACTGCGTGAGCGTTAAAGGTGCGATTACAACTTAATTTTTTGGGGCTACCATAAATTGATGGACAGACAACAAACCAGACAGTATTATGTGGTCAACAAATGCAATCGGGATTCCCTTTCTCTTAAAGGCAGCAAGCCAAGTTAGCGGTTGAATGAATGATCATAAATTTTCACACCTTAATGCATAGAAGCACGTACAACAATTACCGAAAAAAACTTTGTGCGTTGAAACAAAATTTATACATATTTTTAATTCAGACATTAACAAAGTCATTTTCAAAGAAATGTATAAAAATAATAAAACTATACATTAAACAAAAATTACTGCCAAAAAAAAAAACGACAACAGAGTCATAAATTTGTTAGTTATAAAAAGAACAGACAAAAATTTGTATGACAGTGAAATTAAAAGCCCTTTGGCCAACCGTAACAGAGTTTTAATGCCCACATTGCCAAACAATTTACATCTTAATAAAATTTGTAGTTGTTGTTGTTGTTGTTTTTGTTGTTCTTTGTTAGCCTGCTGACCCCATTTTTTGTTCTCCGCAACAATTCCAAAAATTTTTTCCAAATAATCACTGTTTGAGTATTACAAAAAAAAAAACGTTTTCAAATAAAATTTATATTTATTGATTAAATTTCTCGTGTTTAACAAATCTGTATTGTGTATTTTGTCAGTCAGTTTGGCGCACTATGGCACATTTTGCGAAAAGGCGGCCAAAATTTGTATTTATATGCTCGATATTAAGATAGAAAACTCATGTGAAAGTAAACACTTGAGACTTTCAGAAGCCATCCAATTAAATCTCTATTCTAACTATTTAACTGTGAGCAGCGTGAATTAAAATGATTTTTTTTTATTATTTCGAAAACTATGTCTTTTCAGTTATTTGTGAAATTAACAATTACTTGTTTCTCTCAAAATGTTCTTGGAACATTTTTGATGCCAAGAACATCAAGACTTTCTGATTCCTCAATACCAGAGTACCAAATATTCACTCATATGCATGAATATGAATTTTTAATTTTTTTTTGTGTTTCGTTCTATTCGTGTTTGAATAAACAAAAACTAGTTTGCTGTATTCGTTCTTGTACATAAAATGAAAGTTTTTGTATATTATTCAAAAATGAATATGAATATCAAATTTTATTTTGCAGTAGCCTTCGAAAAGGAACAGCAAAGAATTTGTAATCTGAATGTTCATGTACATGAGTGTATTTGTTTCTTTTTTTAAGCTGCGCATATTCATTATGAATATTCACCGTATACTCAAAAAACACATACACATGCACACGAACATTCAGTTTAAATAAAATTAATTACTGTCCGTTTTCGCAAAATTTGGCATTTTTTTTATTTCTCGCTATTCGCATACTTATATGTACTTAAAAAGAAAAAAATAAATTATTCATACACGTGTGCTTAAAATCAGAAAAAAAACTATTGATTTTCGAATGCTAGAATAAAACAAAAAAATTTACAAGTTCAAACATGACAATTTAACATTAAAATTAATATTTGAGTATTCATACAAGAATTCGTCTGAACACTGCTCAATACCCATACCACCTATTTTTAACAGATGGAGGAGCAAAATTGGACGTACATCTATGTGTAAGCAAAGAACACTGGATCTTACAAGCATTAAATTCGACCCTATACGCACGTTCCCATTTGAAGATTGTTAAAAGATCATTATTTAGCGAATCATTTAGCTGCTGTCATCTGCAAAAGAATGGATAGGATTGAAAGTTTGACATAGAAGGTCATTTAGGAAAATATGAAAAAAGAGTAGAAAAAAGAAGGGAGCCTTGCGGTACCGTCTGAATTAACCTTAAGCTGATTTGATGAGATCCCATCTCGAAAAAGTTTTCGCAGAAGTGCACTATGTCAAATTCCATCAAACGCTTTGGAAATACCTTACTTTCGCCAAAATGGTGAATAGAATGACACTACCTTTCTGAAAGGGGGCGACCCCTACGAAAGCCATACTGCCGGTCGCTAAGTAAGCTGTTGGATACCTCACAAGATGGAAGTTCTCCATACTTCATTTGAAATTCGGTTCGACCAGAAAATTCGTCAGAATTGGCGTAGATATACTTGGATTTTGTGAGTTGTCGCTTATGCCAAACTCCAAGTTGAGCAGCCATATGGTAGAATAGATTTGACACCACAGCTGAAAATTCTGCTTTTTGTTTGTAAATAATTTTATTACAAGAAATTATTTTTCTTCCAATCAATTTTACTTGTGGCGAAAAAATCAATAGGCACTCCTTTTGACGTTAATATTTCTTATAAATTAATTTCCAAAAACAAGAGAAGCGTCTGGCAATGACGCAATTGCATGATCAGATGCATAACCTTCGTACAGATTAAAATAAAAAATAATCTTACAACGTCTGACAATGATTCGGCACGATTTTCAGATGTGTGACAATATTATTGTCAAGTGGCTGTTTTACAATGGACTAACTATGCGTTTTCTGACAACGTTGTCGTGTGCCACTTCACACCACTGATGGTAGCAAAAATTTAACAAAATTCCTACATGTCTCGCTAAAAAGAAGTTCCCTACTCTAAAAATTCATTGATTTTATGAACATTTATGTCGCCGGACAAATAATTAAATAATGATAAAAAATAATATAAATTTGTAATTTTAAAAACTCCAATATCTGTCTTTGTACCATCATATTCCTCAAACGACTGTACTAATTGCATTTCTTCTAAAACTATTTAATTTTTAAGGGAAGTCTGTGGATTAACTTAAGAGCTGTTACACAATTTTTTTTATAATGCTAATAAAGAATGAAAGTCATTATTTTTTCTAATAGCGCATTTGAATATTTAAAAGAGCTTAATATATATTTTCAAAAAGTCTTAATTTATATATTAAATAAAAAATAATAATTTAAAAAACTTTTGTTTGTTGAGGGTTTTTAGCTAGTCTATATACATGCATTTCATTGGTGCTAAAGCCAAATCATCAGTAGACCTTAAACCTTATTTTTAAATGTTTCAAACCTCTTTACTTATACAAAAACTTTTAACAACTCAATGAGAGTTATAAAAATTACAATAGTATAAGCATAGTATGCTTTGAAACTTATTCAAAAATCCCAACAAATTATTATATTCGATAGGAATCTATTTTATTTTCTTAAAAAAAAAAAAAAAACCTCAACAAACAAAAGTTTTTTAAATCTTCGAAAAAAGATATCGAGGCAATCTCGATTAATATAAATTTAATCAAAAAAATAATTAAAAAATTTTCAAATTTGTTATATTCATAAAAATTCTATTCCCAAGAAATTCGGACATTTCTTTGCCCTTCGTTGTCTCTATGTACTCGTATATATTATTTTCCAAAAAATGTTTTCTGTCTGTATGAAATATCTCGCGTAATACTGTAAAATTTCGAATTTTATATGTATTATCACTTTTGTGGGATGTGTTTTAAGCAATTACAGCGGAATATAAAAGGAAGAAAATCAAAATTCCCAACATTTTCCTTAAAATGAGAAATCAGTAATGTTTTCCCTTCGCTTAAAATTTTCCAATGAATTCCCTACAAAAAGGTAAAATTCTCCACTATTGGCATCACTGCTTCACACTATTTTGATAGATCTTGAATACATTTTACTGATAGTATTGCAAAATTTGACAATCGTGTGTGCAGAGTTTAAATAGAACGTACAAACAGTTTTCTGAATTAACGTTTAATATTTTGTACTGAATTAAGTACATTTATTATTTGGCTATTTTCCTTAAAAATAATTTTTGTTATGCACAATATATTAACAGCTAACTAACAACCATTTATGGTACCATTCAGCAAATTATTTATGCTAAAAATAAAATAATTTAATTATTTCTGACGCCGCAAGTATTTTGAAAATTAAGCGTAATCAATAAAAAAATTTTTTTTTAGAAAAATGTCCCACTGTGCGGCGGTAAAACATTTAAACGGTAATTTTGCTGCATGTTGTTTTTTTTTGTTTGTTTTGTTATAAAACATTTAAAAACATCTTTATTAAAATTTGTTTCAGCTAAGTTTTCTTAAGAGTTTTAACACTTTATTATTTTGTTACAACGCAACAAATTAAGGTGAAATTTTGTAATTTTGTAAATGCGGGGGTGTGGTGCCAACTTACATTGGTATTGCTGTAATTTCTTTGAAAATTTCGTTCAGTGCAAAACAATTATACAATCTTTTTAATTGCATCTTTTGAGATTTAATAAAAAAAAATGGTTAAAACTATTTATTTCTCTTTGCTGTGGAATTTTTATGTTAATTCTTAAATTTAAATTTGTACAATTACTTCTTTATTTGCAATTAATTGATCTTTTGTTTCAGCTTGAATATTCAGAAAGGAAATTATTAAGTGCTGCAACAATAACGACAACATTAGCACTTATTACGATTCAAGTTTTTCCCTTTATTTTCGGAACTGTTCTAACTTTTAGCAGTTACCTTTTCTTTTATCACTGTAATTAAATTTAAGCTCAAACATAAAGGAAAAAAATGATGGTTACATGAAAACTTTCTACTTATGTACTTTTCTCTTTTACTTCAGTAATTTAAATACTTTTTTTAAGATGTTTGCTAACAATTTGGAAGGCTTTAATTTACACACAAGTATAATAATGGTTTCATTACTCAAATAATGTTCGGGCAATGATGGAAATACCCAATGTCGAGTAAAGATGAGGGGCAAATTACGGCATTCTATATAAAACGAAATTTCCATACAAATTCAAAAAATTTTGTGTGGGATTTCGTTCGATATCGAATAACTGGAGTGAATTATTTGTTTCTAAAAGCCCAAACAGCCAAATGCGTGTGCAAAAATTCTTAAGAATCGATTAAATAGGAGAAGTTGGAAGAGAAAATGTATTTCGTTTGGGCGCGGCACAGTCCACTTTTTAGCCATTATTTTGTATTATCACAATAACTACATGTGTCTGCAAAAGTTTCATAAGAATGTATTTAGTAGAAGTAGTTGAAAAAGAATATTTACTTTGCAGGGGCGTGGCACTGCTCATTATTCTCATTGTAATATTGTCTTGTTACTAGAACTAAATGTGTGTGCAAAGTTTTATAAGAATCGTTTGGTCAATGGCGCTGCACAGTTTTCTAACCATAATGCTGTATGTTTGTTTACAATAAATTAATTTGTGTGCAAAGTTTCCTTAGAATTTCTCTATGGGAGTAGCACTCCCCACTTTTTTAATCATAATGTAGTATGGGAACGGCCACTTAATCGGTAGGCAAAACGGATCCTATGACCGTTTAAGTAGAAGTTGTTGAAAAAGAATGTGTACTTACTTTGAATGGGCGTGAAACTATCCACTTTTTTAACGGTACTAATTTGGAACTACATCCCAAACCGCTTTATAAATGGCGGAGTTATAAGACAACACATAATAAAAAAATATATGTACGAATATATACAAATGAATTGATAACATTCTCTTTTTATGAAGTTGGTAAAAATTAGAAATATATTCGTACGCATTACGATTTTACTTTCGATTTCATGAATTCAAAAAATCAAAGTTGCTTAAAATAAATTTTAAAATATTTTGAGAACAAATTCTAGCAAATTCATGTGTTACCGTCCGCAAGGCGGAGCGGTAATAGTTATATACTGGGCAAGTTTAAATATGCACAAAAATTATTAAAATATGCATGCGTATATTCCTAAAAAAAATTTTTTTTAAATATGCACAAAAATATGCACCCGAAAAAACTTAGACTAATAATTTTTAATCAGTTTTATTTAAAGAAATGTTTAATACAAAGTATATTAATATGTTTTTTTAAATTTTCGAAATGATCTTCGATTGTCGCACAAAATGATCGAATATATTAAAAAAATATACGTTCAACATCCATCGATGTTACTTCTTTATATGTTATTTTCAATCTTGGTCAACATTGGAAGGCCAACATTTCGAATAAATATTTTGTAAAGTTTTACAGTAAATATTTTATTCTTAATATTTTGAAGTTTTTCTTTTACGACTTCTACGACGGATAAACTTTCTTGTAAAGGAAGATCTTTGGTTTCCAATTTAAATACACTCAAAATTATTTGTAATGTATATTAAATCTGTTGTTACCGGTGAATTCTTAAATAAAGCCTTTGCATTACATATTAAGTCTGCCTCATCTTTAAATCGCTCATTTAAAACGCTGCTTATTTCTATTAAGTTGTCGCAATAATATACGAATACAGCAGTTCTTAAACAAGATTACCATATACTGGAACAGAGCTTTGGGGGATTGATCATACTTTATGTACTCAAGAACGCATTATAGTGATACAAGACGGCGCATGGAAATTAATTAAGGCAACAAGTTTATTTGGAAAAATACTACATACCATGTATGTATGTATGTAGTTCTACCTTAAGAAACCCGGCTTTGCAATTTGCAACAAGTGAATTAACATTGCAAAATGTAAGCAAACAAAATATGCAATTCTATGCAACCCATGACCCAGACATGTAACATGCAAAAAATTTTTAATGATCGCATTGTGGAGCTGCGTCAGTTATCACCAGCAATTTATGTTAAAAAAAACTGACAACCTGCGTAATATGCAAATTCATGCAAGTTATATCAAAAATGCTTTTTTTTTGGAAAATATTTGAAAAATATGCAAATGCAAAAAAGCATAAAAAACTTGCTCTCGTTATACATAGAACCGTCTAGAGTCCAGCTTCAATAGTCAGAATTAAAAAAAAATTTAAAACAAACGTTATGTTCAGTTCAAATTATTTATTACAAAGTTCATAGATGCCTGATCACGCATGATCGTGATTGGTTTTTTTGGTTCAATCTAAATAAGTAAGCGTGCATGAGTAGATTTGTGGAGTAATTGTTTCCTGATTTTTTTGTTTTATTATTGTAATTTTTCTCATTTAATTTTTTAATATTTTTTTCGTAAGTATTTCATGAGCGTGAGTTTTCGTGATGATGACGTTTTTTTTCACTCGCGTGAGCGTGAGCATACTTGAACTTGAGCCAAAAATATAAGGTCGTGTATGAGTAAAAATTGTTTAGCGCGAACGTGCATGAATGTGAGTGGAAAGTCATGAGCCTTATAAGTTGGTAGAAAAAAATTTAAATTTAAAGCTTATTTAAGTATAATCTGAAACTATTTTACTTTTTCTCACAAAAAAAACCAAACAAATTTTATAAATTTTCGATAAACTCGAGTAATTTTGAAAAGTAAAAATTACTCGTAAAGCTCGAACGCAATGAAATAGTTCTTCTATTATTTGGTGAATTTAAAAAGCTAAATTTCTATTATTGATTTAATCAAAGTATTAAATAATCGATTGAAAAGAATGAAATAAATACGCTAATATATAAAAAAAATTATATTTTTTAGTTCTATGGTAAAGTTAGGCTTCGTTTTATACTCATAAATAAGTGTTAATGAATTTAATAAAAAATATATATTTTGTGCAAAACATTAGTGCTGCCAAATAATATTTAAGCTTTCTTTGACGTTTTTTGAAAGAGAATTAGCGGTAATTTCATGGAAGTTATTGCAAGCTGTCTTATTTATGGATGATATTTTTTTAAAAATAACTTGTTGGTCTGTCTGCAGAGTTGTTTTACAGAGTCGACGAGCAAATCGATTTTGCATGCCCTAGACTTGCAGTCTAGCAAACAACCGAACGTCCTACCAGATCAGCCATTGCATTCATGCACATCTTTAAATTAATATGTAATAAAGTTCTACATGATTTTAGAATGAGTGGCACTCTTGTAGGCGAAAACTAGATAGATAGAATAGGGAAAGATCTGCTCCAAAGACCGGCCTGCGACGCCTGATGGATCATTTGTGCCATAGAAAACTAAATTTTAAGCGAACGAAGAATCCACGACTACAGCTGTTACTTAAATATTTAAAATTTAAAAGTAAAGCTATTAAGAAATTTACCAATTAAATAAATGGGATTAATTTATATATTAAACATGTATAATTGTTCATTAAAAACAAACAAAAAAAAAACTAGAAGAAACAGTCACGTAGTCCATAAATTTTTTTATTGAATAAACTTAAGCAAACATTTCTAATTTCACATTAATTTAATGAAACAAAACTGCATTGCAAGAAGAGAGCCACAGAGTCTCTAAAACAATTTTAACATGAATTTTCATTAAAATATTTGCTTTTCTTTCTTTTTTAATGGAAATCAGTGTCTGTTTGAAATAATTTTGTGTTGACAATCTATTTCAAATTTTAGGCGAATGAAGTGGGCGTTTTAAAATGTTTGGAAAAATAGTTTCCATTATTGAAAAATACGAATGAAAATCACTAGTGTCCGACCAAATGCACTTGTTTAGACCGAACTTACATTTCAGTAGATTTTTCAGACCGAATACGAAACCAAACTCGCAACACAACATTTTTTCATTAAATGCAAACATTTAAATTTTTTTGGGAATTTTTAAATCTAATAAAATCATGCGTTAAACATACTACAAAATTTTTATTTTGACAATGTTGGACTTTTTATACTTTAATATTTTATAGTGTACGAGTATAATTTTTTCATTTGTTTTCACCGAATGTCGGTTCGGTGGGATTCTAAAAATCACTCGGACACAAGCATACTTTTTGTCTGAGTGATTTGAATTTTTTTTTAATTCTATAAATTTAATGTCATGTTAATTTTTTGTTTTGTTTTTGGGGGACAAGTCTCAAAATTTATAGACGATTTGTTTTTCTTTTCTTTTTCAATTTTATTAATATGTGTGTATTTGTTATACATTTGCAGATATAAGCAGATATAAATAAATTTATGAAAATTTATTAAAATTATGTTTTAAGAAGCAAGACAAATTACTATTGTCTGCCATTTTGTCACATAGGAATTCATATAATGAGACAAAATTTCACTGAAACTTCTGATCATTTTTATTTTGTGAGTTATTATACGCATTATAAATATTTGTTTAATTATTATTTTATTGTCTAAGAAATTAAAACAGAATTAAGTGCTTTGATTGGCTAATAAATATGGATGCATGAATGTTTATCTTGAAGAATTTATTTTTTTGTCGAATTGTGTGAAATCGTATGGCAAAGCTCTCAGATGTGCACAAGCTGGAAGCCTATTTTCATATTGAAATGACTGCGTTGGTGTAGTTCGAATCGAAAATAAATGCTTTCAATTTCTAATGTAAATAACGATTTTCGAATCGAATTACAGAGTAACCACAAAAGACATTCATTCGTATGGGTTAAGGCTGCACATGGTCGCAGAGATAATCATCCTGTAAAATATTTTTGCAAATTATTACTACTATTTTAAAAAGTAAGAAGTTTTGGATTGAAGTTTTTCTTTGAACCCCGACCAAATCTGTGAAACAACTGAACCGAGTTTGAAAAATCACTTCATATCGAGCGTGTTCTTAACTTTAATTTACAACATTTGCCGGTTTTTAGAATAGAAATAAAACAGCAGAATATTATCTAACGCAGCAAACAATAAAAGTTTTTAACTTTTGCTGAAAAATCTTATCTCTTGATTTGTATAAGATTAAAAATAACTAGAAATAAAGAAAAGTCTTATGGGTAACAAAGCAAGAACTATTAAAAAAAATAAGTAATCGAGTTTCACTTTGACTGGGTTATCTTTTAAATAAAAAAACATAACTTTTTTAATATTTGATTTGAATTTCTTTCAAAAATATTCGCACGTGTATAATAAATTATAGCATTAAATAACACATTCTATTATTTGCTTAGACTAGTTTGTTGAATTTTTTCTATAATACATTTCTTATATGGACATATATGCATAATATTTATACCAACACACATACACATATATAAATACATACATATGATGTACGTGCATACAGTATAATAATAAAAAATATAAAATAAAATAAAAAATTAGCAAAAATTTTAATTTCTTAATCATTGTGTTTAAATGTATAATTAAGTTGCTTTTAACTTGAAATTAACTTTTTAAACTGTTTTAACAAATTTTGTTCCTCCTTTTTAATTAAACGTTTAACAAACTTTAAATGAATCACTGCTTAACAGAAATTGTTGAAAATAAACTAAACAGAAACAGAGTTTCCCTATCGATATTTTACGATCTTGAGTAATAATTCAATCAAAATGTAACAGAAGTCAATTGGCTCATATTACACGATAAAACGGCTGAAAGACAAAAACCACCATCATCAAAACCACAACCAACCAACCAACCAGCAAACCAACCAACTACCTCAAGAAAATAAAAATAACATGATCGCTGTAAAAAGATAAATGACCAAACAATATAAAATTTATTACGACAATAAACGCCTTTGTTGCTGTTTCAAAATTTTGCCAAAATGAAATATAAAATATTCTCTTTGAAAATCATATTGCATTTTACGATGGAACACAAAATGACGGTGACGATGATGATGATGATCATGATGATAATTTTCATGTACCGGGCTTAAAATAATTGGTTACCGTTACCAAAAGATCAATAGCCATACATATAACAAATCCCGCCAAAATGTTTTTTTCTTGTTCTTTCACATTTTTTTATGTTCTACTTCTTTAGCAAAAACTAATCACCACCCAAAATCAGTCTGGCGATCACCAAGATCATCATTTTCACGATCTCTCCATCACCATCAGCGTCATCGTTCATTAAGCTTTTGCAGTCTTTTGTATGATTGACATTAAAAATGAATATAAAAAGCATAAAAGAGCCTGCTGAAAAACTAAAATATAAAAGTTTCATTTTGTTACTTTCAACGAAGAAAAAAAAAATGTAACATAAAAAAATATATCAAATTTACTCACACTTTTTATTATTTTGTATCTCTTGTGCGTTTTGTAATAGTTTCAACAGCTTTTATCTGATAACTTTGTTGTTTATGATAATGAAAATGTGTACTTTACGAAGAGTTTCTTAAGAAATGTTGTTATCAGAAAAGTTTTGTTAATTAGATTCTTCAAAATGTTTTTACTTTTCCATCAAATCTGATTTCTGTTAATTTTGAAAAACATATGAAGACACACGTAATATACTAACAATGCAGATAAGTCTCGTATTCTTTTTTCGGTCATAATTTTTATAAACAAGATTTAAAATCACATTCAATCGAGCGACATAAAAAGTGGCGAATACATGGAAATAATACTGATGCAGAGGCTGCTGATTCTGTTCTTTTAACTAATTCTTTATAACAAAAACGAGACGAATTTTAGCTTAATAAATTGAACTGACAAACAATTTATTTCGAAATTAATTTTAATAAAATAAATTTGTTTTCCTTCAATAAAAAAAGTTCGGTTTTGAAACTTCTAATTGTATAATTTTTTTATCTTTGAAAAATAATTATTTTTAGTTTTTTTTAATTAATATATTATTACAAAAATCTTGTCTCCAAACCGTTCAACGACAGTTAATAAATCATATTTTATGAAAGCAAATAATCAGTTTTGCAACGCCATTTATGAAAAGTGTATCTTGATTTTTTTTATTGAAATAATTTCTACAAATGAGAAAATAAAATGTTTCATATTCTTTAGTTGTTTTAATATAAATTATTTCTTAAGAAAGAACTTGCTGAAAATACTTTCGCCAAAAAAATATTATTTACTTGGAAACCAGGTTTCGCTTGCTTAAAAAGTAACACATATTATTAATTTTTTTTTATTATTTTAAAATATGCCTCCTGATAATAAGAAGTGTTTTATGATTTCAGCTCATAAATCTTATATTGACCTAATCTAATTTAAACCTTGTAAGCACGCATGATGTTGGTTACAATTTGAGGCGACGAACAGAGACACACATCCCATGCAAGTTGCAACACTTGCACTGATATAAAATTTGTGTATTTGTGTGTGTTTATCAAAAAAAAAAAAAAAAAACAACAGCAACTCCATGCATTACAGCAGACCCAGTAGCCTAATGCCCGATATACTATACTTTTATAACATTTCATATTTAACTTTATTCTCAATAAACATTTGTTTAAGGATTTTCTCGTTTTCTCTTGATTGTTCACACAGCGCAATAAGATAATAAAATCAATAAATTGTTATTTGCAGTAAAAGCTTTCAAAACTACCTATAAATTCTTAGATGATATGAATCAATATTAAAAGCACAAAAAATCTAAAGAATCATCTTTTGCAACAGCAGATAAAGAACTGTTCGTCTAAAATTTGGACACGCTGTGCTTTTCGATATTTCGAAACCCTTTTCGTAAAATTAAAAACTTGTATCTCGTATTGTTGTTCGTCTTTCTTACTTTATTAATTTGTAATGCCGACAATTAGCGAAGATTTTTGTTGGTCTTCAAATCAGATTTAGGACAAGAGGGTTGTTGTAAAAACAGCAAAAAAACTGCCACTAGATTTTGTATATCAAATTACACCTAGAACTATCAAAAAACTTAATCTTTCAATTAAAAAAAAACACGTTTAATAATTTTGGCCAGCTTTTTGGCTCAAATACTCCTCTGAGAGTCGTAGCATTTTATCCAGTTAGTTTTTTTATAAAAATACTATTTATTGAGATGAACCAAACAACATAAAATTATTAAAAGCTTCGAATTTCGAACGATTGATTTTTATATTTGTACACATGTAAATAGATAAATTATTTATCTCGTACACTTTCAATCCAACGTTATCAAAAGCTTAATGCAACCAAATTTTGAAAGAACAGTTCTTTAAGTACAATACGTGTCAATGGCTGCTGGAAATTTTTTAACTTTTTTACTTTCAGAATTGAATATTTCTTTCTTTCACCCTAAAGGTAAAATATTAAACACAAGTCTTCGGGGAGTTGTAGTAAAATGTTTGTAAAGTTATGACTTCATAAAATTTACTAAAAACACATTTAAAGTCATTAATCACTTTTGTTTTAATTTTGTTTGTAACGCTTGTAAAATATTTTGCGTACTAAAATGAAGAGTTTTTTTTTGGGAATCAAAGCCAAACATTATTTGATGTTGAAAAGTTAGCAAAATTATCATAAATGAATAGTGAACGACCGAAAAAGATTTTTTAGGCCGAACCCCAATCCGAACCTTAGTATATTTTTAAGACGGAACACTATATTAAAACCAATCTAATTTTTTTATTAAATACAAAAAATTTTAAATATTGTTATTTATTTATTTAATAAAAATAAAATAAATAATGATAATATTTTACAGGTTTACATTTTTGCGTATATTTGCTGATATTTCAAAGCCTGATATTCGGAGAAAATTTTAGCGAACGCCGAACATCAAGTAGAACTCCAACACCGAAATAGATTATTTGAACGGACGTTATAAATTATAATTTTTTAAATTTATAGTCTGATTATTATTTCAGTGTTTTTTATTTTCCTTTAGTTTCTTCGTCAAAAAGTTTTAAAATTAGTTAATTATAGTAGACTAATCCGATTAGATTTCAAACATAACTTGAGAAAGACATACATGCATAAATACGTATCGTTCATTTACTCTAAAAACGCCCTAAAGTTGGTGCTTCAGAAAACAACGTTACCATTGTGACACTAAAGTATCACTTTTGACTCTTTTTCGTGCTAATTTATGCCTTTGTACCATTTTAACAAAATTATACCAAACCTTTTAAAAAATGAGTAAGCTCCAATATTGAAATATTAATAAACAGAAAAACGTATGAAGATATACGTAAAATAAATAACGTAGAAAAGTTTTGGTTCGAGATACGAAATTTGCAAAATAAATTTGATGAAAATATATTTTCAAATTTATATGAATTCGTTACATATGCGAGTACATACTTTGCCTCATAGTAGTGCTTTCGCTGAACGAATTTATTAAAAATTATCACTGATTAGAAATAAACTTCTGAGTCCAAATATAACTTCTGAGTCCATGCTTTCCTCTCTCAATTCGCTCGAATCGGAGCTGAACGAATTAAATCCACCTGAAGAATTAATTACAAAATATAGAATAAATATTTCTAAAATGTGGGAAAAATTTTACAAAGTTTTTGTAAAAGTAACTTCCTTTTCTGATAATGTGGAATTGTTTTTTTTTTGTAAGTATGTATTATTACTTTTATTTTAGTCCAATGTTTATTAATAATTGCTATAATTCATTTTCTTTTTTTCTTTATAATTGAAATAATTTTTTTTGTTCACAAAGAACTTGACCGTATTTTACATTAAAATTCCCTTTTTATCCTTTTCATGACACTTTTTCAGAAAACGTGAAAAACAATATTCTTTTCTCTTGAGGTGGGTAAAAAATATATTTGTATGCATTTTTTACACAAGATGAAGAATGGTACGACGAGCAATTTAGCATTAATAGCAAAAAAGTAAAACATAGAGTAAACAAATATTCGACATATTGAAAAAATCGATTTCTGAATAATTCAATAAAGCGTAATTTAAAAAAACGTGTTTTGGTTATTTTTTTTAATTAAAAGCAAATTCGAAATCTGAGTTTTTATGTTAATTTCAGCATTGATATTTTTTAAATTAAAACTAATGAAAAATTGATGTACAAATTATTTAAAGTGATTATTTTCCGAACAAATTGGTTGTTAGTAGTTTTTTAATCCAAAGTGATTATTATTTTGGCTAATATTCGTAACATTTTTAGTCAGAAAGAATTTGGCATGGGAACAAGGGCAAGTGTTGTGTAAGTTGAAATTAATATGTTTAAAATTGATAAAATGTTCCCTTGTTTCTTTGGAATATTGTCTCATGTCCAATTCTTTCTGACTAAAAATGTTACGAACATTAGCCAAAATATTAAGCACTTTAGATTAAAAATGCACAAATTAATTTTGAGTCATTTTTTTAATTATAATAAATAAAAAATTAAAATTTCTTCTCTTTTAAAAATTAGTTGGGTTCATAACGTGAATTAAGTTTAAATATTCAACATTTTATTTTCTTTACATAGAAATTACACATAATTTCAAATCAAAGTATATGAATTAATATAATTTATTTATAATATAATTTATTTATATCAACTAGAAGCTGGAGCCCAGTTGATCAGTGTTCTCTGACTGTCAAATACCACATACAATAAAAATACACAATTGGGGGATTCAAACGGTGTCATATTAACTCACATTTTCATAATCCCTTAATATTTTACATCAGCTTAAACAAATTCTTATTGTGCTTCAAACAAAAACGTCATAAAATAATAGGACTTTTGGAACTGTATTTATTGTTTTGTCATATACAAACAGTAGAAATTTTCAGAGAAGTTTGAGAGAAATTGCATAGTTCATGTTCTTCCTTGTCATACTTTTTCGTGTTATTTTAAAACGTGTGACTGCCATTTGAAAAAAAAGAAAAAAACTATAAATAATTACTTACTGTAGTCACATTGCTCATCTTGCGTTCCATTGACAGCGCCATCGGGCAGCAATTGTATAAAACGATTCTTAATGTAGAGTTGTATTTTACGAGACGGTCCCGATAGATGCGATACCGTGGAACGTTCATTACGATCCAAATTGTTTTTATGATGTATATTTCTAGAATTATTCAGTCTTTTTGATTTCGAAACACCCATATCGGATGAACGTTTCACACCAGCGACACCGCCACCGCCACTACTACCACCCGCACCAACTGCACTGGTACTGCTACTTCTATTAGGTCGAGTGCTGGTGATGCTTCTCTTACCACTTAAAACTAAAGGCATGCCCCATGAACTAACATTGGCCGATGATACTGATGATGAGGATGATGCCGCCAAGGAGGATCGTATGCTTCGTTCAGTTCTTGACAATATGGCCAAATGATGTGATGACGAAAGTTTAAAATTATTCAATAAATTGTTCGTATATAAATTACTATTTAAAGATGTTGTTTGCTGTTGCTGTTCATCTGACTGACCAGCTAAAGTAGTAGGCATTAAGGTAGATTGTAATTTGGTTGATGATTCGGTGGCGGTGGAGAATATAGTAGTTGATGTGATGGGTTGTATGCTGGTGGACTTAGATAAGCTTATTATGTTAATTTTTGAGTTTTTTGTATGAGTATTTGTTAATGACACCTGTAGTGAGGCGGCTGATTCTTCTGTTACTTCGACTTCGTCCTCTGAGTTTGCATTATAAATGGCAGTTATTACTATTTGTTCTTTTTGTTTTTTATCGTTTATTTGTTTATCACTAATACTATTATTATGCTTTTCGTTAACCTGCTGCTTCTCGTTTATTGTCGTTAATCGTTGTTGATGTGGCTGTTGCTTGGTTTCCGCTGCCATTTCTTTCGAGTACAAAGAAGCTGCCAGCGTGGGTGGCGGCGACAATGTTGTTCTTGTTGTTAAAAAACTATTTAAGTTTTCGTTTTTTATTTGATTGTTAATCATTTTATTATCCTTCTGTTGAGGATGTTCGTCTGCCGCAAGATGTTTTGGAATGGCAGGAAAAAAGCTTAATGTTGTATCGTTCTTAATAATATTTAGTTTATCTATGGGTGCGGCTTCTGTTGCTTTAGCAGCCACTGGTGGCAATATTGTTGGCATAGCATATACTAATCCCGGCCAATCGATTATAATCGAAAGGAGGGCACCCAGCAGCGCTAAAGCCGTCCAATCTAAACGCAGATTTCTTCGCATAATTGGGCAAAAATGTTGATTACTTGATCGTTTTCGTTTAAGCACTCCAAAACGCCCCAAAACTTAATTAATAGCGTTAAAAAACGCAAAACGAAACACGGCACAGTTGCTTATTGTTGTTGTTGGTATTAAATCTCTGCTACCACTACACTTGTTGTTAAGTTAGCACTCTTCCTTTATACTTTTGCGCCTTTTTTTTTTTTGTTAAGTAGCAAAATAATTAAATATCTGGGCTGGTGTAAGTTGTTGAATATTTTATATTTTTGCACTCTTAACACCAAACTAAACTTGTTTTTTATTAGTTCATAAAACTATGACACCTCGTTTTCTATAAATCATGAAATTTATATTTTCTTTTTTTTCTTTTGTATTTTTTGGGTTGCACTGTTTTTTCCCTTCAATTTTATATGTCTGAAAAAAAATCAACTTTTTTATTTAGGTTACCATAGTGTAAACATATCTTTTGCACTTCATTATTATTATGATGGCATTGTTAACGAGATCTCTGTGATAACGTTTATGAGTTTCATCTTCGTCGTCCTCGTTGATATTGCATTTTTCAAATTTAACTGGCGATTTCATTTTCTTTCAAAACAACCCACGAAGTTAAAGGAAACTTTTTTTTAATTTTCTCGTGCCCTTTTTTTAACTTTTTCACTAAAGCAATATATTATAAATTTATTTTATTTTATTTTAGAAAGTGATTTAAATTTTTATCTTAAATTTATTTTAAACAACTTCTATGTGACTGTTGTAAAACACAAGATTTTGTTGTTGCCGTTTTATAATTATTTTCATTAAACCATTTTTATTGGCTTACAAGCATAAACATTTTTTCATCGTTACTGCTGCTGATGAAGAAGATCAAGTTGAGATGTTTTGTCGTGAAGGTCGTTGTTGTCGTTGTTGTCGCGAACTGCAATGAAAAATTAACAAACAAAAAAAACCGGTAAGAATTAATCAAATTGGCTTTTTTAAACATTTTTAAAAATATATACATATATATATTTTTTTCATTATTTTTTATATTTTTTGTTTTCGGTAAAAGTTTAAAAAGGATTAACAGATAACACTTGTAACGAAACATGACCTACAGCATAATTAAAGGGTTTTTAAGATTCGGTGGGAAGTAAAAGATTACATGAAACATGAAACATGATATATGTATGTTGTCATGTTAATCATCTGGTATTTTAATGTGTTTTTTAACGTAACTTAATGATAATTTAAAATGCAAAATAATTACCAGTTTAATTAAATTGGATTCCCTTTACATATTACTAAACTTAAAAATTTCCTTACAACAGCAAAAGGTCAATTGAATAACTTTTAGAGTAAATATGTGTGTATGTACATATAAGACAAACGCGTGAAAAACATTCTCCCATAAATATTATTTTTGCCGGCTCAGCATTCACAACATTCGCTTGATGGCAATGACCTCTAATACAATTTTTCGCGTTTGTTAGAAATATTGTAAACGATACTTTCGAATACAAAGAATATAAAACATAAACAATAAATATAAAACGCAAGTCGTAGCAAAAGCCAAATCATTTCAGAGACATTCAAAAGAACAAAATCTTTTAAGTGCCCTGGAGACCATCAAATAAAATGTGAGTACTTAACAGACGACAAGTAAAAATGAAGCTATTAAATTAAAATGGAACAATATACGTTTCAACAACGTGTTGAAATTTTTAAAATCCACTACAAAAATGGTAAAAATTTCGCGGTCAGAGTTCGCAAAACTCAAGCACTTCCAACAATTGTGAAACTGGTTAAAAACCTTGAGCTGTTTAGAAGAATCGAACTCGTGCACGTCGCTCAAGAAAAACTGAGAATATACCAGTGTTCGGGAAAACCCAGATTTGTCCTTTTCTCCTCGAGTTTTGGAATTGGGCATAGAAACTGAATACTTAAAGCTTTTAAAGTTCAGTTAACACAAAGACTCTGACCTTCTGACCATCTACAATATCGTGTCCTTGGTAATTGCGTTCTTAAAATGCATCAAACTAATCCGGAATTTCATCGAAAAACCATCTTGAGGGATTTTGTATGGGCTCAATGGGAAGGCATGGATGCGAACGCCTTCTATTTTTAGCAAGTAACATCGCTCTTTTGCGTAAAACGTTTCCTAAATGTGCGATCTTTCGAAAAGGCGATTACAATGGGCCACCGTGATTTTGTGATTTAACACCTTTACACTTTTTATTTCGGGCTGTGTGAAAGTTAAGGTCTATCCCAATGGCCCACAATCGATTCAAGACCTCGCAGATGGAGCTCGTAAAGTTATTGATCACATACACCGCAAATGTGCGGATTGATAATAGAAAATTTCATGAATATGGAGAATATGGTCCCATCAGCGTAGATATACCGGCCATTCGGCTGATATTGTTTTCCATTATTAATGGCATACCCTCCTTTTTCCATTTAATTAAACATCTGATGATTTAGATTAAAAGTACTCGTTTTTTACATATCAAAATCAGAGCTGCCAGTAATATTTTCGGAAAAATCGTCAAATTTTGTAAATAAAATCTTCAAAATATTCAGTATTAAAAAAGGTCGCCAAAAAATCGTCTGCAAATTTACTTTGTAGAATGTGTACCAATAAATAAATAAATAAAGAGAGACTTTTATTTATTTTGTTTATTATTTAACAATCTAAACATGTTTTATGTTTGAATGTATTTTTGATTTTGAGTTTGAATGAAATGATTCCTTTTAACTACTGCCTATTAAGTAATAACCATTTGAAATCAATTGAAATGGTAGCAGAGTCACACAAACATCAGCAATTTTTATTTATTTATTTTTTCTTTCTAA
Source organism: Gymnocheta viridis (assembly GCA_956483585.1). Classification (NCBI taxonomy): domain Eukaryota; kingdom Metazoa; phylum Arthropoda; class Insecta; order Diptera; family Tachinidae; genus Gymnocheta; species Gymnocheta viridis. Next base: position 34,258,148 of record OY101442.1, on the reverse strand, counting down.
TGGTGAAAGATGAAAGAAGTTTTTAAAAAAAAAAAAAAATAAATGCAGAAGGTGAGACATAAAAAGCAATTTTATGTTTCTAGAATGAACATTTTTATGGGCGGCATATGCCGTTTTATGCTACTACAAATGCGACTAAAAAATTGCAAATAAAATCAGGAATAACTTTATAAAAAACTTCTACAGCCATGATGTTTTTTTGTTGTTTGTTGTCTTTAAAGAAGTGTTCATAAAAAGTAGAGGTGACAACAGCTTGACTTAAAAAATAAATTATTTGCTTTTTTTATATAATAAAATTAATGTATTTAGAGTACTCGTACTACAAGTATTTAAACACTTCTGTGTGTGTTTGTGCTTTTTTTAATACTTTAAATTTTGTTATATTATTTTTCTCTCGTAGGTACTGAAATATGTATACATATGGATTTTTTAATTTTTCATGTTACTTCTCAACTTGGGGTACACGTTTGAAATAATAAATGACAGAACACGCAATATTTGCTGAACTTTTTGTTTTTATGTACAGCAAAGGTATTCGTTTCATTAATGCTTTTGTAATAAATTTTTTTCCCTCTCCTCTATTTTCCTGTTGTTTGCAAATATATATTTTTAATGAAAATTTCGTTTTTTTCTCTTCATTCGATTGATCGGGCATTTTCTAAAGTTAATGTCCGATGCGTCAGATGTGGCATTTAAACTAAACAGTTTATTTTAACAGAATAAGTAGTAATTTTATATTGAATGTGTAGAAGGACAATAAGATTTGAAAAAGAAAGAACACGTACTAAATATGTAAATAGACAAATGAGGTAATAGGGTGGCGCAAAATTAATCACCCTATCGGATGACGTTATAATTTTTTCACATTTGTGAACTAAACAGCAGCAGTATCCAAACAGACCGGCAATGGAGAGATATACTTTGCAAGAAGAGCGTGGAATAATTAGATGGGTTGGTTTTTACTAATAATCGGTCGGGTCTGTTAGCGCAGCGTGATTTTCGACGTCGATTTCCCAATCGTGTCGTGCCAACTGGGAAAACATTCTGCCGGTTAAGTGCTCGACTCAAACAGACTGGAAACACACAAAAGACATTGTAGGACATGTCCGCCACCACCGGACTGGCCGTGCTGTCTAGAATATCGCGGCTGTGGCTACCGATGTCATTAAGAACGAAGAAACACCAACCAGACGCTAGTGGGCCACGATAAACGATGTCTTACTGTCGGAATTGAAAGAGCGGTACGTGCTGAAAATGTGGTTTCAACAAGACGGTGCAATCGCACACACAACAGAAGCTACAAGTGATATTGTGAAAAAAGGATGACTCATTTTGCTCCATCATTGCTCCACCATTACTTAGAAAATTAAAATAGAAAAAACATTGCGAAGCAAACACTTCTAAAAAATATATTTAAAAAATATCATATCATTTAATGCAACGTCGCACTGTGGCTGAAAATCGTTTTTCATTGGCCAAAAGTCTTTTTTTTTTTGTCACCGATTTTTAAAATTTTTACGCCCTTTTGCAGCTAATATATCCAGATTAAGGTAGCCAAAAAATTAGGTTAAACTATTGATAATTGTGAGCGTGGCATGCTGTCAAACTCAACGGTTTTTTGTAATTTCAGAAAAAGGTGTTTTTCTGTTGTTTTTTATCAAAAATAAATGATTACTACTCGCAAGGTATTATCGATAATGGCCTGCGGTCTTTTTTATAATGTTGGTAGGATTATAGTCTTTAGTTTTTGTAAGTGGTCAGAGCTCTAGCGTTTAATATTAAGGGCGTTACGGAATATTTATGAAACTACTATATTTTTCTCAAATTTAAACTTTAGTAGAATAGAACTTCTAGGGAACAAAAGGGAACAAGAAATGTATACCACCCGGAGAAAGGTGAAAGTGTCCTCTTTACCGCTATATATACTTTTGCACCCGTGACGAGCCGTGTGTAGAACACTTTTTTCATTTTAATGAAATTACTCCAAAGTACTCGTATACAATGGTGTATATAATTTTCACTTTTTTGCCTAAAAGTTTATGTTTTTACTTTAGACTACGTAAAACTAAAAAAATTAAATATAATACCTGCGAAAGGGTTTAATGGCTTTGTTTTGATCAGCAAAAAATAAGTCATAAAATTATCACAAATCATCACAAAATTCTACAGTAAACATATGATCTGTTTCTAAATTTACCTGTTATCAAATGTTAGGGTCAACCAAAGTCATAAGCAATTTTATAACAATAATCGGGACATTAAACCACTAAAAATAAAAAAACAACCCAACAACAACAACAAATATTGGCGAGATACTAATCAGTTTTACCTGATATTAAGGTCTGGACAACATGTGCAGTTTTGTGCAATTTAAGCACTACCTGCTATGAAATTAAAGATCAATGTGTGAATAACATGTATCTAAAAATGTATAAAACTACGGATTCGATAAGGGATTATTCAGTAATAAGTTAATCCTCTAGGTGTACGGATAAAACATAACAGACGCAAATAAAAATATTCAGAAAAATATGGAGAGCTTCAGTTATAAAAAACTGGCGGAAGAGTATTTTAGAAACAAAAACCAGGAAGATGTTCTTAGTTACGTTAAAATAAAATTAAACTTTAATTCGTGTAGCACCGAAATGGAAGAGGAATTATCTAATTTCGTCAAAGCACTAAAAAAACGCTACAAAGAAGTTCGCTACAGTAAACAAAACTTTTATATAAAAAGTGCAAACTGGTTAGAGGGCCAACTTACTGTCGCTGCAGAAACAGCAAAGCAAGATAAGGCTGGAAGACCACGCAAATCATTAATGGGCAACTGCAGCGATAGATCTAAGAGGCGGAAACTTAAAGATATTAACGATGCAATTGGTTGTACAAATATAAAAGAATCTTTCCTACATCAATTACGATCACAGAACCAATTAACAAAAGTGGATATCATTGAAAAAGTTGTTAAAGCTAGTCCAGTGAGAACAAAACGGATTCTTAACAGTATACCAACTCCGAGTGATGCAATACAGTACACAAATGAGGAGGCATTAGCATTATTTCTGGATTTGAAATTAACAAAACAGCAATATATTAAGCTCAGACTGCGTGCGATTGAAAAAGGCTCAAATATGTATCCAGCATATCATCACATAACCGCTGCTAAAATGGACTGTTTGCCATCAAAGGACACTATTACAATCACACCAATTTCGGCAGAGGTACAACTACAATCTCTACTTGATCACACAGCCGAACGCTTGCTACAATCAATAACAGGAAATGAGTTAAAGAAATGTGGAAACACAAAGTTAATTCTTTTTTGTAAATGGGGATGTGATGGTTCTTCGGGACAAAAACAATACAAACAAGCTGTATGTGAAAATATATCGGACTCAGATATGTTCATGGTATCATTTGTACCATTGCGATTGAAAAAGATTTTGGAAGATTCAGAGCCTTCGACTAGTACAACGCAAACAATGTATATTTGGAAAAATGAGACACCATCTTCTACGAAATACTGCAGGCCAATCAAATTTGAATTCAAAAAAGAAACTCATGATGCCATTAACAAAGAAGTTAGTGATATCAAGACCCAAATTGCAACACTACAGCCATTACAATTACAGTTGGATGGGCAGCAAATTGAAGTAAGCTACCAATTAGTGCTAACAATGATAGATGGAAAAGTAGGTCAGGCTTTGACTAGCACGAAGGCTGCATCCAGCTGCATTATATGCCAAGCAACATCAACCCAATTAAACCAAGTCCCGACAAAATCATTAGATAATACCGATGCATATGAATTTGGATTATCACCACTACATGCAAGAATACGACTTATGGAACACATACTAAAAATCAGCTATGATTTGGATTTCGGGTCTTCAGGATCAATAAGAAACAACGAAACCAACAAAGAGTTAAGAAGTGCAAAAAAGAAACATGTTCAAGATGAATATCGCAAATTAGGATTGATTATAGATCAGCCAAAACAAGGGTCAGGCAATACAAATGATGGCAATACCGCAAGAAGATTCTTTTCAGATCCAGAAACAGCATCTGAAATAACAGGAGTGGATTTTAACATTATTTTCAGATTTAAAATAATCCTAGAAGTACTTGCGTGCAATGAAGAAATTGACTCTAGAAAATTTGGAGATTATGCTAAGGAAACTGCAAAAATATATACAACCAACTACCCATGGAGAAATATGTCTGCAACAGTTCACAAAATCCTTTATCATGGAGAAGATGTCATTAAATATCATTTGGTGCCACTTGGAGATCTATCAGAGGAGGCTCAGGAAAAAAGGAACAAGGATTACAGATTTTATAGAGAGCACAATACTAGAAAAATTTCAAGAAATTCAACAAATGAAGATCTATTTAATATATTATTGGCAACGTCAGATCCGTTCATCTCCAGTATTCGAAATCAATGGAAAGTGGAACATCGGGATTTAGATGAAGAAGCCAAAAAACTACTAAAGAACAGAAATAGCACAGAACAAAATATGGAATATTTGCAATCAATATTTGAGTCAAATGAATAATAATTATAATTGCCTTTCATTGTTATTTAAGTACGAAAAACATAATATTAGTAAAAAATAATAATAAACAGAACCTACCATTGTTGCAAATGCTATTAAAATTTATTGCAGTTTTTATTTTTAAAATGTTTTTAAAATTATCAAATTTGACAGCAAAAAATAATAAATATTTCTGTAGTAATAGTAATATTTTTAGATAATATTATTAACGTGTTTTTTTAAGTGTAACTATTCTTTGAGTGTAAACAAATTTGCAAATTTGTCAGCAAAAAATTTTAAATTTTTCTGTAATAGCAAAATCTCCAGTTGATTTTACGATTTTTTTCAGTGTAAAATTTTTTTTAAGTGTAAAATTAAAAAAATTCCATTATTACAAAAAATATTTATAATTATTATTAATTTCCAAATATTCAATTTTTTAATAAATAAAAAAATAATAAACCCATATTTCACTCTAAAAGTAAAAAAAATTCAAAAGTTCAACTTTGACCTAGAATTCCTTAAAAAGTCCTCAATCAATTTTAATGTAATTTAAACTGAGTCAAGCTGAACTAAATATCTATCCAATAAAATAAACATTACTTCAATATTTTGATCGGTTCAAAAGTTACAGAATTTTGGCCAATGAAAAACGATTTTCAGCCACTGTGCGTCGTTGTAACACAAAACCACTACGATTACAAAAACACGCGGTTGAAATTTTAAATTACACAAAAGATAATAGGAAAGTAAAATAGTATTCTTTTCTCAAAAGGTAATATTTGTATAATTGTTTACACACTATAAATTACGATATGAAAATTATTTCCGCATTATTTACTGCAAAATCGCATTTTTTGGAATTATGACGACATTATAAAATAGGCAGGGACAGTGATGCCAGCAGAAATTTATCAAAATCCCTACGTGTCTCGGAAAATTCTCCCTTTTTCCCAACACAAAAAAAAGTTCCATACATTTTTCCCTACTCTAAAAATTCATTGATTTTTTTAAAAAGAACATTTTATTTAGGGTTTTCAAAATTTTGTACATTTATATGGCCGGACAAAAAATTAAATAATAATAAAAAAATAACATAAATTTGTAATTTTAACAACCTGCAATCTGCCTTTGTGCGATCATAGTTCTCAAACGACTGTACTAATTACATTTCTTAAAAAACTATTTAATTTTTAAGGGAAGTCTTTGGATTAACTTAAGAGCTGCAACACAATTTTTTTTATAATTCTTCACATTCATTGCTAATATAGATTTCTTAAAATTTTAAGGATGTGAAGTCTTAGAAGGTAATCAAAATCTTAATTCTGAATTATTAATAAGATTTTATCCAAGTTAAAAAAAAATAATAAGAATGAATGTTGTATATAATATGATTATTTTTTTCGAACAAATTGGTTGTTAGTTCTTTTTAATCCAAAGTGATTATTATTTTTTTTAAGACGCATTTGAAATAGTCTAATATATATTTTTAAAAAGTCTTAATTTATATATTAAACCAAAAAAAAAAAAAGAAATAAAAATAATTCCAATATTTCAAATTTGTTTTCATTTTTCATAAAAATTCTATTCCCAAGAAAATCAGATATTTCTTTGCCTTTTGTTGTCTCTATATATTATTTACCAGAAGATGTTTTCTGTCTCTATGAAGTATCTCGCGTAATACTGTAACAAAATTTGAAATTTAAATTTTTAAATGTATTATCACTTTTATGGGGGATGTTTTACGCAATTACACCGCAATATAAAAGGAAGAAAAACAAAGTTTTAAAAATTCCCTACATTTTCCTTAAAATGAGAAATCAGTAATTTTTTCCCTACGCTTGACATTTTCTAATGAAAGGGATTTCAGGGCACCTGGGATAATGCATAAAATTACTGCGTCTACGACTACGGCTTTTGGAATTTCATCTAATTAAGATTCCTATTGAAATTTCGAGTTTCATTGGCCCAATATAAACTATTATGTTGACTCTTTCCCTTTCCAGGTTTAACCTTTTTTAATCGTTAACTGTTTTTGACAGTGCGTCTGTCTATTCCTTCGAAATCTTGGCAGCAATGAAAGAAATCAAAAACTCAAGCTTCAAGCGAAAAAAAGTGTGCCAATTTTATATACTTGAACATTTAAAATTAATAATAAATTCAAACACTTTAAAATATTAGCGTATATAAATATTTCTAACAGCATGAAGCAATAGGCAGGCGCATTCAAATAAATTTAAGTAATTTTCATGATAAAAATTTCCTAAAGCTCTTAAAGCTTTCTTCTCATCACAATTAAATGCAAATGAACAAATTTTTTTATTTAATTTTTTTATAACGCAAACTTTGTTTAATGAAATATAGTTAATTTCTTATACTCAGCGGGAAACTTCTGATGAATTTATTATGCTCATAAACAAATGTTTTTTAATGAATAATTAAAATTTAACACAAAGAAATCGATAGAAATAAATAAATCTTATCAGATCAAGATATGTAATTACAAAATTAAATAAAATTTAAAAGTTTTTGTGTGAAAATTAAACTGATGATCTGCTTGTTTTTTAATTTTTTTTAATCAAATATTTTTCTTTTTAATTTTTGGTGACATTAATTAAGTTTTATTGTTTATAAACGTATGCACATTTATTTAAGATTTATTATGTTTTCCTCAATAATTGAATTTTTTTGGGGATATTATTATTATAGAAAGTCTGAGAGCGCCACAAGCGTATAATCTGGAGATAATCAATATAAAAATGGTTTAAAATTTATGTTTACACTTATAATTATTTCTGAAATTTACGATCAAATTAAATAGTCTGTATTTGTTTGAAAGACAAAAGAATTGTGTATTTTTTTCATTGTTAACAAATTTTATTGCACATATTCGAAGATTAAATTTAAAATGAAAAGTTTACATTCTTTTGTCATATGCGTTCCACTGAAATAAAGTAAATTTTCTTAAAAACTTTTGTCAAATAACAAATATAATTGATATGTTTGAGAAATACATATGTAGTTCTAGAAAAAAAGTTCTTCTCTTTCTTCCTATTCATACCTTTTTGTTTCTCTTAAACAGAGAATGGTGTAGTGAGATAATTTTATTTCACGATCATACGGACTGATGATAAAATATATAATTCATGCACCGCCAAGTTTTTTTTTCACGTTCATGCGTGCTCAGATAAGTGTAAAGAAGAATTAATCAGCATCATGACAACGAAATACTTATTGTTAACTTAAAAAAAAATTTATTTCTTTTTTTAATATTTTTCTTAAAAATGTATTATGTGCTGTTGTGGTTAAGTTAATATGAAAGTACTTACATGCATTTCGTTGATGCTTATGCCAAAATTGTGATAAAGGTGTACTGATAAGTTGGCATAAGAACCAACGAAATGCACCTAAGAATATTTAGAGCAACTCGTTTTGTATGAAAATGAAGAAGGTGTTTTCGTTGCCGGGTCAAATTAAAGATCAGTATTTCGTATGAGGATTCCCAAAACATTTTTGGGGGTATAGGGATCGATGCGTCTTAGAATGATATGTTTGTGTATTTTTTGTGTGCATATTTTCGTATTCTCTACCAAAGCAACATATTTGTATGTATAAGGTTTTTTCAAGCCGCTCCCAATACACCTAACGCGCACTTAATATGTAAACAGTCACTCCCTCACATTCTTCTATTTCGCGTTATTTTTTTTTTTAAAGCACTGTTGCAGCACATCTAGTGCCAAATAAATGCATTGATTTTTAATACACTATGACGAATTTTATTAGCTATTTTACTTCTAATGACGTTATCATGTACATTTCCAAAACCCTAATGCACATCAGGAAAATTATGATGTCGTTAATGGAACCCGAACCTCTAATTTAAATCATCACTTGGTTTTGAAGTCAAAGTCAATTAAACACTTTAGCATATCCAAATATTATTGAGAATTTCAGTACATGAGTACAATCTTAAAAATTTTAATAAAACATGAACAAATAGGCAGACCTTTAATTGATTTTAAAATTTTTACTGTTTGGCTCATTTTTTGCCAAATAGTTTGTTGTCAAGAAAACCCATCAATTTTTTTTTTGCTCTTATTTAAAATATAATAACCATTTAACAAATTATTAACTAATATTAAGACTAAATAAAAATTCAATTGAACTTACTAAAAAATTAATTGAAACAAAAACCCTCCAAGTACTTTAATTAAAAATATTGTAGTTTTTAATCCAGAGATATTGTTATTTTGGCTGAAGTTTGTAACACTTTTGTAGAAATAATTGGATATGAGACAATATTCCAAAAGTAGAAGGGAAAAATTAACATCAATTAACTTCAATTTACACGGCAGAAGAGAAATGCGGCAAAGTCGAAGAAAAGGTACGCTTCTCTGTTAAAAATAAAAACTGTAAAACCAACTAAAGCAAACAACGTTGATTGAATCAAAAAATTAATTGCAAAAAATCTAAACAAATAGTTAATGCCTGTTTTTATAAAATGAAAACAAAATTGTGAGCGAGATTTTAAATTGAAAACAAAAATAACTTTCTGTATCTTATTGTTGTTTTCAATATTAATTCTCACTCACAATTTTGTTTTCATTTTATAAAAACAACCAGTTAATTGGCCAAAAAATGGACAATCAGTTTTTCTATATATTTCAAAAAACCATGATATTCTAAAAATTTCTTAACTAATTGAATTTTTATGAAGATGGAAAAATTTAATCATGGCTTGATTTTTATTTAATGTCTCTCAAAATACATTAGTTCTAGTGATGACCACTAGTGACCTGGGCCGTATCGAAACAAATAATTTTCTTTGTTCATTTTTGGTAATTTCGTACTATTTTGTCCTAAAATAAATTATATAGTTTAGCATATGGCGCACAATAATTATCATTGGACAGTGATATTCCGTTTAAAAAAATGAAAATTTAAAACAGGGTTTTCATTGAAGATCACATTACTGATCTCACTATTCCCCATTGAACTGCAAAAATAAAAATTATTTAGACATGAACTTTTGTTTGTTGACGGTTTTTTAGCTATCCTATTAAACCATATTCTTGAAAAGTTTCAAACCGCTTATTTTCTACAAAAACTTTTAAAAACTCATTGAGAATTTCAAAAATTACAAAAGTATAAGCATAGTAGGCTTGGAAATTTATAAAAAAAAACACAACAAATAAATTACTTTCGATATGAATCTATTTTATTTTCTTTACAATCTTTATATAATTAGCCACCTACAATGGATGACATAAAAGTATTTTATAAGGCACAATGGAAAATAGAATCTGAATTAAGTATTTTTTAAATTTATTAATCAAAATTGCCTCGATATATTTTTTTTCAAACAAAAGTTTTTGAAAAACTTTGAGAAAATATATCGAGTCAATCTCGATTAATAAATTTAAAAAAAATTTAGACACGTTGTAGCTCACGTATAGCCATCGCTAGACCACCGAACTGTTTTGGGAGTCCGCAAAAATCCAATCGATCTATAATTGCTATGAATAATATCAATTTTTTTTCTGTGAGTCACTAAACTAAAACATCCACAACAATCACAACATAATAAATTTGTATATTTGTTAAACTTTAATTCCGTGAATTCACTGTAAGTCATCACTGAAAAATATAATTGAAGCTGAAAAATAGAACTGGGAACATGTGTCACTATGAAATATTTTTGATAAGTAATAACACTTGAATTTTATACAAATAGTGTTAATAAATCATTTGAAATAAAATAATAAAAATAAGACATCAACAAATGGGTTGTAAATTAACAACACATTTGGTAAACACAATTAGTTTGAAATTTTATAAAAGCAAATTTGTGAAACTGACCTTAAGGTTCACATGTATAATGATGTCATTTTAAGTACATAATTTCATCGCCTTATACTCATTAAATTCTTAATAAAATATTTTATTTATACAATATTTACATTTTCAATAGAATATTATGTATTTGTACAATCGCAAAGATCTGCACAAATTAAATATAGAGTTTAAAAATAAAACTGAAAATATATGAATAATTAAAAAAAAAATAATAAAATTTTATTGCCAAAATTTTGTAGAATTAGACTATATCGCATTTTTTATATTTAAGAAACAAGTGAATCTACTTAATCTTAAAACAAAAAAAATATATAAAAATTACTATCGCATTTCATGATAAAAATTAAATAAAACTCGACACATTTTTGTTGTTAAATCAAACAAAAAAAGACAATTGTACAACATGTTGTCATAACTATTGTGTATTTGAGATTTTTAAACTTCTATCATAAGAAACACTGAAAATATCATAGAAAGTGAAAAGACATTTCTTTCCTAAATTTAACTACTTTATTTACTTTTCTTTCTGCTTTAAAAATTTAAAGAGTGCTGTTGCTTTTCTTCCCCCCTTCGATATCATATTTGCCACAGTGTTGACAGCAGTAATTTTTAAAACATCTATATATGGCATAAAAATATTCTTCTTTTTCTCTATTCTAAAAATTTATTTAATTATAGAAAAAAATAATTTTAGTTTTAACTTTTTTTTAAACTTTTTACATTTCGTCAGGCCTAGAATTTATTTATTTAGCTCCCAAACATTTCTGGAAAATTATATTTCTTCAAAATTCATTTACAGTACAACCTCCATAATCCGGACAGATATAGTTTCAGCTATTGTTCGAATTAGTGGATCGTCCGGACTATAGTTAAATATAAAATGAGGAACGAAACACTTTTTTACTAAGTCCGTTACAGAACTAAATAGAGTTAAACTTTGCGGAGAACTTCGCACTAGTTTTGAAATTGTTTATATTTGATGACTTGGTTTCACTTCAGCTCTGAGCCCTCCAAATGTATAATTTATTTTTATTACCGAAAAGAGAAATAAGTACGTATAAGAATTCATTTGTATTTAATTTATTTACAGAAAACACAAACTGAAAGTAACGAAAAATATTTAGTAATTTTGAAAAATAAGAATTTATTTTTGTTGAATACAAAATATCTTTCATAATTATATAATTTGTCAGCTCTATTTTTAAATTATATTTTTAAATTATCATAAAATATCCTTAGCTGTCGCTTTGGTTTGTTTAGCCCATAAAATAGCTTTTGGAAACAGTTCGGTACGCAAACTCAATTAAACTTTTAAATTTAAAATGCTTATTTTGTCTGGTGGTAAAATATCGAAAAAATTTTACTGAGAAAGAAGAACACTTGTCCAGACCATAGAGGAAAAATTTCTAAACTGCCCGAAAAATTAAAATGTCCGGATTACTGGATAGTCCAAATTAGCGAGTGACCGGATTAGAGAGGTTGTACTGTATTTTCAATAGAAGGATACTTGAAATTAATTCAAAAGTTGTTATATGAATAAATAAAATTAAATTTATAATGTATCTGCTATCATTTTGTAAATTTTCAATGAAATCTTAATTATGATTTCTTAGCAAAATTTTGTCCAATTAAAAAAATATTTCTTAAATTTTCAATGAAATAATTATAATTTCTTAGGAAAATGTTGTCCAATTTAAAAATAAAAAATATATTTCTTAAATTTTCAATGAAGTCTTAATTATGATTTCTTAGCAAAATTTTTTCCAATTTAAATATAAAAAATATATTTATTAAATTTTAAATGAAATTTTAATTATAATTTCTTTGCAAAATTTTGTCCAGTTTAAAAAAATCAAAAATATATTTCTTAAAATTTCAATGAAATCTTAATTGTGATATCTTAATAAAGTTTTATCCAATTTCAAGAAAAATACTGATTTCAAATGGAAAGTATGAACCAAGGACTTTTACGCTTGGTAGAGCGCATTAAAAAAACTAAACTAGTTTAATATTTATTTTTAAGAGGAGGAAAACAAAAACAAAAATTTCAAACGTTTTCAAATTAGTTTTTGTTTTTCCTAAAACTTTTAATCCCAAACAAATACAAAGAAAATCGGGCATTGCCTTTCTTTCATGGTCTTGATATATCACTAGCCAAAGGAGTTTTTTCTGTATGAAAAATCTTCCATAATACTGGATAAAAATTATGTAATGTTAGAATTTTTATTAAATTAAATAAAAAATAATCGGATTTGTGTTTGTCATATATATTATTAATTTTGTGTAGTGCTTTACGCAATCGGGATCCAACTGAAAAGCGGAAACAAAGTTTGAAAAAGTTTCTTAAAATTAAAAATCAAACATTTCTTCCCCACGCTTGAAATTTTCCAATAAAGTCCCTACAAAAAAGGGAAATTTCCTACTGTTGGCATCACTGATTTGCGTTAGCAAATGTGAGCGTATGAGTAATATTATTTTAAGTATTTTTCCTTCATGAGACAATTTTTTTAATGTTCAAATATTTTAAGTTTTATCAGGTTTCTGATGCATATTGGTTTAAACTAAAAAAACAGTGGTAAACAATTTGTAAATTCTAATTTGCATGAAGACTTTTTCATTACTGTTTCTGAAGATATTCTGCAAAGTTGACAAACTGGTGCATAAAATATATTACGGGACTTGCAACTTTTGTAACTGTGAACCGATTTCAAAGTGAGTCAAGATAAATATATTTTAGGGCGTAATAATCCCAAAAAAGAAAGTCAGATGGATTTCAAGAATATTCTTACCAAGATAATATCTGTTTAAAAGTTTTTAAACATATAATTTACTTTTTTATATTTTTTGATGAGTTTGTGGACTGTATCTAAAAAGTTTAGAATGTAATTGTTCGTATATATTATTCGACCTTTTTTATATACATTAATCTAATTTCTTAAAGCTTTAGGCTAATTTGTTTATAAAAAATTTATTTTATTTAAATTCCGTGGGACTGGTAGTTAAAGATAAATACCACCTTCGAAGCCTTTCCGACTTGTCTGCAGAAACACTCAGGGTCTAGGCAAGAATCAAACCTTCGACCTCCAGTGTAATAGTCTAGTATACTATCCACTAGTCTAAGGGGCTCCTTAGCACACACAAATATGTGAAAATAATTATTTAACTGGTCGAATAGTAGATTTTATTTATAAATAAAACATCTATTTATTATTTCCTTTCCTTTCGTAATTATTCACATGAATAATTAATTAAAGTTTATATGCACAGATGCTTGATTCTAATTCAGAAGATATCAAATGTATGGCAGATATGAAAAAGCATTCGAAGTTCGAAAGGGATGTTCGAAGCAATTTGACGTGTGCAAATTTTTCTACGGCAACAACGCATCGTGTAAACGCACTTTTGGATTAAAATAGTGTCTAGTGTTTTTTTCAAATACTTCGGAGATATACAATTAGCAAGAAACATTTTTGTTTAATTCGTAAGCACGTAATTTTGTAGGTTAAAACAGTTGTAAGATGAAAAAATTAAGGTGTACAAGTGTATAATTAAATTTAAAGAAAAAAGAAAGAAATAAAAACACATTTTGTTAGAACTTTAAAGAAATTGTAAAAATAACTTTACAAACTGCTTGCGCATGTAAATAATCACACTTAAGTAAAACACTCAAAAAAACTTAAAAAAAAATTTAACAAAAAAACAAAATCTATGCACACATACATATGTACATACTTATTTACTTACTATTGTCTAGTTGTCTGTCGCGAGCTGTACGAAAAAGTCTTAAGAAGTTTTATTTTTTTTATTTTGTTTGTTTTGTAAAGTACATTAGAAAATAGTTTCGAAAGTAATATGTGGGCTAACGAGTGCCTCGCATCAGATCAAATCTATTACATACAAGCTATTTTCCGCGCACAGTGGGTGACAAGGAGGTAATGGCAGCTTGAATCTTCAGAAATAAGCGGACATACATACATCTTCTGTATGTCGAAGAATTTTGTTAATGTTGTTGCATTAAAGTACCAAAACAACATGTCGTAGCGACACATTACACTTTCTGCAACACACATACATATTTACATACAAATGTAGACATTGAACACTTTCAGCCAAGAAAGGTAAAGGAAAACGAAACCGTAACGACTGGTAGACACATAAAAACAGAAATAAAAATAATAAAAAAATCACGCAGCAAGAGAAAAGTGAAATTTTCCCATTATAAACCAAAAAACGATTATCAACAGAAAAAATAATCATTGCGGCTTTAACAAATTTTTTTATGTAAAATTCTGTATGTTGTAAGACTGCTAGTGTAAGTTATATAAAGGATTTATATTGTAAATTTTATAAGTGTACATATCGTCATATGTTGTGAAAAACCATGTAACTGAAAAAAAATCCAAATCGCGGTTTTTGTTAATTATTGCATATTATATAAAAACGTATTTTGTTCCTGCAAAATATTTTGCTTTCTGCACCACTTATAGCATGTTTAGATTGGGGATAATGTCCCTGTGACAAGTCGCTTCTGGGTGGAAAGTATAGAGAGAAGCTTGCGGGCTAGTAGAAGTTGCACGTAATGGGTTTTGAAGCGACAATCTTGTCTCTTCTCCGTTGCACATTTCTTTTGCTCGTATTTTTGTATTGTTATGTTTGAGATATTGTTGCCAGTGAGACCAATTATTGACTTGTATTTGAGTATTTGTGTTTAAATCAGACATTTTGGTTAAATCAGACATTTTGCTTTTAATAACTACTTTTAATTTTTGCTTTATAAATTATTGCCAGTATTTCCTGTAAGCATATTAATTTCATATTTCACAAGCTAAGAAATTGTTCCTTAATGGCAACACTGCTACGAATGAAGGAATAAGAAGAATTGATCAATTGAATTTATAAAAGTCCCCAGACTCTTGCGACAAAAAACTCTTCATGTAAACGCACGCGTGTGGATTTAAGAAGGGATTACAAAAGAGAATGTAAGTGTTGTCGCAGCGACATAACCTTCAATGTAAACGGCTCTTATCAAGTATGTGGTGTGGTGGAAGGCAAATTTTCAAGCGCTCCCAAGTTACTTGAAAAGTTCAATTCACCCTTCACAGAAATAAATTATTTTTCAAACACTCGTTTGTCTGAAATTATTTAATTGCTTCTTATAATATATATATTTATTTTTTCGCTTTTATAAGTTCTTTATTTAATTTTCTCTAACAGAAGCAAAAACTGTTAATTTTAATTAATTTTTTTCTTGTTGATTGTAGTATTTGATTTTACTAAATCTGTCATAGGTCCTTACTTAGTTACTTAGGTGGCTCTTACAGAACGTGTGTTCCTAAAGCCGAACGTAGAATATATTTTGAAGCTTATTTTCTGCAATTTCTGAAACCAACTTTTGAGATGTCTTCCTTCCTTCACTTGATCTTTCCATCGCAGTTTCTGTCTTCCCCTTCTGCGTGATCCGTCACTAGTTTCGTATTCAAATGACTTTTCAGCTGAAGCATCTTTCTTTAATCTAACAACATCATTTAGCCGACGTAATCCTTGCAATTTGATACGCTTAAACCCTGCAGATAATATTGGACTACGTGGTCAATTATAACTGAAACGGACTAGTTACAAGGTGGTCCGATGTAATGCAGTCATGGAGTATGTCATTTTCAAACAAGAACTTATTGCTATACGACAATTGTTCGTGCTTTCACGAGTTAACATGAAATAGTTTTTGGGTTAGTCCTATGTAATGAAAACCATATGGTCCAGTCCTAAGACATCGTACTGTTAAATAGACCATGTTTTCTTCATACATTTGGGTTACTTTTGGACTAGTCCCAGTTCTTTGGACTAGTCGCGTTATCTGCAGGGAGCAAGTCAATGTCGGCATATACTCGTAGCTCATAGAGCTCGTGCTTAATACGACACCGATATTCTCATTGTCATGGGCCCTATTGCATTAAAAAATCATGTTTGGATTCAGTGTTAAATTTAGAAATTCAAAACATTTTTTTTACTGTCTTTTGTCGCATTTGAATTTTTATGAATTCAACTAATTGTGTAAAAATGCATGAATTAATGATGATAGAGGCTGTGGCGTCCTCAGCATCGTTCTGTTCTGCCACTCTGGGTTGGAATTAATAAACGATAACTTTTCCTTTCTTTCTTGATGTGTTGTCTCATATTCAATTCTTTTTGAATAAAAAAGTTACGAACTTTAGCCTACATACCAATTATTTTGGATTAAAACTGAAATACTGTTCGAAACAAAAAACACAAGAATTTTTATTTCTTAACACTATTTCGCTAAGATTACACATGTATGGGTGTATATTAGGGCCGCCATATTTTTTTATGAAGATTGCAAAGATTATTTAAATTCTTAGTCCCGTCCCCTAGAAATATTTATGCCAATAATTTAAAAAAAAATTATATCAGAGTCCATAAATGTTATGACTTTTTGGAAAAAAAATCGTAAACAATATCGTTATTTTTTTACCAGTATTTTTCCCTTAAAAATAACTTCAAATTTATCCGATTGAAAAAAACACGATTTGCTTAAGCATTTTTTTGCGTGTCTGCAGAAACAGCCAGGATCTTTGCAGTAATCAAAACTGCGACTAAAGATTTGAATATCTTGGATTTTTTTAATTAATGCGATTATTTTTCGAACTAAATTGGTTTTTAGAGGAAGGTGATTATTATTTGGCTAAATTTCGTAACATTTTTTTGTCAAAAAAGATCTGGATATGAGACAATATTCCAAAGGAACAAGGGAAAAATTAACATCAATTAATTTGCGAAAGACTTTTAATAGGACAACCCTAATATTGGAATATACATACATACATTTAATTATCTAATTGTACCTTTTTTTGTCACACAAATTTTTTTTTTATATAAAATTCTTTTTATAAACATTGGCAAACACTCAACTAAACCATAAAACAAAACAAAAATCACTTGAATTCAATTCAATTCTAATGCTGCCGTTTTTCATCAATGACCATAATTTCTGGTTTGCGAGTGAATATTTTTTATATGCATAATTTCTACACTAAATCATGTGTGTTTATGTTTGTTTTTGGTTATTTTTAGTAACATATTTTCTGTTTTAATTGCACATTTTTGAAAAATGTTTGTCATTTTGCCACTTGTTATACATGACAACATTTTTTTTTAATTAAAAAAATTATTGAACCAAAATTCTTCCTCAAATTTTTTTATGGGCGGTTTAATTTTTTTGTTTGTTTGTAATTGTTGTTCAGATTGCATAATGATTTTGTTAAGTGTGCCCAGCAAACAAACGGGCGTTAGTTCTCATTAAGAATATTGCAAAACTATTTTGTAAACATCAAACTTTCGACATTAAAAAATATATAAATTTGTATAATCATAACATTATTTTTGTTCATAAATATCCTTTCCAGATCTCATTTATGCGCGAGCAGGACATCATCGCGCATGCTATTAATAACTCTTTACTCTACGAAACGTCTTATGACTAAAAATCAACAAAAAATTTGTTTTTTGCTAAAAAATATTTTAGCTTTCAACCAATGCTTATAACTAATAACTCGTTTCTTGTTTCTAATTTTAACTTTCAGGAAAAGCTAAAAATTATGTGAGCATTACTAACAAAGTGTCAAGAAATAACACCAAAAGTGACGATATTTTTCACACAGAATACGAAAATTTTTTAATTCTGATGAAATCCGATATTCCCGAAAATTGTTCCCCGCTCAAGTTTTTGAATTACCGGGTTACAAATAATGACAAACCAATTGCTGTGTGCTAATCTTTGTTTTTTTCATCATTTTTTTAATTTTTCTATTGCGTAGTGTATGTTATAATCAAATGTTGATACTTATGCTGTACTTTCGCTCGATTTTTAATGTTTTCTTTGGTTTCAGCCGAATTGTTTCATTTAGAATAAAATGAATGTCGCATTCATAAGTCGTACCTGTTGAGCTCAACTGTTGTGAAACTGTTGTCAACTGTTGAGCCCAACAGTTACGTCTTAGAAACGCCTTGATGAATAATTGGACAATGAACAACTGATTAATGTAAACAATTGAAAAGAAATAAAAATGCTGCAAAAGAAACAATTTAAATTTGCTAAATTTATTAGTTTGGCTTATACAAAAAAGTATGAACAACACAGAATTTGCATTGGAGTTTTTCTTGGCAGGAATTTTCCATTTTTATTTTAAAATCTGCACAACAAATTTAACATCCACAAAATAAAAATGAACAGCAAAATACAACAATAAAATAAGAAACCTGCACCGATAGAATTTATATTTCAACGCTGAGCAGTCACTGTATTAAAAAAATCTTTAAACCTTTTATTGAACTAACTATATAATTAAAATAAGAAGACACTGCAATACACTTACGTATGATTAATCAAATTAGTATTTTAATTTTATTTCTTTATTTTCGTTACTTTATCGCATAACGTAACCCAAAATTTAACAAATTAATTTGTAGTCGCCATCTAACAAAACGGCGTTGCATTAGAATATAAAAGCGCATAACTCTCATGATCAGCTGTGGAGGCTAAACACAACATCTTGACTAAATCCAGCGAAAAATATTTATGATGGAAAAAATACTCAACTGTTGTGTGGAGGGGAACTACTCATTTCTGCGTTTGTAAGACAAACACGCAACGGTTGCGCAACAGTTACGTCATATGAACGCGACCAATGAAGCACGAATCTCAGTTACGTTAATTTTTATTCAAAAGTTTAATAACTTTCAGTTGTGGTAGAATTAGTTGATTTGATCGTGAAGGTGTTCTTATCTAAATTTTTTTTTGTAACATACGTGAAGATAATTTCGGGACGACTTCATGTAACAGATAACAATTTCTTCTTTTAAGAAAAATTATATCCCCCTGATTTCTCAACTGAATCCGACAAAATTTGTCGTCTTAAAAAGAATCCACATATATTGGTGTTCTCTAAATCGAATTCGCATAATCGAGTAAAGCGAATGTGTTTTTTTCCGAGAAATCCTTTCTGAATAGCAAAACTAATTTTTATTTATTTAAGTAAATTAAAAAAAAGGCTATTAAATTATTCTTATTTGCTGTAAACATCTTCAAAAATTTTTATTTTTAATTCTTATTTTCATACAATTTTTCTTCTGCATCTATAAGTTTTTTTCTTTTGCGTGTTTTCTTTTCAAAGTATTTTTGAAGTTTAAATTTTACATTTACTTAAAATTATATTATATTAAAAATTTGTATTTGTAGACTATTTCTGCTTCTTGAAATCGTTCGATTTACGAAACAGTAAATTAAAAGTTATTCTGTTTTGAGAAAACACCCAAATTATAATCGAGTTATTAAGAGCAATTAATAAGTATGAATTAGCTAATGTTCTTTTTTGGTTTTGTGATTCGAAGTAGTTTTTTTCGGCTTCTTTAAATCGTTCGATTTGGGGAATACTAAATTA
The DNA here is from genome assembly GCA_956483585.1 of Gymnocheta viridis. Lineage (NCBI taxonomy): Eukaryota > Metazoa > Arthropoda > Insecta > Diptera > Tachinidae > Gymnocheta > Gymnocheta viridis. Next base: position 34,238,302 of record OY101442.1, on the reverse strand, counting down.
AGAATTATTCGTTTTTGATAAAGCATCCAAATCGACTCGGTTTACTGAACAGGAAGTATTAGTTCGCTTAAAAAAAAGTTACCAAAAAAATTCGATTATCAAATAATAAGTACTAATTAGCAAATTTTTTTTTTGTAATTTGATGTTAGAAGTAGTTGTAGCGATATATGTATATAATTTTCGCATATAATTTTTCGTGTAAAATTAACTCAACAATTCGTTTACTTGTTGTCACCGTTAATTTAATTAATTTTTTTTAATGTGAAAAGACAAAAAAATATTAACTAAAAATTCTCAAATTTGTTAATTAATAAAATTGCTTTACTGAAATGTATGTGCAGAATGTCTCAATGCATCATCATTTATTAATTTGTATCATATGTTTCATTTAAGCATAAATTAAACTATTTTCTTTCTAATTTAATTGTCTGAAAAGTTTCTGATTGAAATAATTTTTATTTGAATGAGAAATATTTTTATTTTTTATGAACATAGATTTTATTTTGACGCCTAACAATTAAAGTAATGTCTGAGTTTTATTTGTTTTTTGCTATTAAACAAAAACGCTTATGTGCTCTGTTCATAGAATCCAAGCAATCGACTTGAGTAGAAAATATGCATGGAAACCACTCGAATATCTGAATGGTTTTCATACAAATTGTTTACTCAATTCGATTGCTTTGATTCTATGAACAGCACATTATTCATAAAACATTTTTTAGGCAATTAAATTTTCATCGAGTAAATTAACAAATTGTTTTTATAAATGAATACGATTAGTTTGTCACAATTACAAATGTATCTATAAAATATACATACATACATACACATACACACATAAATAAATACATTCATATGTAGTATGAATAACATTTAAAAGTAAATGGTCAATTTAATAAAATTGGTGGCCACTGGCCAGATGTGTTAATGGATTTAATAAATTAAAAAATTTTGTTCACGCGATTTTTTATTCATCTTTAAAAAAAAACCATTATAAGCATGTTAATATTGAAACTGGTGAAAAACTTGTGTGATAATGTTTAGGGTTTAGCAAACGCAATTTTCAATCCGGCAGTTTCCGGGCTAGTTGTGACGTTAATCTAGCATTTACACACGAAACTAAATGCCGAAATGTCGCAACACACCCAAATTTCATCGCTAACCCACATACTTTTCTTACTCGCCTCTCAGATTTCAACGAAATTTTCAAGAAACTGATTTTTTGACGTTTCCAGAAAGCAGAATGATAAAGAGATAAACACTGCTGCCCACATAAAAGATTCGTGCAACATTACGGGATTGTGCTAAAATATTAATTGTAAACTAAACTTATTTTGTATATAAATGAATGCCCTAACTACAATTCCTCCAGAACACGCATCTTGTGATAAAAATATTAAATTGATAAAAATATTAAATTAATCTACAAGTTTCTAGCTACAAATTGTTTGCAAAACCTTATATAAAATTTACATATATCCTTAAAATAGAGTCAAAAGCCTCAGATGCTAGTAGTCTTTGCCTTTTTATTAGTTATTATAATTTAATTATAATTATTAATATGATAAAAAAATAAAAAAATAATATAATTTTTTTCTATAAATATAAATAAAGGGACAAGAATATTATTAAAAAATTAACAATTAAAAATATATCCAACTATTGTACTGTAAAATTGTGTATGTGATATTCTTGGTAACTTTAATTCGGTAGTAAACTAAAAAAAATCAAAATGGAGGCAAACTTGCCTAGAAGCATAGCAGATTTTGCATTTTTTCGTTTCGGCAATTGCTTTTAAAATGAACTTTTACTTTTCCATGTAAATGGACGAGAAAGTCCTCTATTTCATTGAAATTTTCATTTAAAATACGTATACTGAAATTGCAAGAAGGTATTTTCATGTGTAAATGTTGGGTAAGTTGTTGTTTTCGAAACATTATTTACTAGTCTAAGGGATTTAGTTCTGGAAATAATGCTATGAAAATAAGTCTCTAAAATATCAAGCACTCTCCCAATACCATAAACGTCGTAAGTGGCGCTTATAAAATATTCGTGTAAGACGTGAATAAGAAAATTAAAAAAATGGGTTACATAAAAAACTTTTAATGGAAATAACTTAAATACCAGTTGTGTTAGTGGGACATTGGAGCCTTATCAGAACTGTATTTCACGTATCGTTCAAAAATACCACAACAATATTCTAATGGCAAAAAAAATTTAACAAAATAATTATACATAAAAAAGATCTGTTAGTAAAGAGAATTTATTTAGTCTCGTAATAATTCAAAAATACATATTTTTTTCAACAATTACGAGTACAATTTCATAATTAAATATTTAAAATAATAAAATATTTCTAATATATTTTTATAGGTTTTTTTTAACAAGTACTGTAATTTTTCTTTGTGTTAGAATACTTGTACCATATTTGATTTATTGCATAATATTTTAACAATTTAAACTGTTCCGCGAAGATCACTTTTATGACACTAAAACAAATTGTATTAGCAACAGCTGATTGGAAAATGTTTTGTGTTTTATTTTATTGGCAATAAATTATTGTCAAAAAAAAAATATTTAATTTAAACAAGTTCTCTACTAAACAGATATTTATTATTTTTTTACCCTTTTGAAAAATTAAATATTGGAAATAAAGTAAAAACTCGAAACATTTTGCAAAACATTTATCAAATTTGTAACCACATGTTAATATATAAATAAATAATTATAAATATATTATAAACAAAACAAAACATTTTGCATGTGTACATTTGTAAATAAATGCTCATTTGCTCTAAGAATGTCATAACTCAAAAATATCTATTATTCAGAAAATGCGTTTGAAGTTTTTAATGAACTCACACTTCAATGAAGTATAACAAAATATTACTTTGAAGACGTTTTTATGATTTTTTTTTGCTCAAGACGAAGAACGATACATTACATTCTTCACTCAAAAATCACATGGACTTATGTTGTTGTTTCAGCAAATAATCAATAGATATTATGCATTTGTTCATATGTATGTGTCTGGAAAAAAACGCCCAAAATTTTGCCATGTGTTTTTATTTAAAAAGTTCTTAGTTAACAAACTTTAAAATTCAAAAATCATACACATGTTTACATTTTTAAATACATGTATTTACACACATATACACCGATAGAAAACCCGTCAAAATGCTGATGTAACTAGACATCAATGCTATGAAAAGTGTCTTTATTTTTGACCTCATGACAATTTTAATATTGCGATGTCATTCATTGATCAGCTTATTGTAAATAGCAATGATGACAATTCAGTCATCAATGGAATGACACAGCGTCATTGAAATTAATTTAATGCCAAAATGTTTTCAATACATTGCGATTAGTAGAAAAATCAAAGTCATAACATGTATGTTATTTGACATCAACACTGTGACAATTGTTTTCGTTTTAAACAACATGACATTTGTAATTTTATTAATGAAATTACCAATTTTTGTATCTAATGACAAATTGTCATCAATATAAGAAGTATTTGAAATGAGTTTGATGTATCTTTGCAATAATAAATTGTAATTGACATCATAACGAAAGAAATGAGAATTACAATATAATTTACTTTTGATTTCCATACAATTAGTATGTATTCTTTTCGTTAATTTTTTATTTATAATAAAAAAATTAAAACCCGAAATTCTGGGATGTTACTTAATTAACTCCAAAAAATACCTGACAAAGCTGTACACGACTTCATTTATTTATTTTGTGTATGACACTTTGGCACTTTACTCTCTTCGCTCGCAGTATGACTAAGTGTCATTAATATAAAAAAGATGTCATAGTACCACATTATTCAGCTCATTGATTTGAGACTCAATTCTGAGAATTGCACGTGAAAGTAGCCCCAAAAATAAGAACTTCTGCATCATTCGGTTTGTCAAGTTGGCTTCATTAATAATTAACTAATGCATCCAGCGGTCGAGTCAATCGAGCGTATTCTAGAAATTAATATTATACATTTACATAATTACATACGATAAAATATAAAAACAAAAAACATTCTAAACAAACAACTTAAAACGGTACATTTTGTTTATTTTTCAAGTTGAAGCTGATACATGCATGTGTAAAAAGTGTGCATGTGTTAGTAGAAGCTTTAAACGATTATAGGTCCCTAAATATCGACCCAACTTAAATAAAATTAAGATTGGGCACATCTATATAAAAACCCGTTTAAAACATATAAATCTTTCCAAAATCGGTTCAGTATTACGGCCGTAAAAAACGTGTTTGCCTATTAATAGTAATTAATAATTACATTTTGAAACCAGAAGACCATTGAATACTTCAATGTAGATAATAACAAGTATACGTACGGTATACCGGGATATAACCGTGTTAAAATGCAGAAAAAGTGATAAAAATCCTCCTTGATTATTATTGCAGCCAACTTGACAAAAACGATTGATGCAGAAGTTTTTATTTTTGGGTTGAATTCCACCTGCAATTCTTAGAATTGGGTCCCAAAATCATGTGTTCTTCTGTGTTATTCTCTTTTGCTTAATTGTTTTTTTGCTCGGACTTATGCTGTTCTGTAGTTTTGTCATAAGTGCTTATGAGCAACAGCAAATGGCCGTTACACGTGCAAACCTAATTTTTTTGTTGTAAGAGTTTCAATTTAAATTGACTTTTTAAGAAATGTTTCTGTTCGAAACAAGTCTGTCAATTTATTGCCTCTGAATTTTTCTTTCCGCTGATCAAAAAAGACAACTTCCAAAAACTTTAAAACACATAATATATTTTACGTCCGTCCATTTATTTTTATAGTAAAAACTTGTTGCTAAAATATTTTTTTAATAAAAAAAAGGAAAATTCGAATGAGTGAACAGATGGAAACATCATTACTCTGTTGGTTAATTATACATTTGAATATTTTAATGTTTGCAAATGATTATATTAAATACAACTTTTATGTAATAATTTAATATAAATTTTTTGTTTTTGTTTTTTTGCTGCAAGGACGTCATAAGTCAATGGAACTTGTTTTACAGAAAACGAGTTTAAAGTTTTTTAATTTAATCACAACTTAATGGGAAATTAAAAAAAAATATTCACCTGCCAAGAATTTCCCCATCTTCAAATCGCTATATTTCGAATCAATAAAATTAATATTACATAGATATGACAGAGGTGTCATAAGTAGCAAATTTTATCAAAATCGGAAAGGATAAAAAATCGGAAAATAAAAGGATAAAATGTCACTTTAGTTGGTTGATTATGACTGTTTTTTACCCACTTCGCTCTTTGTATGGGACTTAAATTTAATTTAATAATACTAATGAAAAGCTGAGTAAACCGCACAAAAAACTTATCATAATTATTGAGACATTTTGAAATTTGAACTTATCAACGACAAATAGCTCTTTAACAAAAATAAAAACATTAATGGTAGATTTAACTAAATTTAAATTAATTTGAAAGAAAAAAAAATTATTAATAAAGCAGGTTATCCAGCCGAAAGAAATCTAACACAATTAATTTTTATCGAAAACATACCGAAATGATTTACATAAAAATCATTAAAAAAAAGCAAAAGAAAAATTTAGATCAAATAAACGTGATTTATATTTCAAATATATAAACTGACTCAGGTGGAATTAATTTAAGAAAAATATTAAAAAAAGTCATACAATAAAAAACAACATTAAACGCAACAATTTAAAATAAAAATACAATAAATAGTAACGATGTTTTTTGTTGTTTTAAATTACTTCTTTTGAAACCAAAAACCAGCCAGTATCAAATTAAACTCAACATGATCAATGAATATAAATCCACCACAAACTATTGAACTCATATGAAAACCTCATCATACGGACAAGCAACAGACGCACACACATACGCATGTTACAGTATTAAGCGTGGAAAGATATTTTTTGGCTAATATCCTATCCCTCTTGTCTTAAAGCTCTATGCGTGTAAAGACCAACCGACGGACAGATCAGCCAACCAGACAGGCAGCTACAAGTCATACGAATTTCGTATTAACCTTTAGCAACAAACACCAACTGTTTTTGCTACCACAATGGCACGAATATTGTTTAAATAATTCGTCATAGTTTAGTCTACGTGAATGTTTCTAAATTTCAGGTTTGGGGTTTTTTGTTTTATATTAAAAAAAAGGAGTTTATTAATTTTAAATAACGCAGGCATTTAAAGGTTTGAAAAGGTGAGAGATCAAAAAAGCCTTAAAAGTTGTGTGATTTCCAGCTTAAAGTGATTCTTCTTTTTGTTCTTCATCTTCTGCTGCTGCATAAAGTTGAACGGTAGGAATACCGCAGCAATTGACTGCTGTCAGGGGTTACTTTTCCACTTCTTAAAGTTATTATTGAAAATTTTTATAAAGCTATTGTTCCAAGTACCAGTTTGGTTGAGGTGACCACAATACAAGAGCATCATAATCTATCTATTATAGAAATAGGCAAAGAAAAATTTTCGGATCCTTTTTTCTACTTTGTTAGCCAACCGATTTTTTTCATTCTTTCATCAAATGATAGATATTATAGAGCTGTAGTAGCCTGACTATATATCATTTAAATCGGTTCAGTATTAAAGGAATAAAATGCTCTTAATGTTGACACCACCAGAAGCGCGATTATTTCGCGACTCGTTTTTTAATTGTCCAGACGATTGTTGGAGAAAAATTACTTTTCACTCTCCCAAATGATGTTTTTAGAGCCATTCTGACGATTGTTGGACCAGTTAACCGTCGTTTACGCATTTTGGCGATGATTTTGATGATTGTTGGACATCAATCCACAATCGTCGTTTAAGTATTCTGACGACCATTAAACGATTGTTATTTCACGGGAATCGTATATTACTTTTGTAAATTAAGCTCGTTTGATTTAAGCGTTTTATATTATTATTTTTTTAATTAAAGTGTTTTTTTTTAATAAAAATATATATTTATTATTATATTTTATTACTAAAAAAATATAAACCCACAAAAAAGTACTTTTCTTACGCGATCCTTTTCCGCGCATCGTAGAAGACTAATTACGGCGATTCATTCAAGAGTCGTTTGAAGTAAGAATAAAAGAGTCTTACGCGACTCTGTTTTGCGCATCGTAGGCGACTCATTTTAAAGTGTTGCCCGCCGTATTGATACAGTTTCCCCCGTTGTACTTAACTTACGCAATACGACATCGCGGACGATTAATTTAATCGCCAGCTCCGATCGCGGAAGAGTCTTCTACGATAGCAATAAGAGTGTTTAAGAGTACCTTCATATTTATTTGAGCAATAAAATTTTTTTCTCTTCAAATGAGCGAATTTGAATAAGAAAAAGAGATCAGAATTGAAAGAGATGAGAAATGTGCATGTTTTGTTTTATTCGGGAAGAAATTTCTTGATGTAAATGCTTATGGCCTTATTCACAAACGCTTAATGAAATTAATGTGTACATTAAAACCGGGTTTCTCATATAAAAATCCAACATTAAAAAACCTACAATAACTTTATTAATCGTTTGTGAATAAGGCTATTAATGTTTAATTAATTATAGCTAGAATATGATCTGTTGCTTCGGCCATAGGAAATACTAGTTTAATTAAATTGTCAAAAAATAATGGCTAATAGTTAAAAATATTTTTAGAAAACACAAATATGATATTGTCCTTACTGATCATAGCGTGATCTAAGACGAAGTTACGAGTATTAACATCAAATTTGATTGATTTGATTGTGATCATTATTTTAACAAAACTTCTTATTTTCTATTTCTAGATGGACATGATATGATTGCAAATAACCATACGTATAAAGTAATTGTACTCGTATGTGCGCAATCGTAGGTGCTGTAAATATATATATATATATACATTGTAACAAAGTGAGTAGAACAATTAAATTTTCGACTGGATGTAGTAACTTCTAACTTAAACCTAAAATACTTCTTTAAACCATTTATGAATCTAATATCTTGGAGCTTTTTATTTATCAAAGCTAAAATACTTCTGTTAACTTTAATTTTAATCAAATGTGAATTCAAACATATTAATAGTTACTAAACAATTGAGCGCCGTACATCCCTGCAGATAACGCAACCAGTACAAAGGTCCAAAGGTAATACAAATTGTATCGAGAAAACATGGTTGATTTAAAATTATGATGCGTTAGGGCTGAACAATTACATACAGCTCTCCATTCGTGTAATCCAAAAAATACTCAATGCGATTAATACATGGATCGCTCACAAGTAGTTTGTTCGCAGCAGGTCCGATCGAACACTTGTCGTGTTCGCTTGTGTTTGTTTGAATATGACTTGTTCCATGACTACATTACATAGCACCACGTTGTAAGTCGTACATATCAGCTACAATGGACCACGTTATCTGCAGGGAGGGATACATAACAATCAATTCATGTGTATGTGTGGGAATAATAAAGGTCTATGATCGAAACCAATTTCGAAACCGAAATGATTTAAGTCCGAAATAATTTTAAAAAGAAAAGTCTTGTAATGTGTTGTTTTCTTTTGTGCACGAGTATACATGGATAAATTTTTGAAAATAAGTTTTGAAAACTTGTTAAAATATACTCGTATCAATCAATGATATTCTATATTAATTCTTTTACATTGTGCTGCGGCAGCGGGTTATTTTTGGTTCTACATATAGGCCTCATTAGCCCAACGAGACACTTCATCTTTTTAATAATTCGAACTTCAAGTCTACACAATATTAATTAATTCACAATAGTTATATTGATGGATGTATTTATCTAACGATAGTTATAATTCATGCTGTGATAAATGTTATGATATAATACGATAAATATAGTTTTGTACAAATGTAAGTAATAAGAAATATAATTTTAAAGTTTTGTTTTGTTTAAATGCTTTAGGCTTAAACACATAGGTTTTAAGCACATGTTTTAAACTACACCTTGGTTTGTATTATTTTGTCTGGCCTGCTTTCATTTCGCGAATGCCCATTATGGCTGTCGAATTTTTCAACAGTTTGTAATAGATGAAAGACACAACGTAATATTTTTCTTTAGTGAATTAAATTTTCTAAAAAAAATTCGACAACCGTAAGTAGGAACAATAATTTGAGATTGTATGAAAACTGATGCTCAAAATCATTCTAAATTCATCACATCTTTTCGAAAGAACTGTTTTGAAAATTATCTATTTCCATCACAAACCTGATAAAATTACTTTTGTAAAATAGTAATAGTAATAGTTGTTGTCTTCCAATCATATTGCAGCTTTTATGTGTGGCAATGACATAAAAGAGAAATGCTATTCAACCGTAATTGAAATATTTGAAAGTCACTACAACTGGTGTGGTGGTGTGGTCGTAGAGATCGTATATAATAAAGATGTCATATCCATGACTTTTCTCCGCATATACAACTCAGAATACTGTATAATTTTCTTTGAGTTAATATTTACTAATTTAATTAAGAAATTTGCGTCCAAGGTTAGAATAGAATAGGGGAAGATCTGATCCAAAGACTGGCCCTGCGACAACTGATGGATATTTTTTGCCATAGATCTGTAAATTAAATTAAATCAATCTCTGTATGATTCTCCTTATGAAAGTCAGCATAGATATTGAAAAATCCCGCCTATTATCATCCGAACACAGAAACCCAGAATGACATAAGCGCCTTCTACTGTTACATAAGACGATACACTCGTAAAGAATGCGTGCCGTTGTCTCGTCATCCTCTAAGCATAAACGACACAAGGGTGAACGAGCTTGGTTACTTTCCCAACTTCAGTCCAAAGAAAGAAAGAAAACCAGTAACAAGCCGTAAATTATTCCTGTTGAGATTCAGGATGTGATTATATGAAAATGACTGCATCAATGCTCTGGGCTGCTTCCAACCAGAAGAATTCAGACACATTTCCTTAGCGGTCGAAGTGTCATCTCCTTTGGTCAGGGATTTTATAGTCGCCCGACCTACGCCTCAAAGCGGCTCTGCGTCCTTGCGACCGGGGTTACTCGGAAGTTTATTCAATGTCACTGTAAGTAAAAAAAGACGTGTTGTGAATTTCCTTAAATTCTTCACGATTCACGTCTACAATTTGTAATGGAAATGGTAAAGTGGAGGCATTATTTGATGAAGACCGAACAATTAAGTTAAATTTGGATTCATATATATATGCACATTTTAATGTACCTTTAAATTGAAACATGTAGATTTTAAGTGACAGTGAACAAATTTTTGAACAGAAATATATTTTGCGAAAAAAAAACATTCATGTTTTTAAATTTTCATTTGCTTTGTTTTCAAATTTAAAAAAAAAATTCAATTAACAATTAAATTTATACAACAAAAAAGGAAAAGGAACAATTCATTTATACTTTTTGTAAATTATTTGCTGGTTTAATTGTTAAACGATTTTTCATCCTGATAAAGCTACACAAAGGACTAGCGAAATATCCATAAAAAATTTGGAGACCTCAAGCTCGCTTATAAATTAGAAAATTTTATAAATACATCTAGAAAATGGCGAAAAATTTGTTATTAATATATATTTTTTTAATTTATTGCCTCAATATTTTCTTTCAACATGCAAAAGTTTTTGAAAGCTATTGATATATTTTATCTTTCTATATATATAAAACTTCAATTAAGATTCAATTCTATTAACACTCTGCAGAAAGGCAAACTTCAACTAAAACCCAAACAAACAAACAAAAATTGATCTATTTTTATTTCATTATTATGTTTTTTCAACTGCAGTTGCTGTTGTTAGATTTGCTCAAATAAAAAATCTAGCAACAAAAAAGAACATAAATTAGAGAATAAAATGAACCTTTTAATTTTTAATTTATATTTTATTTTTAACAAATTTTTCTCCCAGACTGATAGTCAAAATAAAGAAAAAAAATTAGCTATAAAAAATTAGGTTAAACTGGTTTTAAAGCCAAAAAAATAAAATTAACAAAAAAGTGCCAACAAACAAAACAAAACCAAAAACAAACAAAAACACTTGTTACAAATTCCACAAAATATTTATTTACCAACAAATTTAAATAAATAAACGATTGATAACGAATTTTTCTTTTTTAATTTTGTTCATTAGAAAAAAGATTAGTGTAGGTTTTTCTTCATAGCACATCAGAGAAGATTTTTTAGGTTCTACGCACAGTGGGAAAAAGAGCTAATTTAGTGGATGGATTACAATGAAGGAGCTTAGATTTGAAAACTTTCAAAATTTAGGGGATCTAATTTCGACACAGTGACTTTTGACTACAAAATCTTTTTAATTGTTAATAAGGGCTTCAATAATTTTTTTATAATTTTTTTTCAGAGTACTCTTGACATCTTCGTATTTTATCCTCTGATCTGTTTGATGCAAGTTAATAATTTTACAAGGGCTCAAAAATGATTCTCAAAATCGCTCAAGATATGTCGCACGTTTCCAAAACTATCGTTTTGAAATCAATGAATGGATTTCCGTTACAGATCTGATTATTATGATATAATTTTTAAGTTAATAGTGCCATAATAATCGTCATATCTTGTGTAACAAATAATACAAATATCTCTTACTCTCACCTCTTGGGAGAATCATATTATTTTTCTTTTCCATTAGGTTGTGTGTAAATTGAAAACTTTGAACTAATTTCTATAAAACAATTAAATCGTTCGACTACAAACCAAATGGTTCAACTATTTGATAATTAATAGTGTTTTTATAAATTCTTATGAATTATTTTATTGTTTTTAATTACGGAAACGTTGCCACAAATGAGTACATACAGAAATAACAGCTAATGTATTGAAAATAATTCGTAAAGAAGCAAATGTTTGCGTCATTATTCGTTAAGGCCCTGATTCACTATCCTACATGATCGCACGATTCATTCACAGGAAAATTTTATATAAGTCTGACCGACTTTAAAATATCGCTTCGAAATGGCGTTTTAGGTGCCGCATCAACATCTGTTTTATTTTTGAATACACTTGCAATCTATTATTATAAAAAATACTTTGCTTTCGTTCCTTTTAAAAATAGAAAAATTAAATATTAAATGTTAACGAATAAAGAAAAAATTAAAATATTATAATCATTGGTGCAGGTTAACAATAAATACTACTCTGATCGCATGAAAACTAACATTTTATTTTTATAAAATGTATCAAATCGCACGACTTGCCCAAAAATCTGTCACACAGTTGCATTTTTAGTCCACACTACCATATTTTTTTTAGCACAAATGCCATATTTTGGCAGATCGTGCGATTATGTAGAATAGTCTTTAGTTTTTGAAAATTAAGAATCAAAATTTGTCGAAATATTTGTACTGTCACGAAATAAATTAAAAAGCCAATATTTAATTTAATTATTTCGTTTTTAAAAGAAACTCCACTCTTAGTAGAACTTTTTCATATTTTCCAACGGTCAATATTTTAATTCTACTCTCATGAAGTTTTTTCTGCGCTCAATTTTTTGATAACTTCTCATGGTTGTGAAAATGTACAGGGTTGGAAAAAATATAGAAACAATCGATTGTAGTTTAAAGCTGTTTGCACCGATTTCCAACCTATTTAAAAATGTTGAATTAAACGTTTTTTTAATATAAATATCGCACTTGTATCAGTTCGAAATTGAAAAAAAGCAAAATATTTTGTGATTTTGCTTTGAAGGTGTATGATTAAAGTTATGAAATAATCTATATATTCAAATTCAGTCATTTATGATAATTTTATAGTTGAGGTAGAAATTGATTTCAAATTAATGTTTTTTTATAAAAAAAAATATAAGAAATTTAAAAAGCTACTCTTCTTCTCTTTTAGAAATTAATTAGTTTCATACTGTAACGTAAATTTACATATTCAACATTTTATTTTACATAAAAATTACACAGAATTTCAATTCAAAGGAAAGTATGTTTATTAATATATTTTATATGTATCGAATACATGCAGCCGATCACCTGATCAAATTCGTCGTATTCTCTGATTATCAAACACAATATAGAAAATATACACAATAATTTTGTTGTGTATAGTGAAAGGCTGCTAGTAATATTTTCCGCAAAATCGTCAAATTTTAGAAATAAAATCTTCAAAATCATCAATATTTAAAAATAAAAATCGTCAAAAAAAAACGTTACACAAAAATCTTCTGTCTTATAAAACAACCAATAGTATTTTATATAAATTAAACAATATTTTATTTAAAAATTAACACTTTAATGGAGACAAAAACAAAGTAAACAAAAGTGGAAAATAGCTTGATCGCAGAGTATGGAATATTTGGAATAATTAACCATCATAGATGGTAATTTCGTACTAACCGAAATTGATTTGAATAAGTAACACTTTTCGTATTCTAATTCGTTAAATAATACGGTTAAATAGTTGTTATTCCTAGTTACTAGTATCCACCGTAAAATCGAACAAATAACGCTGATGAGACGGTGTAACGATATCGAAATCAGTAATGACCCGTTCTGCTAGCCTGATGAATAATAAAATGTTCCAAATATTCCAAATTCTCTTAATAAAATAACGAATTTATCCAAGAAATTCCTTAAATTAAAAGAAATGGGTAAACTCATATTTCAACTTAAGCCAAACAATTCATTTTAATATAAATATTTTGTTCTAGCGAGATTGACATTTTGCCACACGTAGAGGTTATGTTTGCGCAAAAAGTAGCGAAGTCAAAAAATCGTCAATGTATAAGGGACACTAAACAAAAGTCGTCATTCGTCATTTTGTGAAATTCGGTCAAAAAAATCGTCTAAATGACGTAAAATCGTCACGTTTGCCACCCCTGGTATAGTTTTTGATATTTACAGCAGCAAATTGAATTGAATTCGCCGATGCATGTACTTATTATATTCTCAAGGCGAATTGATAACAGGTGGTATTGACAGCTCATCTGATAATTTTTTGCTCCTTGCATCTCCATGATTTTGATCTGTTTTGTTTGTCAAAATTTGTTTATCTCTGATTTATATGCTGATTTATATGTCTAATTTACATGTTTGACGTTGTATTTGACAAAGAAAGCACTTATTTTTCAAAGCGAATTGAGATTCGCCTCAATCTGTTATGAATTTGCCTTGTTATATTCTTTTATTAATGACATTCAACATGAAATAGTAACATGCAATGTTGCTGATTGCATGATTGTTAACAGTAATCACATAAAATTAAATAAAAAAAATAAAAAAATATTTGTTTTTGTCGAATATTCGTGCCAAAAAAAATCAACTTAACGAATAACTCAAAAACTTTTATAAAAGCCGCTTTAAAAACCCGGTTTTTCGAATAATTCAAAATCAGGCTTGATAGTTCTATGTATGACAAATGATTTTTAAACCAACATTTTTATTATAGAAAACTGGAAAAAAACGTAGAATTGTAGGTGGATGTGAATATTATAAATTATTTTTTTATTACGAAAAGTGAAACAAAATATTTTCGAGTTAATACTAAATAAAAAAACTCTCGGAAGGTTTTTGTATATTTCAGTATGTATTTTTAAAAGGTTAAGAACCGAATAAGTAAAGAAAAAGTAAGACGATACATAATATATATTATATATAAGCATTAAGCTAATTGCTGAATATATTTGCGAATACAAATATGACACTTCATCAGCATTTACTATAATACAAATAATTAGTGATGTCAATTAAACAATGTGATTTGTCAACAAATTCAGTACGAATTGTTAAGCAAGTGCGATCTGTATCTACAATTTACTCCATATATTTTTAGATTTTTGGTTTTATTCGATGTTAACCCTTATTTAAGATATTAAACTTCCAAACAGTCTTTCCCGCTTAGTTTTTTTAATATCTTTAAGATATTTCACCAAATTTTCTTAATTTTTTTTTTGTGGAGAATTTTTATTTTAGGTGATTGTTAGGTTTTTATATAAATCAAACAAAAATAAATATCTGAAATATTTTATTTATTTAGCTTTAACACACAATATAATGTATTTTGTGTTCTTAACAGCAAATATTTTTTTTCCTCTTTAATAAAATGATGATTATTTTTACCATTCTTACAAATTCCTTAAAGAAAAAAAGTTTTAAAAACTGAAAATATTTTACAAATCAAGAAACCTTTCGAATTCTTGAAATTAGATTAGAATTGTTTGAATTGTTTTTTGTGCGCAGTCACACTAACACCAGAAAAGGGTATGATTTTTTTGGCATAACATCCGCTAAGAATTGAAAAAAATGTTTTATTTGGAAAATGCCGTCAAAGGGCAAAATTTTGCAATTTTCTGGCTAATTCCCTAAGAGTGCTTCAATCTTTTGGGAAGTTTTTTCATCTGTAAGTGCTTTAAATACATATCGCCAACTTAAATAGAAAAGGCATTAAACAGAAAAAATAAATAAAAAAAGAAGAATTACCAAAACTAAAAAAATCATAATAGAAATAACCGCACAAAACAGTAAAAATTGCCATAAATTTAAAAATCGCTTGAACGGGGTAACCCCACCATAGCAAAAAATCTAAGCGGAAAAATGTTTAAAGAAAAAAATTTGTAAAACTGAAAAAATTCTCAAAATGCAGAGAAGAACTAAAATTATGTAAAACATTCGCCAAAACATTAAAAACCTATAAAACCGAAAAAACCAAGTGAAAAAATCGCTGAAACGAAGAAGAATCGCTAAATAGGATAAAACTGTCGCAATGAAAATAACGCCAAATCGAGGAAAAAGCTCTAAAACTATAAAGTTTGATTGAAAATTTCAAAAATTAAGAAAGATCCCTGAACAGCAAAGATTGGTTCAAACGAAGAAGATGTGATAAATCTGTTATGATACAGATCGGCCGATCCATCTGTATCATGACAACAAATATAAAATTATAATTTAGTTAACAATAAAAGTCTGTGTCTACCCCAAAAATTACCCGAACCGCCTTGCGCGGATCGGACTTGAAATTGGTTGATTTATTTTTACTAAAACCAAGATTGATTTTAATTTTTTAATTTAATTTAGATTTTATTGAGACTTTAAAAATTAGATCACAACGCAGATGAACAAAAATAAAACTATACATTATTTTAATAAATACTAGAAATACTAGTGTTTCCAGTGGCCGACTCCATCGACCGCATTCTAGAAATTAACATTAAACATTACATAAATGCATACGATAAAATACAAAAAAAAACATTCTAAATAATCAATTTAAGACTTTGTCTCATTTCTATGCAAAATTTAATTGCGCAAACGCACATACACACTTT
This sequence comes from Gymnocheta viridis, assembly GCA_956483585.1. Taxonomy (NCBI): domain Eukaryota; kingdom Metazoa; phylum Arthropoda; class Insecta; order Diptera; family Tachinidae; genus Gymnocheta; species Gymnocheta viridis. Next base: position 34,222,065 of record OY101442.1, on the reverse strand, counting down.
GCTTATTTTCAAGTTGAAGATGATGAATAAGATGTGTGTATGTGTTAGGAACAACTTTAAACGCTTATAGCTCCCTAAATATCGAACCGATTTAAATAAAATTAAGATTGTGCACATCTATGTAAAAACCCATTTAAAAACATATCGTAAATCTTTTCGAAATCGGTTCAGTATTACGGCCGTAAAAGAGTTACAAAAGAATTTGTTTGCCTATTAATAATTTTAATTATTTTAATAAATATTTAAGACATTACTAGTTCTGAAGAACGTACATGCTTAGTTAAGCTTGACTGAGATATGAGATTTTACATCAATAGATAAACATAAAAATTATATAGCTGAAAAGCATAATAAAAGTTTACAAGGACTAATTAATAGTCAAAATGAGATCTTATGGTAAAAGTCAAAACTAGAACTAAAACTAGAACAACGTATTTACTGGAAAAACTAAACTAAAAACAACTTCTATCCATTATTCGAACCCGGGATACAATGAGAATAAACGCCTGGTAAAGAGTTACTTGAAAAAATTAAGGAGTTGATGTCCTGTTTTAAAATTCCGACCGGTGATATATATATAATTTGCTACTCCAATCAAATCCCTCCTGCGAGGGAAGAACACTTGTCATCAATCCGTTCTCGTAGTCCTCTAGACGGTTTGTAAAATTGTTAAGCAAGACCACACAATATGACAAAAGAGTTTTTACTTGAAATTACTGTATTTTAAAATCTCTTGACGAAATTTTAAAAATTCGCGGTAACACAAAGTCTCAAACAGCTCCTTTCCAAAATGTCTAACTCGATCATTACGGTCGGAGAAATCGAAAATCATATGGGAAAACCATATAGCATTACGTAACGGATGCATTTTTTTTATTTTAAGTTTTCTTTAGATGCCTTCAAATTAAATTGCCAGTAGATTATAATGTTTTTTGCTTCTTCTGCAAAAAAAACCAACGAAGCATACTTACGGTCTTTTGGATTTTAGGTGACGATATACATAAATATGTAAGTATGTACATATGACAAAAGGGTATATCTATGTATGTATATATGCATAAGTTTTACAAACATATATTCAATAATGACAAACTGAAGCTATCAATGAACACAATTTTCGATCTTGCTTTCCAATATTTGATGAAAACAACTGGAATTTGAATTCGTTTTTTCGCTCTCCTTGTCTCTAACCCTCTTAAATAACAAACCTCCCTATAATTATTAAGTTAGTAACATATAGTCAAGCATATCATTCGTTGTTCGGTTGTTATTCGTTCTTGTCGTTCGATATTCACTAAACATGAGCTAATTTGATAATTTACGGTTATCAAAGTCAATGTTAATAATATTGATATTTTTCTTCCTTTAGTTTTTTTATTTATATGTATGTATGTATGTATGTATGTGTTTTCGTTGATTGGTCTCGTTTTTTTTTGGGAGAAAACTGGAAACTAAAATGAACATTGCGGTAGGTTTGTGTCGTTCTTTGTTTATTAAGCTCGATCATCAACAACGTTTTGGTCGAAAATGAGTTGTAAAATGTTTACAACTACTTAAAATATGTTTTAAAAAATAAGGGGCTATTAAAATTTTGTTATGGCGTGGTACTTGGTAGTAAGTCACGCAGGAGCATAATCCCAGCAAACACATGATCAAATGCCTGAAAGATTATGATACTTTTATCTTGTGGTATCAAGCGTTATTCTTAATACTTTTTCAAATCAAATTGATATTCATTAAGGAATATTACAATATTAGCCTTATTCATGGAGAATTAATTTGGGCTGGAAATGTATTTTAAAGAAAATTTGTATGAAAAATTGAAATACATTTCAAATACAAGTTAATTTTTATGAATACGAGTCTATGTTCTTTATTTCTTAATTTTATATGAAATAATATTTTATTATATATTATAAAAAATGTTGAATATAATAACAATCAAATAAAGAACAATTTTGAAGCTAGAAAAAATCCGTTAACCCTAATCATACCAGTATGTGTCTGTGAGACACATATTATTTTTATTTATTTATTTTATTTCATATATAGTAATACAAAGCCATTTAGGCCAAATAAAATGTATTATAAAGTACTTGATATGTTCTGAGTAAATACAGACAATAAAGATGTGTATATGTACATATCGTCATATGGATTCATAAAAGCCCTAAGTTACATTGAAAAAATTTTAGAGGACAAGCAAAAAATTCTCTAATATGAAAATTTAAGCAACAGTTTTCAAAAATTTTTTAGTTTAAGCTTATTTCTTATTGACGAATTAGTACAATTTTAATAAATAAAATTTTCCATGGACATGCATTTTGATATGGTGGATCGAAATCTACCAAGAAGTCATTTTTGAATTTTTTGTAACTTAGGGCTTTATTGAACTCATATGACGATATGTTTATAATAACTGTATATAAAAAATGTGTATCAAATATCACAACCATTTAAGGGCTCCCCAGCGATCTAAGATTTAATTTCAATTTCATTATAGGGAAGTAGGTAACTGTCCAGATATGATAAGACCACATTCAAGATGCAATGGGCCAAGATCTACTCAATAATTAGGAGACAAAAAGCGAATAAATTAACAGTGCTTTAGTGGAAATGCCTTAAAACTTTAAGTCGAAACACGTTATTACTATGAGAACTATACGTAACTCATATGGGGAGAAAGTTCCAATATCGCGTCACTCTTACAACAAATGATCTTTCAAATAAGGAGCATTTAATCTTGGGTATCAGGACTTGTTTAGTCCTGGTGGACCGAGAAAAAGTAAACATATTACGTAAGAGGCAATGTATGATGCGATGGAAAAATACTAAGTTACGAAGGCTTACAAAAACATATAAATCTTTCCAAAATCGGTTCAGTATTACGGCCGTAAATGAATCTGAAAAACGATTTAGATTTTATGAAAGTTTTAAACCTAAAATCTTTGCAAGAACTCTCAAAAAATATATGAGTATTATTATGGCGCAAATAAAATTAGACAATGTGCCGATGTGATCGTGAGTAACTTATCACTCCTGCTCATGCACGCTCACGATAAAAAAATGTTACTCATACATGACTTTATATGATCGGCTCACGATCATGCACGCTCTCGTGTGAGAAAAAACAGTTATCATACTTTCGAAAAATCACTAAGCTAAAACATTAAAAATCTACTAATTAACCTGCACACTCAATCACGTGATCATACACGATTCACGCTAATCATGTGAGCGGTGCACATCTGATTTTTAAGGAAAAGATCAGGAACGGCTGACGAAATAGTTCGCGAAATAATGAGCATTTTTTATATTGATATTTGAAGGAAGTTAAATTTCTTTCTCACAATGTGCAGACTAGTCCGATAATATTCGGATAGTATTCTAGAGAATGTGAGAAAACGACGTAACAGCTAATTGTCGACTACTCTGCTAAATTACTCAGGCAATTTTACACAACTCGGTTGGATGTCTGCTAAACTTTCAGATTTTTTTTAATATCAGACATCTCGGCAAAAAGTGTTCAGTGGGTAAACATGTACATACAAATATATTTACGAGTATATACTTGTGCAAGTACGTACACTTAACAAAAACAAAAAATAAATAAAAAGCAAACCACCAACATTTTAAATAAATCACAAAAAGAGCATCATTGTGATTTGTGTTTTGTAATGAACAATGATGGCTAATAAATTTCGGTACAGAAATGTAAATGAATGTTCTCCTAATTTCGCTGCTGTTAATCTTATTATTATTAGAAAATGCAATTTTTTGCAAATGAATTTGGTTTTGTTCAAAGATTGTTTGTTTTGAAGTGTTGACAGTTTTTTTATGAAAAAAGGTGCGATTGTTGCCTTTCTACTTTTACGAATGTAGGATCAGAGCATTCAAGGGAATCCGTCTCTTTTTGGAGTAAGAAAAAATATACCACACTCCCATTGAAAGAGTGATTCCGAAATGTGTTTTTGAAATAGTCTTTGTTTTAATTTTTGGTCGCCAAGCCGTTTTACCATAAATCGATATGAATTTCAAATCTGACAACCCTGAGACTGAGAAAATAGAAAAATTGTATCAGCACTTGGTGTTGACAATTTATTGAATGAAGACTATTTCCTAAACTTGCATTTTCTATCCAAAAGTATAGTGTTTTTTCTAATTTCTATACGCTTGTTTATGTAGTCAAACATAAAAATAACGAAATCACATCATAAATTTGAATACAAAGTACACTTGATTGTCTTATCGTTCATTTTAATTTTAATTTTTTTGTGTTGACCATAAAACATGTGCTGAGATTGACATTAATGAAACATTTGCCAGAAATAAACTAGTTTTAGACGATTAAATCTTTTAACAATCATCGTATAACTTTTTATAATTGTTCCTGTAGCAGTAACAGAAAAATTATTTTATGATTTACTCGTCTTTAAATAAAACCCAACCAGGAGGGCGGTCTTTGTATTCTAATTATTTGTAATTTCAAGTAATTATTTCTTTAACGTAAAACTTAAGATGAATTTGACAAAATGTTTAAAAAATCTCTCAGTACACAGATACATAATATTATTTTGGTAACAAGACAGTGAAATATGATTTGTTTAGATTTCTAACATAAATTAAAGGTAAAAATTGTTTCAAAGCACCGCTTGCTTCCTTTAAAGCACTAGGAAGTGTTTTCCTTTTGCTTTCAATAAGTTTGAAAACTTAAACAATATCGAAAAACATTTTGGAAAAGTGAAAGTTTAAATGTGTAAAAGAGGAGTCAATGGATGGACATCCTCAATTGAAAGCAAAAAGACTGGTCTTTACAATGAATTTGAATAAGATTTTAATTTTATTTTTAGAGTAGCATTTATATTATATAAAATTAGTTTTTCTAAACAAACAAAAGATATATTTAATGTGATCATTTTTCGAAGTAAATTGGTTGTTCTAGTGGTTGTAATCCAAAGCGATTATTATTTGGTTAAAGTTCGAATGTTACGAACTTTAATAATCACTTTGGATTACAACCACTAAAAAATATATATTTGTTTATTTATTTATATTCATTTTCTTTACTAAATGTTAGTGAAACTTCAAATATTTTCAAATAAAGGGTGTTTTTTTATAGGGGTATAGAATTTTGAAATGGAATAAAACAAAGATGAATTTTGAATGATAAGCTTGTGGAATTATAATTTACATATGGCTTCTAGCATATGAACGCCACGGGTGGGTCGGACGTAGTCTAATCTGGAGGTCAAATTTTCTATGACTTTTTCCAACATTTGTGGCCGTATATCGACAGTGTTGTCCTCCAAGTGTTCAATCTTTTCGGGCTTATCGGCGCAGAATAGTGTCTTCATATATCCCCTCAGAAAATAGTCTAGCGGCGTTAAAACGCACGATCTTGGAGGACAATTCACGGATCGGAAACGTAAAACTATGCGGTTACCAAACGTTTCCTTCAAAAAATCAATTGTGTCACGAGCTGTGTGACATGCTGCGCCGACTCGCTGAAACCACCGCTCCTGTTCAATATGATTGTTTGATTGTTGAACGAAAAAGTCTGTAATCATGTCTCTATAGCGGTCACCCATTGACTGTAACGTTCTGACCAGCATCGTTTTTAAAGAAGTACGGACCAATGTTTCCACCACCCCATAAAACACACCAAACAGTGAGTTTTTCTGGATATAACGATGTCTCAATATACACTTGAGGATTATCATTACTGCCAAAAACGGCAGTTTTATTTATTGACTTATCAATTCAAAAAAAATTGAGCTTCATCGCTAAACAAAAATCGGGATCAACCGAATCAACGCCTTGCTAGGTGATCGTGTGGCTTCAATTGTTGCACGATTTAGATTTTTTAAGCACGCTAACTAAGATATTTCTATCGAATCCTGTGACAAAGGTCTTCCTCTACGCTACGCTCTACAGCAGCAATGACTTTTTCCATACGCACTGTACGACGTCCCTGTGGATGCGTACATATTATCATTTAAAGTAAACGTGATGCAAAAACGTTTCATAGTTAATCGAATTATTTGCTCCGATGGACGATTATGTTGACCGTAAAATGAACGTATTGCGCGATGCGTATTTCGAGCAGAACCATGATTTTCAAAATATATTTGCACAATTTGAAAGAGTTTTTCATGCGTCAGTCTGACGCCTAACCAAACTAAACATAAGACGGCTTTTACAAACTAATAAAACAGGTAGTGTCGAAGCGTTAACGGACTTTTTTTGTTAGTTGTTTTTTTAATCCAAAGTGATTATTATTATGGTTAAAGTTCGTAACATTTTTAGTCAGAAAAAATTGGCTATGAGACAATATCTCAAAGGTACAAAGGATATTTTAAAATCAATTAATGTCAACTCACGCGGCAGAACAGAAACAACGTTGTTTTTCGGGAGCCGCTACACTCCCATCATCAGTTTTCATGTGTGTTTCCATGTATCCGCCATGGGTTTGTGTCTGTCAAAATTTGATTATGTATTACTAACACACACCCACACTGCTAAAAAAGCACACTTTATCACTTGTTTCAAATGCTAATAAGAAAAGGAAAAGAAACAAAATTCTTTATAGAACAGAAAATGCAACAATTTTGCCATTTTTCTTTTGTACTTTTTGACAGCTTCGAACCTAAAAGTAGTGTTGTTGCAGCTTCGACACTACCAGTATTATTCCACCATGGTTTACTGTGCAAACTTTAATTCAGCTGGTAGAAAAACAGAATAAGAAAATATTCGTCTCTCTGTTTTTCTCCCAGTTGAATTAAAACTTTGCAAATTAAAGTTTAACTGTGAAAAAGCCGTCTAAGTCACTTGACGGCTGACAAAATGGCCGCCAATTAAAAAAGTGTTGTCAACTTAAAGTTTTATACCTCTATAAAAAACACCTTTTAGCTTAGTTGCAATATTTTGAATTACAACTCTATACACATTTTGGCTATCACTTAGTGAAAAATCTAAATTTTCTTTTATTATCTAGTGTGCGAGTGTTAACAAAATGCTTAGTGCACTACCTCCAACTCTGCTTTCACTACTCCTCCTCACCCCCCCTGATAACGCATTTAACAAATTTTCAACTATGCGATAAATTTGTTATATCGCTTCGTTGACATAGAACGACAGTAGACAACCGCTTAGCTGATGAACTGGGTAGATGTGATTTTCGTGAGTGCTTGCCATGTCAGCCACCGACAAATTATATACATAAATGTTTCGATTATATATGTATATAAAAAAATATTGAATTTTTTAGATTGTTTGTTATATGTGCGATTCGGTGAACATTCTTGTTTGCTTCAAATCGATCAAGTAGTATTTATAAAAAACCATTTAAATTTAGTTTGCTGCTCTCTTTACCAACTAAAACGAAAACAAATTAATATACGTTTAGTGGAAAAACCACAAATAATTCGTAACGAGGTTTTATTCTATTTTGTTTCTATGGCCACAAGCGAAACAAAATAAAAAAAAATTATGTTTAATAGCTGAGTAAATGATCTTTTTTCATCCAAAACCCCCCCAAATGTGAGAAGTTAAAAAAAGAGGAAAAAAAAACTTTGAATTTTAAAAGAATTAAATTTCATTGCATTTTCATTAAAATTAAGGCACGCAGACAGTCAAACTGATACAGACTTTTCAGCATTACATTCAAAATGTTGTAATCACTTTACTTAGAATTGAGTTCTTAGTGTTCATTATTATTTATGATTATTTGTTGTTGTTGTTGTTATTATTATTGTTGTTGTTGAACATTAACACCACCGGAAGTAATTGTTTTAAATATTAAAAAAAATAAAAATGGTTCAGCTCTTTATTCGAGTCTATTATTCAACGAAAAGATCTAAAAGGAAAATGACATCAATGATCATCATGGATTTGATGATCGCTCTCTTATTGTCAATCAGTGATTTGTTTTAGTAGACAAGTGCTTGTCTAGTTAGTTGTAAACAACAAGAATGACAGCACAGGCGAAAAAAGTGTGAATTAGTACACAAATAAGACAAAAAAGAGCACCCGAATAAAAGTGTGAATAAAGTCTACGACGAAATGTGTTATGAATTTACACAACATATCGGGTGTTTTTATTTATTTATTTATTTAATTTTTTTTGAGACGAAGCATACAACACTGTTTTCTGCTACAGCCGATTTGACAACCTTCGGTTGTATGAAATTCATCATGAACGGACAAGCTTTTAAAATTTATTCAAATTTATTTCGAGAACCATGAAGCAATGCAAAAAAGAATCATCCGGCATTATTGAACGGTTTTAGTGGCCTTTATGGGTCGCCGGAATCATGCATCCATGTGTTATGTCTTCATAAATGATTATGGTCAACGGTTAGAGGTACAGATGGGTATACGATTATCATGAGTACCTGCTTAGACAGCTCAAACTCGCAGTGTTATTAACACCGGGTGAACTTAAGCGTCCACCAATCACAGCAGTTTGCTAAAGAGTTCGAGCTATCTAATCTCTTCTACCACGACATGCACTCACTCAGCAGAATCTTCCGTTAGATACGAAAATCACTCCCTCAAATTACCCTCGTCTTCAAACATTCTTACACAGAAAGAAAAACGCCATACTAAATTCAAATATTTTCTACTTACATACTTTCAATACGAGTCGTACACAAAATTTTGAGCACAAATAACAATGAAATGAACTTTAGTCAAGCCGAAAAAGGATTTGCTTTAGATAACCATTCCTGGAGTTTCTTAAAATGAGTACAAAATTTTTTAATCACGTAAAAAATCTTGAATCAACTAAAAAAATTCTTAAGTTAAATTGAGAATTTGAATCCATCGGTACTTAAATCAATCTTTCTGTACTTGATTTCAGTAAATCTAAGATTACCGTACTTTTAACACCGCTTGGGATTGATTTAAGTATAGATGGATTGATATTTCTTTTGAGTGTAATAACAACCAATATAGATATTTGTTGAAGAGCAACAGCTCCCAGACACATATTTGCCTGAGCAAAGTCCGGACTTGCCATTAGCACTAGCCGAATACCATCCATTTAACCTGGTTTTATTTATTTCCATGGCTTTAAGGTTTCAACCACAAGAACAACGTGCACGCCCGAAGTATATCTCACCAATAGCCCGTTATAAAATAAATCTTTGAAGCTAGGGCGATGTTCGCCAGCAAAATTAGCTTAAGAAGTAAAAAGTTGATGGCAATTACTATTGCTATTATACGCCGCATACGTTCAAAACGAATTCTGTCAGATGTCCTGTGACTCAGGCTTTGACATATTTTTCAAACAAAACAAGAGAATTAATAGAAAAACTATGCAAATTGAAACAACAAAATTATTGTTGATGGTTGTGTTTATCTATGTAATTCGATATTGTGAACACTATCTATCACATAAACATTTTCTATTAATTATTTTAGAGATCTTACATCTTGCGTGAGATCCAGTATTTTGCAAAGAGTATTCCATTAACTCTGTAAACATTTCTCACATTTGAAAACTACATGACAAGCTCCTCATACTATGAATATTTCTAAAATTTAAAATAAAAAATTAAGCTTTTAAAATATTTAGTAAATTTATTATTCTAGATATGCTGCGATATCTTATTTCAAATAATTTCTAATGATTTTTTGAAAGCTTTTTAAATATGTAATATACACATGAATGATACAAAAATATAACTTTTTTGTTTTTGTGTTTTTAAATGATTTTTTATTTAATTTAATTTTTTTTTTTTTAAGTACCATAGAGTTCGGTTATAACGAACTCCGCGGAACAAACTTATTTTGTTCGCTGCAGGAGAACTTCGTTATAATCAGGGTAAATACTTTTTCTTTTAAGCAATAAAAATACGGATTGGGGCTGCGCCGATTATGAAATCGAAATGTATTTCCATTTGTAATGAAAATATGCCTTAAAGTTCCTTAAAATAGTCTTAAGTTATTGTACATAATTGTGAGAAAAGATTCATTTTTATTTCATTTAATAAATTCATCTATATTTACAACTTATCTCTACATATAAAATTACATTTTCAAGATTTTATCTAAAGATACTACAACGAGTTTCATTGGCAATCACAGATCTTGATAAAACAAAGTATTTACAAATATAAATAATAGTTCAATTCAGAAGCTCAGTCGAATTGCTTATCGTTTTAAAAAAGACGATATTTGTTTATGTGCTTGTGAACAGACCAATTTGTTGTATCGTCATTTTGTCGATTTTAAATGTCAATTCAATGTAGTCAATTCATTGGGAGTAAATAATTTATGTCGAACAGTTGATACGCGAAATAGTTAATAACTTTATCGCGACAAACAATTTTGATTAAAATGGTTTGCAAATTGGATTGAAATGAATCAAGTATATATTTATAATTAAGAAGAATGTATTTTCTGGGTTTACTCATCACATATTTAAAAGATTTTTACATATTAATCTAACAAATGGAATTTTTCTATACCTGTCCGCAATACAACCATTTATAAAACATTTAAAATTCAAACGTATAATTATAACAACAAAAATACAATACTGTATATTTAGACGATTACACAACACATACACCGTTAACACGAGCTTGTGAATTGAACGAATGTTTAAAGGGAAAATAGGTAAAACCTTTTTATGTGCAAAAAAAGAAGTTTAAATTAAGTTGGAAAATAAACATGCATACTGTGAAGTTATTAAAGGATAACAAATTTACACATGTCATTATAATTACAATTTCGATTTAATTAATTTTATTTTTGAGCTGTATTAAAACGATTGTATGCATTTCTTAATCAATCTTGTGAGAAAAGAATGTACAGCAAACACAACTTATAAAGTATTTTTTGTTTTGCATAAAAATATTCCTACGCCGTCACCAAAACTATTTTGTCCGTCGGCTTGTTGCTCTATTTAAGGCATGATTAATTGAAGCGTTTGAATAAAAATTCTAACATTTCGGATTGAAATTTCGGTGTAGAAACTCCGATCTCGGTGGCGAATTATAATTGCCTCTTCGAGAAATTACGCGATCAGGAAACTTCACGTAATCCATTAACCGTGAAAGTTGCTCCAGCCTCGATTTCAAAAAAGGGAAATCTAAAGACCAAAAAACCGCATTAAAAGGTCACACGTTGAGGATGAAGAGGCTTTAAAACAATAATTTTTGAGTTTTCCGGGCTCCCAATGCGACAAAGCATACAGAACATGGGCCTCCTCCGGGCCTGCCCAATCGCAAACTTATTCTTTTGAACGACTCCTGTATGGTGAATCTTCCATTGGGACGCTAGCTCTGGTGGTACTTGAAAGGGTTATTATTCTTTCATATTTGTGTCCCTGACAACACCTCAGGGTGAGGTTTTGGCACACTCCTTTTTCTCAGAAGACATCGCAGCAACGTCTAAAGCCAGACCTCAGGGTTTCATATCGGCACATAGACATAATTAGCAGCTTCCTACGATTACGCACGCCTCTATTAGAAGTAAGCAGCTGAAATTTCAGCTAAATATGTCGACTTATTAAAAAATATATTTTTTTTGTATTTATAAATTGAGATTGCCGCGATATCTTTTTTCAAAGATTTTCAAAAAAAAAAATTTTTGAAAATCTTTGAAAAATATATATTTGTATTCATTTGCTTAGATGATTGACATAAACAACATTTTGCGTAAAATTTCATCTCGCTTTTTTATAAATTTTTATCTTCCAGGTTTATATTTAGAGAACGATATTTTTATCTGTTAAATTTCAAATTGTGTATCTGAACAATTAACAACGTTTTTTTTTCGTATTACGTCTTTCTTTCCGGATTCAATGAAGCTCACAATAGATGATTCAAAGAATGCTTACAAAGTCGATAGCTTCAGTTTATCTCTGTCTTTGGTCGGCTAACCTTCGACAACAACTATAATATTAGATTATTACAAATTTTCTTTAAGATTACATATTTTGAATAATTATTGAATTAATTTGATGAAATTTTGTCATTACATTTCATAAGAAAAGAGAGAAAAACACACACAAACACACCTTCAATTACGTCTGCCTCAATAATGTTTTACTGACAATTTTCTTTTTTCTTATGCAGCTTCATTATTTATTTGTTAACGTTCAATCAATGAAATTTATTAAGTGATAAATTTCCTTTAAGCTCTCTAGTTCATAAATTGTTTTAAATTTAAACGATTTATTAATATGGTTACACACATTACTTGACCAATTAAGGGCCATGGAAGAAATTTAAATGCATTGCAGTGTTTCTTTTATTAAAGAAATGCCGGTCAATTGACCTATTTTTATATGAAATCATAAATTTTCAATAAATGGCACATGTTTTAATGCTTAAAAACATTTGTTTGTTCAATTAAAACGTATTAAAATTGTTTAACCTTAAAATGTTTAACATTTATAATTCCTTAGTAGGAATTAAAAGTTAACAAAAAATTTTAGACTGAAGAGGCTAAAGTTGTTTGCATTATGTGGTTATATAATATTTTTCACAGCTATGGCAAATTTATACATAAGTGTCCCCGTCCACACGAAGAAGTTTTTGTGAGGAATTCATGAGTTTGTTGAAAAGTGATGAGAGAAGAATGGAAAGTGGTACACGATTCTGTGCACGCGCAATTTTCTTTTGTTTTTTTTTTGTTTCGTAATTCTAAATAACAAATAAACTCCATGAAATCAAAATGAAAGTGCGGGTAAACTTGCCGCGTATGTGAACGAAAGCAATTTCAAAAGAGAATTTGAGTAAATTGCCACAACAACAATTGCGAATATGATTAACAATGTTGTCAACTATTTATCATTTAACTGATGAGAAAGAATAATAATTTCAGATTTCAAAACTATTCCTTTTGTGATGAGTAAATAAATTTATTATCTAGAAAAACGGTTTTACATCACACACAGTGGGTGTCAGCTCTACCGCATTACAATTACTTAAAAATTTATGTTATTTATTTTATCTAATTAATCAAACCAATTAATTTAAATACGCTCGTAAAACTGAATTTATGCGTCCAAATATAATATATTGTTATATTTTAATAGATTTCTTTGCATTGTTTGCAATTTTATAACCAAATTATTTAATTTTATTATGTTTTGTTAATTAGTTAATAAAACGAAATTAAAGATAGATTTTAATTAATCAAGGTAAACTGTAGGAAACTGTGTTTTCTTTTCAATTTATTAAAGGTACATTACATACATCACTCACTGTAGGTACATACTAAGGATGCCAAACCGGAGTGGTTTCTTGCAAATCTGGGGATTTGAGATTTTTGAATTTCAATTCCCTTGATATTTATGTGTTTCGGAGTTCAGATTTTCTTCGAGATCTCAAAACTTGTAGGATTCGCGATTTGTTTGAAAAAATAAACATAGACAATTTATAATGCCAAATATTTTAATTTTTTACATTTAAGACATACAAAAAAAAACAAATAAGTTATTTTGATTTTAAATAATAGAATGTAATTGGGGGATTCAAATGGTTTCCTATTAAGTCACACTGTCACAATGTCTTAATATTTTGCAGTAGTTTAAACAAATTGTTGTTGCGCTTCAAACAAAAAAGTCATTTAATAATAAGACTTTTTGAACCATGATTATTTTTTTTGTCATACCCAAACAGTAGAAATTTGAGAGAAGTGTGAGAGAAATTATATACATAGTTGCTTGTTCCTCCTCGTCATATTTTTTGGGTTTTATTATTTTAAAATGTATTAGTGTATTCAGCGGCCGACTCAATCGACCGCATTCTAGAAATTAATATTAAACATTTACATAAATACATACAATAATATACAAAAACAAAAAACATAAATAAACAACTTAAAATTCTGTCTCATTTCTATGAAAAAGCAAATTGGACAATTTTTCGCCTCGCCTGCAAATTTAAGCAAACTTTAAGCTACTTCTGAGCTACCCAATTAATTTATTAAGAGAAGAAAATTCATTTCAAGGTCCATAAATAATCACAATATTTTAATCGAGAAATGATTTTCATCAGCATTAGCCAAAAAGCTTTTATGAGTGACTTTTTCCACTTGTAAGTAAAAAGCTATAAACGATCCGATCTCTAATTGTTACTTATCCTTATCGGAAACAAAAGTTCACGTAAAAGGCGTTCTCTTTCCCTAAAATTGCAATCGTAAATTTGGCATTGTTGTTGTGTTTGTGCATTATTTTGTTTCCTTTTATCCCCCATTTTTTTTTGTCGATGGAAACTATTTCACGTGAAAAAAATGTTTTGTTTTCACGATAAGGATGAATATTTACATACCGTGTCATACAAATACAAATATCTTTTTAAATGTTGTGTTATTTTGACACTGATCGATTTTCTCTTTCCGAAATATTGACTTTCAGTCAGTATCATACCTCCGCGGACGTTTGATGAACCTTTTCAAGAATTTGGTCGAAAAACGTGTTATAAGCCATCTTGGCGATGTTCATTTACCACCTCGGAGTTGTGATTTGACCTCTTTCGATTTTTTCTTGTTTGATGCCATCAAAGATCGACGCTATGACGAGTAATCCAGAAACAATACACACTCTTTGAGTGTAGTATCGTTTGAGCCATTTGAAAGATAGAACCATTACCCGTCAACAAAGCCTTGACAAATTGGACTACTGACAGGATGAGTTACTGCGCAGCCAACCATGTAAATTATCGCCCATGTTCTGAAAAACGCATAACGCTTAAAATTGGCGTTTTCGATTTGAAAACGCCAAAGAGGTGTTCTGACAAACGAAAACGCTAGAAATTTGGCGTTTTCAAACCGCTAGTGTATACTGAAGCGATCTGGCTTTGTTTATTGGAATCGCACTTTAAACACAAAATGAAATGATGCACAATTTAAATTTAATATGTTTTCTTTTAATTTAAAATAAAGGTTGTAATATTTTTCCACGATTTCAACTAAAAATATGCAATTTAAAAATTTTCTTTGAGTTTGTCAATTGTCTGTTTCAGTTGCTTACTTTTAAACTTCTTTTGATTGTAACTTTTTTAAAGCTAATATAGAAAGTAAGAAGGCTGTCGGCATTTTAATTTGAAATTTATATATTTATTTACGTTGTTTATTGACAAAACATCACTTTTTATTGTTCAAACATAACTTCGAAAAATAGCAAAATGCTAGCAAATCTTAGCGATTTCACAACAGGTCAAAATGCATTTTGCGTTTTTAAAACTATATGCGATTTGAAAACGCTACGTTTCATAAATAATATGAATATTTGTTATTTCTAAGAAAGCCGTAATATAATAAAAGAAACTAACTTTTGTTAATTTTATATAATAAAATATACATGAATTTCGATCACCCTGTACATGCATATTTTAAATATGGTACACTCCTCACATTTTTTTATGTTCACACAAAGTGACATACATATATTTTGGTAAAAATCAACAACACAAGACACTACAAATTAATGAGACAAATTTGAATTCAAATTATACAAGATTAAAAAAAATTATTGTAAATATTTAGAACTCAATGAAAATTTAGTATAAAATGTGAGAGCACCAAAAAGCTTCATTTTGCCCATCTACTTACTGCTCTCTATTGTGTTTTCTATCTATGTTTTGTCTGCTACCGGTAGAGTTCGTTGTGCGTTCGATTTTTTTTTGTATTGCAAACTAAACGAATAAATTTATAAAAAAATTGTAAACTTTTTTTTTGCTCTGGCTTGTTTTTTTGGCAAGTGTGATTTTTTATGTTGGCGACATTTCTATCTGCGGTAAATTTTTATTTTTAATTTGAAATCTCTTTTAGACTTCGTTGTTTTTATTTTCACTAAATATTTGTATTTGTTCTAAGTATTATTTTATTTATTTTTTGTGGGAAATTTTGTAAATCTCTTAAGTAAATCCAAACTTATTATTTTTAACATGTTTTTTAGGCAAAAATATTTTATTCGGAGAAAATTTCTTTTGACAATGCATCATGGTCTCGCTTGAACATAATTCAATGTGACTTCAGGTGTGTTTAGACGTTCCAAATATTTAACAAAATAAGCCTAATCGCCAAATAATGCACATATTGCGTGCGTATTATCCTTTGAGTTATACAAGTTTCTGTGTAAATACAACAATTGTTATGCACATGATGTGTCATCATAACTATTAAGGAGCACGCTAGTGAGTGCTCCACGGCAAGGTCAGGTCTATCCACACTGTTTGTATATTAGAGTATCCACTCGATTAATCTTTTTCCGATTAATCGACTAAAGTTTTTCCATTATTTGATCGAATAATGGAAATAGTTAATTTCAATTAGCGAATAACTCGAACAATTGATGTCAATTAATCGAGTAAAATTAATTTCTTAGTAAAATAACATCGTTCCTTTATTGAAACGTAGTTTTATCTCAAGACGCGTGATTTTTGAGTTAAGAATGCCGAAATATTCGTCGTATCGTTTTCATTTTGTTTAAAAAATGTTGTTTATATGCCTTTTGAGGGGACTTTACTATATTTTACTATATACTTTACTTTATTATTTTTTTATTGTGTGATTAAATTAAAAAAATTTTAAATCGTTTGCTGACGAACGAGTTTCTTGAGATATGACTATATTGCAATAAAGGAGCGATATGTTTTCTTTAATATATTTTAGTCCCTTTTCAGATGTGTGTGTGAAAAATTATGTAAATGATGATAAATGTCAAATTCCATACGTAACAAATGCGTTATTAAACTAGCAATTTTTTTATATTTAGTTTAACGTTCATCATAAAAAATTCATTGGTTTTATACGTAAAACATATACGTTAAAATTATGTATATTTAAAATGAGACATATTTAGTTATCATTTTTTTTTATTTTCATTTACACATTTTTTGAACATAAAATTTAGCAAAAACTGTATTAGAATAATTGATGACTTCATGTACGTATTTAGATAAGACAAAGAAAAGATCAGAGCAACTAGAAAATCTTTTTAATGCAATTCTATCGCTATCACCAACATCTACTTTAAGTGAAAGGGTGTTTTCAGCGTCCAGATTTATTAAAACATATTGTTTCAGAAGCAAATAAAAGGTGTCCCAAGATTATCGCAAGATTTTTATTGCCGCCATTTCCGCAGTAAAATGTTGGCAACTGAAAAAAAAACACTTTGATAGCTGAAACTTTAGGGTTAGCAAAGGAGCTTTAAACGATAGAATATATTTTTTCATTATTAAAGAATATCTCAAAAATAATGAAAAGTCTAAAAACAGTGTTTTCTATTTAATTCAAAACTTGCGTTAACTTTGGAACACCCTATATCTAAGCTGAATACTATTTTTAAAAGACTATTTTAAAAAATGTGATTCAAATCTCGTTCATCAACAGTACGAATTTTCTTTAAACATAATTTTTGATATACTATTAATGTTTAAAAGTTTTTGAACTTTTTGTGTAGTTTTGTTTTATTGTTTATTTTTAACTACTTTTTTGTTTTATTTCTTTCTTTTTTTATTAATATAATAAAAGTATCAATTCAAACACACATGTATATTTTTCCATTGGATACAATTATTTGAATTTTTTTTATTATTTCAATTATTCGAGTTATTCCAATAATTTATTAAATTTAAAAAGGTTTTATATCCACTCGAAAGCGTTTTTGCTAAAGGATGATAGTTCGTAAAAGTCTTGCGATCGTTAATACGATCAAGAAAGTTGTAATCTCGATTTTTGTAAAGTACAGTACCTTCACGTATGTCATAATCCGAAACGTGTAGTTTTACGTGATGAGTGTTACGTTCACGGATGTGACGATTCGAGCAACGATTGCCTGGAAATGAGATGGTATTGTACCTGTCAATAACTTGCTCCTCATTTTGATCTCAGTACTTTGAATAGCCGAACTTTATGGATATGACCTTGGACTTTTCAAATTTATGTTTTATGTATGTGGGTGCACTTATTTCGTGAAATATTTGCTTCGTCTGACCCTACTCTTCGAAATATCTATGTATATTATGTTGTATAAAAATTTATTTAAAAGGAAAGCATGCAATGCTCTTAATTTACCAAAAAAACAGTTATTTTTCTAATTTTAAGAACTGTGGGCTTTATTTATTTTTAAAGGATTAATCTGTCTATTGGCAAATATTAATTCTGGCTTATTTTCAATTTTGTAGAATTTTAATTTTATGTACTCCCAGTAGTTTTGCTTACATTTTTAAAGTGATTAATTACATGTACTGTAGATACCTTATGGTTTGGCTCACGTACATGAGCGCTCACGTGAGTGGAAAAAATTTCAATAATCTCTAAAACTCATGCTCGCGAAATACTTACGAAAGTAAGTTTGAAAGTTAAAGTGTGTTATCGTAATTTTTAGCGGATTTTTCATAATAAAGGACACAAAATCTAGTTCCTAAAAGAAAGATGAATATAGGAGAATTCTGAAATAACTTATTTGCATGCAAAAAAATTTGTAGATTTTTATCAAAAGACGTGAATCCTTTGGGACGCACTTTACAGTTTTCTATTGCATTCTGTACTATTTTCTGCTCTGAAACTTCATATTTAATGTTTCCAAAATAGTAAAAACAAAATTTTTTTACTAAAATTCAAGTGAATTCAATGTATAAAAATGTGGCTTTCGATCGGGCCATCTTCATTAACACTAAAGTAATGATACGAATACCTAAAAATTGTTAATTAAAGGATCTGCGGTAGGATTTGATTTGGTAATAATTTGTGCATTAGTGATCACCGAAATACATTTATTTTATTTATATGATTATATATCTAGTCTAATATTCCTTTAATAAAAAAATATAAAAAAATAAGTTTGATAAATTAAAAAAAAAATTTGTTGTTTCTGGGACTTGCCCATATTGCATGTATAAAAATGGTCATATCTCAAAAACTGGTCTTTCAATATTAGTGTTTGGCATACTCTTTTCTTTTATACTTTGAAATGGCATAAAAACAAATATGAATTCAAAATACTTTAAACTTAACTTTTTGAACTGAAATTTTTAATTGACGTAATGAGGAACGTGCAATGAAAAACTTGTTTTCAGCAAATCTTGAGTTTGCAGTTTTTGCATAACGACTCTTATACATGTATTTGTAAATGAAAATCTGTTTGAAAATAAAAGTTAGTAGGAAGAGAGGTTTTGAAAAAAGTGCAAAATTCTGGGACAATGACGCATATTCAGAAATCATAACCAAAGTCGAAACTAATAAAACAGAAACTAAAAAATAGTTCACAGATAGTTCTAGATCTTCTTCATATATCATAACCAGTGGAGCAACTACTTTCAGCTGATGTAAGAAATGCAACCCTGCATATTGGCATCTAGAGATAATAAAATGTTGATAATATTTTGAACGATACTTGCTGTAATTAATTAAAAAGCTTATGAAGCTAAAAAAAACAATTTTTATTCTTTAAAACATTCATACAAATCCTAAAAAGTTAATTTTTGGTTAATAGTTTGTATATAAATCAATTAAAATAAGGTGCTGTAAAACCAAAGTTATTCAATAGAACTTTGTTGACCAAAAACACATCTCTAGTGTATTTTTCTGTACGGATGTTTTTTGGACGCAAAATAAATCAATCAGCTATTTGAATGTACAGGGTGGCCCAAATGAGACCTAGTGATGTTAAACACGTGTAACTCTTGTAATAACGGTATTTTTTAAATGATTTATTTTTATATATTAAATACATTTTATGGAAATTTAACGTGACTATTTGTGAAATATGACATCAGACAAATGACCACCATTTCGCTCGATACAGGCATTAGCTCTTTTTAGCGCATTTTGCATTACACAGCGTAATGTTTCTAGTTGCAGGCGCCGTATTTCGTCTCGAATATTCTGCTTGAGCTGTCCAATTGTCTGTGGTTTGCTAACATACACTTTGTCTTTTAAATATCCCCATAAAAAAATTGGGCGCAGTTAAATCTGGACAACGGGGAGGCCAACGGAAATCTGAATTTCTTGAAATTATGCGTTCACCAAAAAATTCACGCAGCATGTCCATAGTTTGCCTAGCAGTATGCGCAGTGGCTCCATCTTATTGAAACCACAAATTAGGATGTTGCTCCTCCATTGTCCGTAAAAAGTTGTCGATCATTGTTCTCTAAGAATCCCCGAGACTGTTTCTGGCGTTTCATCCTCATTCTCAAAGAAATATGGGCCGATGATTTTTGTGGCCACAACAACGCACCAAACAGTGCATCTGATTGGGTGTGACTGATGCTGATGTATTGCCCTTGGATTTTCGGAGCCCCACAACCTACAGTTTTGTTTATTCACATAACCACTTAAATGTAAATGCGCTTCATCCGTCATCAAAAGGTTATTTAAAAAATCATTTTGTGTGGCTAATTGTGTAAAGCGAATAGCGTTTTGTAGTCGTTGTTGGGGGTCTTGCTGTACGTATTCATTTTAAATTTCCAAGAGTTCAGTTATAATCTTCTAAAAGAAAAAATAAATTATGTTAAAAAAAAAGTTATTTGTGTTTTACATCAGCTGGTCTTATTTGGGCCACCCTGTATTATATAGTCATCATTTAGTTAAAGCTTAACCCATGACAAATTGAAAATTTTCGTGCTGAAGGTAATCAACTGTGAACAACTTAGTGGTAAGTTCCAAATATGAATAAATCTTAAATTAAAATATGTTTGCCTTTTTAACTTCTTTTTTTAAACTATTTAGATTTACCGGATAGCCGATTTAGCTTCCTGTTTATCCAGCACCTGGCAACACTGCTGCAATTAAAAGTTAATATTTGAAAATTTACACATTTTATTTAAGCACGCATATTTTGTGGTACTGCACTGTGCTTGAGAGAGTTTAAAAAATAGAATTTTTTAAGACGATTAATTAAATTACAACCAAAAAAATATGGGTGATTTATTTCAATAATTTAGTTAAAATGCGTGTTGGCAAAAAGGAAAGTGCTTAAAAAATGCTAATAAAATCTAGTTTGCCACTACAACATTTAGTTACTTTTGTGCTAATTCAGAAAACTATTAGACTAGAAAATCCTATTTTAGCTACTTTTTTGAATGCACGTGTTTGTCAGCGGTCTGCTAAATGGCAACGGATTAAACGCAACAATATCGACAACGGCAACAAAAAGCAAAATATTCTATGTACAAAAAAATCTCGGCCTAAGCAATAAATTAAGTTCAACATAAAGTTGTATACAAACGACTACTTTGTTTGTTTGTGGGTACCTGATAGATTTACTTTTTCGTTTTTTTTATAGTTTTATGCGTGTTTCAGTTTCAATTTGAAAAATGTTTACCTTGTATTTGAATTTTTAAATAAAATACCTACATAAATGCATACTTTCCCTTTCTGATTAAACACACAAAAGAATGCAAAAAATCTAAACATTTATTTACTATAATTAAACTTATATTAAAAAGAAAAAATTTAAAAGAAAAAGACAAACAAATAAGCACTTATGTACAGTGGCCGGCGGCCGCTTGTTGTTGTTGTTGTTTTCTATTTGTTCTTTTTTTTTGGTCGCAAGTGTTTGCAAAAATATACAATAGAGAAGTGGAAACCTTTAGCAGACTGAAAACCAGAACAAATCAAAGCAAAAATAGAAATATCACTACTGAACTATATATTGTAACAAATTACTAGCAACAAAAACAACAAAAACAACAACAACAATAAATACACGATGACGATGAAAAAGGAGAAGACATTTGTTATCTTCTTCTTTAACTGCAAAAATAGTATATAAATCAGTTACAGCAACAAAAACAATAATAAGATACTTTTATGTCACACTTGTGTACGTTTAGCTTGGAACCAACCCACTAATAAAAGAAATACGAAACTCACTGCGTTTTCATTTTGCTACGTATTTAATTTTTTTTCCTCTTGCTCTTTTTTCTTTATTAATTTTGTGCTGTAATAGTTTGTTAAACTAATATTACACTTTTTTTAACACTGCTTATGTTTCTACTCCCCCTTACAACAACTTTATTAAATACATATGCACATACCCAGTTGACCAAACCATCGATCACAGTACTCGATTTTGGTACTCAATTCTGAGAATTGCACGTGAAAGTAGGACGAAAAATAAGAACGTCTCCATCATTTGTTTTGTCAAGTTGGGTGCATTAACACGAATTTTTCTGTTCAAGGTGGATTTTGATTACTTTTTCTATATTTTAGCACGGTGTTATATCTTGGTATACCGTACGTATACTTGTTATTTTCTATTTATATTGAAATATTCAATGTTCTGTTCTGGTTTTAAAATGTAATTATTAATTCAAAAAGTTTTGTTTGTTGAGGGTTTTTTAACTAGTCTATATACATGCATTTCATTGGTGCTAATGCCAAATCATCATTAGATCTGAAACCATATTTTTGAAAAGTTTCAACTATGGTTTAAGGTCTACTGATTATTTGGCATTAGCACCAATAAAAGGTATACTACTTTGTTTGTTTATAATTTTTTATTAAATGAAAGAGAATAGATCTTATATTGATAAATGTTTTATTTAATGTCGGCAATTATATATGGAATAGAATATCAGATAAATTTCCGCCTCTGTTAGCCTCACAAATGCGAGCCCTTTTGAGCATAATTTTCATTACATTCTCACACATTTCACGCGGTATTTCATTAATTTCATCACGAATATTTTGTTTGAGTTGCTCAAGCATTTCTGAAATGTTTGCATAAACCTTGCTTTTCAGATATCCCCACAAAAAGAAGTCCGGAGCAGTCAAATCAGGCGACCGTGGAGGCCAATCAACATCACCATTTCTTGAAATAACTTGTTGTGGTAAAAGGTCTCGCAGTAATTCCATTGTAATCCTGACTGTATGCGATGTGGCACCGTCTTGTTGATACCACATGTTAACCAAGCTCAAAGCATGCAGTTGTGGTGTTAAAAAGTTTTCAATCATATCACGATATCGCTCCCCATTCACAGTTACCGTTACGCCGTTTTTATTTTAAAAGAAGTGAGGTCCAATGATTCTTCCTGACCAAATTGCACACCACACTGTCACACTTTTAATAGATGCAAAGGTGACTGATGAATAATTTGAAGGTTTTCCATTGCCAAAACCGACTATTTTGTTTATTCAGATATCCATTCAAATGAAAATTTACCTCGTTCGTCAATCATTATGATTTTTTAATGAAAATAGGGGTTATCATGGGCCAGCTGTAACATCCCATTGGCATAAGTACGGCGGCGTAAATGGTCTGGTGGAAGAAGCTTTTGTGTCAACTGAATCTTAAATGTAAACAAATGCAAATCCTTGTGCAAAATTGTGGCCAAAGTTGTTCTTTGAAGACCAAGCTCCTGAGCACGGCGTCGAATTGAGGTTGATGGATTGTTTTGAACACTTTCTTGAGCAGCAGTAATGTTTTCAGCCGATCTTGCAGTACATTGTGGGCCTATCACCTACAGACCCTTTTTCTTCGAAATCATTCACTACACGATGAATAGTGCGATTTGTTGGCACATCGTTTCTCCAAAAAATTTCTTGTAACTTTTTCATCGTCACAGTGATCGATTATTGATTTTGATAAAATGTTTTAACGATTAAAACACGTTGGTTTATCGAATATTTTTCCATAATAAATTTGGCACGTGTCTGCTTCACGACTGCTAAATATGAACTGTCAAGGCTAATGTTTACCAAAATGGCGGCAAAACAAAGTAGTATACCTTCCCGGCGGACACCGACTAGCTACTTTCACGTGCAATTCTCAGAATTAAGTCCCAAATCAATGAACTGAAAAATGTTTTACTGTGTTTATCAGCACCCGTTAAAAGTGACCTGGACGACAATTAAAAAGTTCTTAGCAGAGCAATGTTTGCAAAAACGATGAAGAAAGTTAACAACATACAATTAACTTTTTAACAAAATTTCAATTGGGTTGAATGCCATTCATTTATGCAAGGCCTCTGCAAACTATTGCGATAGTAAATAAAATATTCCCATTATTGCTACAGAAATGCATAACAGCACTGTCAAATGTTTGCACAAACAAACTTTTTTGGCAAACAAGATAAGATGTCAAGATATTATGAAAAAATGAACATATATTAGTAATAGTGCTGGCTGTTCCTAACAAATCTAAGACAGCTTTTCATAGGATTGCAATCGTCGCCAACTTTTTTATTACTTAAACCCGATTTAGTTAAAAAACGTTGTAAAAAACTTTTTAATGGAGTTTTGTATTATTTTTATTAACAATATAAAACATGTACATAAAAGCACATTTCACACATCTAAGTATGCGCAAAATCTAGTAGATTGAAATTGAAATTTCTGCCAGAATCTATACCGTTGACACCGGGCTATTTGTGATATTCATACCCAAAACAGGTGATTGGCATTTTATTTTTCAAGTGTTAAATTCCATACAAACAATTATCATTCAAATGCAAAACAGCTGGCGATTGACAAAGAAATGTTATTGAACAGCGTAGTATTTTCCAGTACAAGTTAGGAAAACCCACAGTCGCATCACTAAGTACTAAGCGATTCTGGGAAGATTTTGTCAAAATCTAGTGACGAAGTAAATTTTGTTTTATATGGGAAGATTTTGCTCGAAATCTCGTAAGTACTAGGTTTTGGTCTGGAGTAAATATCATATAAAGAAATATTAAGTGTTGGAATTTACCATCTTCGATTTTAATGAAATTTGATATGACTTTGTTTTTCTCTATCAAACTATTTTTTGTTTTTTTAATTTTCTTAAAAAGCATGATTCAACCGCGTACTTTATTGTCCTCAAAACTGTTGAGAAATTACTATATATTTTCACGTTTCCGCAGTTCGAAATCATGGGCTGCACAGATTTATAATTTCGGAGCAAGAATCTATTTTAAATTAAAGCAAAGAATTTTTTTTATTTACTTATTACCTGTGTTGCCTAATTTCAAAAACTTTATATATCTAAATGGCAAGTTTTTTATGCCGTATACCATTCTCTATGTCATTTTTTCATTTATTTTTCAACACCCTTTTTTAATTTTTTCTATAAAAGTGCATTTTTAAATCCTGATTTTGTTCTATGAACCTATTTTTGATCAGCACACTGTAAAGAAAATTCCTAGGCATATCAACTGCACAAGGAGGCCATAATTAAAAAGCTGATATTTTTTTTAAATATGAAATTTGCTGGCCAATGGTGTCAAACTTATTTTCAAAAATGTAGACTCGTCAGTGCTCTGTTGTAAATATACTGTGTTCGAGCATTACAAAATTGAAAACCGAAGGCAGATTTTTTAAAAAGTACAAACACAAACTGCGGAGCCATTTTGATTTTTCTGCAGAAACATCCGCTATCTACTAATCTATGGAAGGTCTCAAATTGGAAGTTGTTGATAAGTGATGTGAAAATATGTATGTATGTATTTTTTGCAATGAAAATCTTATATTTTAAAATTGTATTCAATTTTTTTTTTATATTATTTTATGCCATATTTGTGCCATTTTGAACGAGTTTTGGTGCCATTTTAAGCTTGTCCTGTTAATAAAAAAATTAATGGGAAGTAA
Organism: Gymnocheta viridis; assembly: GCA_956483585.1. Taxonomy (NCBI): domain Eukaryota; kingdom Metazoa; phylum Arthropoda; class Insecta; order Diptera; family Tachinidae; genus Gymnocheta; species Gymnocheta viridis. The sequence continues at coordinate 34,196,532 of OY101442.1, read as the reverse complement.
ATATCAATATGTACTTGATCAAAACGAAAAATAAAATCACTTGATGTTGGCTAAAATATTTAAAAGATCACACTAAATAACGCTGCGATGTATGAGGTCCGCACAAAAAAATCGGACTCACTTATCAGCCGGGACCTACAAATGAAAACAACTTTTTAGCGAGTGTCAGAATATTTTCTTTAATTTGGAAAATCTTAATATCCAAAATTTAATAACTTTTGTCTCGTAGGAGATTTCGCAACGAAGTTTACCTAACAGGCATGTTCGGAAAATCAAATTTTTTTAATCACATGTGATTTCAAAAGCAATAATGGCCCTGTAGACGTTTTCAAAATCATATACGATAAATTTCTTTTATAAATAATATTTGATGCTCTGTGCAATAGGAAAATTAAAAAAAGAGTGAAAAAGTATCTGCATGACCATTATTACTTTTAAAATCGCATGTGATTTGAAAAATGTGATTTTCAGAACATGCCTGTAAGTCACGTATTCTGGAAATTTAAATAACAACTATTTGTGAATAAAATTAAAAAACTTTAAAGTTTTTAGGCAAAACCCATACTTTTTTAACTAGTTAAATTATCTTAACATATTTATACTTTTTGATAAGTTAAGTAAGTGTATCTTTATGGACATGAGCACTTGCACTGTTCGCAAATATTTAACACATTTTTTGGTTATTTCTGTTTTTTCAGAGCTTCTTATTTTAGATATGCGACCTTAGAAATTTCTTTTCTAGAAAAAAAGTGCAATATTTTTAGCCATTTTTTATTAAAAATTTGTAATAGCGAGTTTATTCGAAATTATTTTATCATCACTTACAAGGCAAAATTTTTGTTTTAAGACAACTCTGAATTGCAATTTTTGGATAAAAAGTAAAAGAATGTTAAATTTTTTTTAGAAAAGAAAACGACATAAGCTAAATTTGATATTTGATGGCCGTAAAATTTCTCTTTTATTGCTTTTATTAGCATATTTTCTTCTTCTGATTAATTTTCTGTGACATACTAAAAAATCCACACGAACAATTAACTTTGTTTTTCCGACTTTTATCATCCTAAAAGCCCCAATAGTCACACAGTGTGCTGTGTACTTTTTTTTAAACAAAGTTTTTAGTGTAGAAAATTCGTGCCTGCTCTTGCTCTTCCTTCCATCATTACTAAACATATTTTGAACATTGAACTTCAATGGTATGTTGTTCCACTTGCCAAAACTGATGCATCTATGAAATTTCTTTCATACTCAACTCAAACTTTTGCTAAACTTCAAACACTTCTTGTTTCTTTGACTCTAAATTTTTAAAGGCCTTTAATATTTTGTTGATGAATGATGAGCATAATTCTAAACTATTTTATTTCCACTAATGTGTTTAAACAGTACGATGGATATTTTAGAAACTACTGAATCACTTTTCTATGGATATAGTTTTTTTTAATCACGTGAATTTTGCAAATTATTAGTAACTTTTTTTTCCTGCAAACTGTGAGTTTTAATCTCTGTCGTAAATTTGTCACTCTTGTGAATGTTGGTAATCGTAATCCAGTCACGTAGCTATCTCTATTAAAATTCATAACATTTCGACAACGATAACAGCAAGTATAAGAGAAAATTGCAATAGTGAAACAAAAGAAAATCATATAAACGAATTTTATTTAAAAAGATGATACAAGAAAAATGGAAACATTTTTTTTTTTTTGTAGAACGATACTTTTCGACAACCTTTAATTTTAAGATAACAATTTCACTTCCGGTCCATCAAATAGGAAAAATTCCCGAATTTGGGAAATTTTAAAATATTTCCTCGCAAATTTTCACAAATTTTAAATTATTTTTTTTTATTCGTAACTACCCGATGTTAAAGGTCACATATTTAAAGTACATCCTTACAATCAGTAAATAGCAACATGGCGTTTTAGAGTTTTATTTAGTTGTAGCCCGTATCTGTTTATCTGATAAATATATAAATCAAAATTTTAATTGCGTTCAGACCCATTGAACCCATTTGAACCTTATGTCCGTTGTTTGGGAAATCTTCAAGGCATGGCCACCTGGGTGTATAAATAAGTGTATTTGTTTGTGGGTATGTTGATCTTATAAGCTTGTGTTACTTTGCTATTACTTTTGCTAATAATCATTTTCTTTTTTTTTCGTTCATGTTTTCAATGTTTGCAAATTTTTCTATCCGTCAGCCTATTTGACTGTTTCTATGTTTGTTCGTGAGTCTTCATTTTTATTACCTACAAAATTAAACATTTGCGTAGCTGTTGTGCGTTTGATTTTCCTTTTATTTATTTTAGTATTAGCATTCAGTTTTTGCTATAAATTTTATATCAGTTAGTAATGTTGTTGTTTTTGTAGTAATTTTGCTTGGGTTCAACAACATATTAATCATGCACTCAAAAAAATTATTAAGATGTTTATGTTTGTCAAGTAGAATTGACAGATAGTAATTGCATTATATTTATAATAGGTATAATACATTATTTGTGATTAAAAACGTGATCGAGATTAAATGATTTTAAAAAAATATCACTATAGAGAAACGTTGTCTTCTTTAGAGTATTGGAGTTCTAATTAGTGAACAAAGAATGAAACAAACATTTCCGTTAAACAAAAATAAATTCTGCTAAATGTGCTGACGTTGAAGGACATTTTTGGCAAAATACGGTTGAAACTCGAAAATTGGTTGGTAAAAAATATCACTTTCATTTATAGATAACACAAAATTTAAAAAAAATACCATAATAAATAAACATAAAACGATTAATGGAAACATAAAATATAACTAATTAATATAGACCTGGATTGGTCATATCCTGCTAAACAAGCTATACAAGGTAGCGCCGTACAGAACGACCATCGAATAGATGGAAACGCCAAATAGCAACTGAGAGGTCCAAGTTTAACTTAAACTGGAATTAAATTAATCATTGTGCACTAGATCGAGAATATTGGAGGGAACTTGTTATGGCTCCTTTAAGGAGTTTACAGTAACAAATGTGTAATTAATATTTTAAGACATGACCTTTATTGTCAATAACGCCAGCACATGCCGGTAACTGAAGCATAAAGATAGAGTCCCGAATTTTTTACACAATTTTTTCGTTTGTGATAAGCAAAACAATTTTCTTATATGACCAAAAAAAAAACAAATAATTATTCTATTTGATACAGTAGTCTTTGGCAAAATTTTGATTTATGACTTTAAATACTTATTTTAAAAACAATTTGTAATTTCTGAAATATTCAGGGTTGTCACAGAATCCAATGTTGATGGATTTGAAAAGACAAAAAAAAATACTTCTGTGTGATGAATTTTAATGTTATCGGCTTTATATTCAATCTGGAATTACTATCTGTTTTGAACATACAATCGATAGCATTGAAATTCATCACAAAATTAGTTTTTGTCATCTTTTCAAATCCAATTCCAACTACACTGGATTCTGTTACAACCCTGATTTTCAATTTGAGTTGAGTAATTTTTATTAAAGCAAAGCGTATTAACCAAGTATCACCATTACATCAGCTGATTTACTGGTCTTGCTTATGATTTCTACTTTGAATGTCAAAAAGGGTGCCTTTATATTTTTCTGTATTTGTTATCTGTAGAAGTTTTTGACAGAGCCGATAATACTGCCTGTAGTTGTAATTGTTGTACTTATAATTAATTTTAAATTTTATCTGTTTAATACGCCATAGATTCACCCATAACATTTTTGTCTGGAGAAGTTTTTTCTAATATAGTTTAAGGTCTCCCTTCTTGAGAGAAAGAAATGAATTTGTTCGCACAACTCTCAACTTGAATTGTTTAATTTTAATTTTTGTCCGCACAAAATTATTCTGCGTTGCCATATTATAGTGTTGCAAATGCCGGTTTACAGCAATTCTTTTACTTTTTATTAATTTTTTATTTTTTCTTTAAATGTCCTTGGAAAAAATGTCGCTTTATTTATTTAATTAACTATTAACAGAAGCATTTGTCTTTTGTAATTTTTTTATACAATTTTTCACAGATAATTAATGTTTGTAAGTAATTAGTTAGATATTGTATATTGTAACGATTAATTTGGCTCAAGTTCAAACCCGAGTTTAGAGTAAATAAATGGCTAAACTCGGGTTTGAACTTGAGTCAAATTAATCTTTTCAATATACATATACACATTTTTCACATATTTGTATGTTTTATTTATATATTTTATATGGTAACTTTGATATTCTGGAAAATTTTTCTTCAAATGAGTGAATCTTGTGGCAGAAAACTCTCATTCAACAAAATTTTGTCCAGACAACAATTTTGTATGATACAAATTCTAGGTTTGTGATATAAAAATAAATTTTAAAATAACAGTCAGCACTAGTGTTTTTAAGGATTTTAGTATCTGAACATCCAATTTTGGTTAAATTGGACCATTTAGAGTTTGCTTCAGTTTGAAATCATTCCATGAAAAACACTTATTTAGTGCATGCATTTTTCTTAGCTTTTGCTATTTTTTTGTCATTTAAATTGAAAAAAGATTTAAATTTTATAAAAAAATCAGCAAGTTTAATATAAAGTAATGCCAAGAAATATTAAAAAAAACAAGACAACATTTAAGCAAAAAATTCAATTTGTTTCTGGTGCTTTTTATGGAAATTATTAAAATTTTAGTATTTAAAATTTTAAATCGCACTATTTCCAAAAATTTGTTTTTATTTTATAAAGATTCTCCCATCATATTATTTATGCGCCACGAGCTCTTAAATATATTTAAATAATTTCACATAAGGTTGTTGTTTAAAATATATTGTAGAACAAAATTTAAAAATATCCTAATAATACGCAAAGTAAACAGTTTTCATGTCCTCCTGTTTAGTAAAAAGGATTTAGATATCAAAATTGCTTAATAATTAAAATATAAGTATGCATATCTAAAACACTAATTTTATTTGGAGAAAATTTTTAAATAAGCCAGTCCAGCCAATAATAAATATCAAGGTTTTCTATATCAAACTCTCTATGAAATTGCCCAAACTTGCTACAGTCGCCAAATATTGTTCAACTTAGATGTCTGAAAAATATTTGAAGACAAGTAAAATTATTACGTGTTCAATTGGGTAAAAAATTACAAAAATATTTTTTTTCTACATTTTAATTATTATTTACTCGCTTTAAATTGAAATAAAATAAATAAATTTAAACATTTTTTTAACTTGTAAATAAAAAATTTTTTTTGACAGTGTGAACAGTGCAGTGAATACAATAAATAGATTTTTGCTATTTTTTTTTCAATACATTTTGCTATGTAAAGATCCTAAAAATAAAACTTTAAAACAGCACAAAATCGGTTTAATCGCAAAAGCCTGATTTGTTGTTTGGTTTGCCGTTGATTTTTGCCATCCATCAAAGTAATTGAACTCTGAGGTGACATTTAATGCTGGTTTTTGTCATTCTATGTTTTTTTTTTAAATCAATTTAAATTAAATCTAAGAAGTTTATTGCTAATCTAATAATCTGCCATAGCAAATACAAAATGTTAAGTTTTTTTAACTTTAAAATATTCATGCAAAAATTTTAATATGGGTCATAACGAAGAAAGAAATGAGCTTGTGTTTTTAAATAATCTAAAACATTTTTGAGTTCTTATTACCTTGCAAAATCTTTCTTTCTCTGTTCTCAAAATAAAATTTTTACTTTAACCCGTTTTGAACGGAAGTTCTATAAATATTTAAGTTAATGATGAAAATAAAGTGTGTATTTATTTTGTTAACAACAAAAAAAAATTGTCATTCAAAAATTAATTCTACCAGTTGTATGTGCTAAGTTTTTAATTATTTTTTTTTTTACTATTTTATCTTAAAATTTTTGTTGTAAATAATATATAGAACCATTTTTAAGGTTTGAAAAAACCTAACAATTAATATAAGTTGTGAATTCCTTTACCATGTTTAGACAATAAAATTTAAAATTATAAAAAAAAAATTAAAAAAAAAACAGCAATTCCATAGAAAGGCAACGAATGGTTTTACGATTTATATATGGAGGGCTCCGAGCTAAAGTGAACCATGTCACAAAAAGCCAATTCGAAGATATTTTGAGTTTCAGTAAATGAAGTGCCATAAATAAAATATAAAATGAGAGCCATTGACTGGGGTTTTTTACCGTTACCTTAGGAACGAAACACTTTTTTACTTAGTCCGTTACTGAACTAAATGGAATTAAACTTTGCGGAGAATTTCGCACTAGTTTTGAAATTTTTCATATTTTATGACTTGATTCACTTCAGCTCTGAGCATTCCATATAGGTCTGCGACGTTGACAAGATTTGTTTGTTCAGTTTAATGTTATAGAAATTTTTGAACTTTTTCAAAAAATTTTTAAAATTATTTGAGTTTCAATATTTTAAATACTTTTTTAACTTTTTTCATTGTCATAAGTTTATCTACAGTACTTTTCTTTTTTACTCGCATAATAATGGAGTTCACAACATCGTTCGAAGTGTTTGGACTGCTTTGTGTGCTAAGATGATATATATTTATTTATTATTTTTTGTTATAATCTTTGTCGTAGAGAATATAAATAACTACTATTTTAGTTTTGCAAAACCTCATTATATGCAAGCGCTACTACTGTTACAACACCTTGTGAATTCCTTTAATATGTAGTTTACTTTGTTCGGTATATTAAATAAATATTTTAAGCTAAATGAGCTTTACATGAAAAATGTAAACTAAAAAGGTAAACTCGAAAATTATTCAAATATGGATTTTACTTGAAAAAGGCGATTTTTTCTATGAAAGACTTTAAGCTCGCACTTCTCGAAACCTAGAAGTAGTAGAACAAAAAGGATGAAAATCATGATCGCTTTGATGAACGGGGTTTTCGAACATTTCAATTTGTAGCTCAAAAACTAGATTGTTCAATAGCGTATAATAGAAAAGAAAATAAGCTATTCCCACAAACAAATTTAAGAATTTATTTTTACATCGCATAATTTACAGAACTTTTAATTAAAAAAAAACAACAAAATTTTATTGTAAAACAAATCTGAACAAATGCTTAAAATTTTGTTAAAATCGTAGTCCTGGTATTAAACATATTACTGATTTTAAATGTTTCTTTTTTCTCGTTACTTGAAACGATATACGGATAAAGGATGTACAAGTAGTTCAATAATAGTTCTATTGTGACTTATGTTTTTATGTTGAATTCGATGCCCCTCTGTCTGTCCATACATCTGACTTTATTGCAGCCGTCCTCCAACAAGACAGTTAGTACAATTTTGAAATTTACCTATTTTATGTTTGAACTAGTATTTATGTTTCTTCTTTCCACTCGTATTAAAAAGATTTTTAAATAGAAATCGTCTTTATGTAAATATATTATCAATTTTGATTGCAAAAAAATTACTAGAGCCAGCTGTTTAATTTTTACGTGTGAAAATTTATGTTTTAGTTTATCGGTCTTTTTTGGACTTTTTCTTTTTAGGATTCAGCCTTCAAAAGACCAGATATTTTAAATAATTTTTTTTCCACCGAAATTTTTATAAAATCAGAAAATATTGTAAAATATAAACAATATTTATCGCTTATATGCATGACTTTGGATGCTTATAACCGAGAAATGGTTGTACATAACATGTTTCCATGTGTTTTAAATAGTAAACTGAAATTGTTGAACTGCTTAAAGGCGTTAAATGCTCATAAATGTTTTGCATATAAGCGATAAATACTGTATGCACAAATTATAGGATTAATTGCCAGAGTTGCAAGAATATTGAAAATTTATTTAAGTGTTTATTTTTATATGTATGGATATTTTAATTGTTAAAAGTTTTGAATACATATAGATTTTAAAATGACACAGCTCCAAATAAAATGTTTTGAGCATCAAAATTATTCTGACTTTTGAGATTTATCGAAGATGGAAGCACTTGCGCTGCTGCTTTTCAGCATGCCTTACGGCAAAACAACAAAACAAAAGAAATTCTTCGTGAGATTGTTACATTAAAATAACACAAGTAAACTGTTGTGCTTTGCTTACTGGTTTCGCTTACTAGGAAAGAGAAACTTGTATGTGATTTAACGATTCAATTTCGAAAAACTTAGCATAGAAAACGAAACTATGTGGAATTTGTTAAAAGAAATTGCATTATGCAGGGACCTTTTGCAATACATATTTTAAAATAGCTTTACTCTTAAATGAAAATCTTTTGATCTTTTTTATTTTTTTTAAGATTCTATCGTTTCTATCTTCTTCTATCGTTTTTGTTAAAGTCGATTTAGTTGCTTTTTTCTCCAGCTCCCGCCAATACTATAATTTGCTATAATTTGAAATGAACAAGTTTTATGTACAAGGGTAGCGCAAAATTAATCACATTATCGGAAGTTGTTAAAACTTTTGCAAATGGCTTCGTACGTAGTTAAGCCAACACGACCCAGAGAATCGCAGCCCTTAAGCAGAATATTCAACAGAAAGGCGAACAGTTATTACCGGAAATATTGGCAAAAACGTAAAATGTGATAAAACGGGCACAAATGTGAATCAACACTGATGGCAGCCACTTGGCGGTTATAATTTTTTCAACTTAACAGTAGAAATTGTAAAGGTCCAAGTAAAGATTTCCATCAGTCAAAATCATTTTGTTTTTTCTTTAGTAAAAAAGTAACTCAAACACGAAATTGAATGATTAATTTTTTGGCATCTCGTATAAGTGAACGTACAATTTTTTTTGTGGCTGTTCTGATGTAATAAAATAACATTTAGTGCAATTGGGTTCAAAGAAGCACAATTTTGTATTTAATCAAGTACATTTTTGAAAATGTCATTTATCATTCCTGGTTCATTGCAAAGAAGTATTTTCAAAGTATTATATAAGAAATTCAAAGATATAAATCTAATCTTAACAACGATTATATTAACGTTAACTGTTTTCTAACTCCTTTGGAATATTGACTCATGTCCAATTTTATCTGCTGACAAATAAATGTTACGAACTCTAGCCTAATAATTATAACTTTGGTATAATAATTACATTAAATAAAAATGACTTCGAATACAACAATTAACAAAATATTGGTTCTTAAGCATCATCGAATATCGACTTGAAAATTGTTCAAAAATTGAACAGCATAATAAAACGTTCTATCTATCAACTTCTAAAAAGGACAAAACTCGTAACAAAATGAATTGCACAATTTAGCAAAATTTTTAAAAGCCTCAAATAATAATTACCAAATTTTTCTGAATATAAATTATTGTAAAAATCGCTTCATGTTATTTTTTAATTTCGCAAATCTTACAGTGTTTTTCAATCATTTCGTCCCGCATATAAAATAATTGTGTATTATCTCGGTTATAGTGATTATCGCTTTAATATTTTAACAACTTCGAGGCTTCGGAATTAATCTTTATCCGAGAAAAAAAAAGATTTAAATTTTTTTGCACTATTTTTGTGTTAAATACAAACATTTTTAATGAAAAATTTGATTATCTCGCCAAAAATAATTGCATATGTATATAAAATTGCATGTATAAAAATGAAAAACACTTTATTAAATTTAAAAAAATTATCGCTTCTGCTACTTCTAAAAAAAAATAAATTAATAAAAAATAATTTAATTAAAAAATGCTCTTCATTACAGAAATTATAAAAAGCTGATTTAAGTTTTTTTTAATTAATGTTTGTAAGTTTTTTTTGAATTAAATAATTTTTTTTGTGTAAAGTTGCTTTAAAATTTTTTCGAATCAAAAATATTTGGTATGAATAAATAAAGCCTTAATGAGTTAATAAAATTAAGAAATAAAAAAACTAAATACTTTTAGTAAATTTACAATACTCTAACAAATTTTCTAAACTTTTTCTAACTTTCTAATAAATTTTATAAAAAATATGCCACAAAAAAAATATTAATTTTTTAAAACGTTTCCTTATGATTCCATGATTTATCAAGATTCCAGGAACAAATTTTTTTGGTTCCACACAGGAGATGTAAAGAAAACAAAGGTTGGTTAACTTTATGGCAAGAATTATGTATGAAAAAAGATTATAGCTCATACATTTAATCGGTTAACGAAATTCATCAATACAATTTATTCTAAATAATAAAATACATTAAAAATTTATATTTATACATTAAAAATTTTATTAAATTTTTTTACTTTGTTTTGGACTCATTGGACACAGTTTGTAACGAAACCTTTTCTTTCTGCAAATAACAATGTAATTCAAAATACTGTTTTTGATTTTTAAGCTATTATATGGCGAGATTTTTTATTCAGAAAATTATAGATATCTTCTGCTCTCGTTAAAGGGTTAAACAAAAATTGTTTTAATTTTAAATATATTTTTAAATATTTATTGACAAGATGAAAACAGTCTCAAGTGTATAATAGTTTTTATAAAAGGAAACGTATTTAAAAATTAACATATACTATTTATTTTTTTGGTATTTTTCTAAATAATCTACAATCACTTGAAAAAAAAATTAAAAGAAACTACTAAAATACCTTACGCAATACAAAATGTTGTCGTAACACACACAATTTATTTCTATTTTTTTCGAATAGGAACTAAATTAAAATAAAACACATTTCTGTTTTTTTTCTAACGAATAGGAAAAAGACTTACCTTATTTAATTTGGTGTTTTGTTTGATAATGATTTTCAGTTATATAAATTATATTCTTGTAACAATCACTCAATAGCATTTTTTAAGCACTTTAATTTTTTTACTTTTTCTTTAATATTTGTGGTACAAAAATAAATTGCCTTTTTTTGTTTGATACATATTTTTTATTATTTAAATGAAAATTTTTCGTTTTATTTGATTTAATTCAATTGCTTTCGTTTCGTTGCGATTTTAGCAGATCGAGATAATTTTTTTTTAAAATATTTTGCAGACTTCTTAAATTTAATTCGTTTTGTTTTCATTCTTGATTATTTTTTTTAAGATTTTCTTCTTTAATATTAGATTTTTATTTTTAAACGAATTTATTTTCGTTTAACGGAAAAACCGGAAAAGTTTTAATGATTTTTATTTCAGTACCGCTTATCTATGTTTTCGTTGAGACACGTAAAAACGTACTTGACGCAGCAGCCACACTAAAATATTTTTTGCACAACTCTGTTGTCGTTAAATATGCTGGTATGCTAATTTCACGTACTCATCATCAAGAACAACATATCTGTGGACAACAAACATACGCAACACGCACACACACGCACGCAAACACAAACATATTGGCTCTTATAAATAAACTTTTGCACAATCACTCACGCACTTCAAACACATGCAGAGATGACGTTTTCGCTTGGACAAAATAGATCACTTTTTTTCTAATTGTTTTTGGTTTTATCTGCAATTAACATTTTTTTGTTGTTGGTGTCGTTAGTTTAAGTTTTTTTCTTACACACACCGTTAGACACACATTCGCTCACTAAATTTGAATGTGTGTGCCAAAGCTTCGTTAAACCAAAAGCACCCATTATGTTGAGGTCTATTATTTAAGCAAATGGCTCTTCTCTGCTCTTTACTGTATGTTGTAGTTGTTAATTATTTAAGTTTTAAACTTATATGTATGTAGGTGCCTCTTAATAATAGAAAAAGAAAAACAAATTCACTTTTATTGAAATATTTTTTTTCGTTTGCTCACAATCGTTCACTCTCTTCTATTTTTTTTATTACTTGACGTGTGTTTGCGAATGTTTTTATTTTAACTTAAAATCATGTGCCGGTTGTTTATTTAGCATAAAATTTGTTTTTTATTAGAAATTTCGGCAAAAAAAAAAACGTTTTATTCAAGAAATAGTTATTTCACGTCTCCATCATTTGTTAACTTTTTCCAAATTTTATCTATTCTTACAGAAAACCTGCACAATTTCAAAAATTCATTTTAAATATAACGTACTATTTCGAAAAAGAGATATTTTCTTTCTATGTATCTTTCAATTTAAATTATTTTTATTACAGAAAAACGAAAAATACCCGCCGTATCTTAAAAATACTCCCAATTGCTTTCGTATCTAAATTGAAACTGAAATTACTCGCAGCACACGTTCGTTGTCGGTGTAGTAGTCGTGGCCCGACTTGCACGTTATCGTTAACAGTTTTGTGAGTTTCAATGTGTGTGTGTGTTTGCTGGTTTCTTGCTGAATCGAACACGACCGACCGAGCGCATACACAAATAGTAGACCATTTAAATGAAAAATAAATTATTTAATTTAAAACAAAACGCACAGCCAGCCACCACATGCTCTCGAATCCAAAAATAAAAGAAAATATTAAACCTGCTCGGAGTGACATCGAAATTTAAATGAATTTGGTTGTGTTCTAACCACAATGTAACAAGAAAACTTCAGCACAACACACAAGCTCTTCAAACAATTTTTCATTTTCTTTAACACTAAACAAACCTGGCCAAACATATGCCGGCAACAAAAATTATTAAGCAACTAACTTCTATTGTGCGTATGTTGTTAAAAAGAGCTCTGTTAAGTGTCCGCTTAAAATACAACAACACGTTGTCATTCGCATGCGTCTCTGCGCACACTGAAAATTGTTTTAAATGAAATTGAAAGATTTCACCAACAAGCCGCGAACAAATCCAGCTGGCAGCGACTGTACAGCACACACAACAACAATTATTCATGATACTACATAATTAAGGCTGTACGTCGACATCGCTGCCTGCAGAATGTTAAGGCGCTGTCAGCGAAGTAAATTACTGGTATGTCTACAATGATGTTCGATAACATAAAAAGTTTACAGTGTTTGATGATGTTGTTGCAACTCGCTTGGATGCGGTGCTGTTAGTAATGTTTGCACTTTAGTGGTGTTTTTGTGTGTCAGACACAGCATCCTAACTAAAGGGTTGGTTTTGTTCGACGAATGAATGTGCTGCTTATTGTATTATGCTTGTGTTTGTTTTGCTATGTTCGAGGGTTTTTGCATCTTATTTCCGCTTCCGGTTAGCGTTATTTAACAGAAGAGAGCACTAACAGTGAATATACATACATATTGTTATATTTTTAACAGTTCTTTATGTGATATTTGCAAAATTGCGATCTGTTACTAAACTCAAGTGAAAAGTTAATTTCTGTAGACAATTTTATTACATATTTTATATTGATACATAACATTTCCCTCAGATATCAATTTTAATTTAAATAAAATAAAAGACAATTGTTTGTGTGCACATTGGTGGAAAATTAGATAACAGACAATAAAAAAACTAACTGGATTTGAATAAAATAGCTGCAAGAAAAAATTGTATGCAGGCAAAGCTCGGTATAACGATACACATTTTTAACATTAACTTACACTGTAGATAGTGAAAGTTAACGTAATGTTGTACTTCATATAACGAATGAGATGAAATAAGTCGCCAAATCAAAATAAAAATCACACCAGCGAATGTTTTGCGAAATGGATGGTGTTCTGTATAACGAATGATAAGAAAAATAAAAAAAAATCTAAAGCGTAGAAAAATGTGAAATTGAAACTAAATGATACGAGCATCTAAACTAAAAATGTTAATTTTGTGGAAATACCGATTCTAGGATATTCCTTCCTCCCATGCACCTCTCATTAAAATTAAAATATAAATTTCACCAAAATTTTTTATTAAAATATTTTTAAGCAAATACGGTTAATTGTTTCTTGAATTATACTTCTTAGCTCTCTGGTGAATTTAACTTCATTTGGTGCAATAATATGCCCAACTCTATACAATACGTAGTATATCGTTAATTTTAAAGGTTTTAATTGTAAGTAGAAAGTTCGAAATTTAGTAGAATGGTGCATATTCACACAGACGCCGACTTCTCCGTTTGTTTGATCTTATCTTGCGAAAATATTTTGGGGTTTTTAAGGGTTCAAGTGTGTAATTTCATATGGGCTATCTTTTTTAATAAATCGGTAACAAAACGTAATTTCTATACTAACATTTGTAAGTTTAAAGATCTACCAAATCTTTATTTTCACCAACATACAGTGGAGTAATTGGCGCGAAAATTTGGATATAATTATTAAACGTGTTTTTTTCAAATGAAAGATTGAGTTTTTTGATAGTTTTAGGTATAATTTGATATAAACAGTCTAGTGGCAGATTTTTGGATGTTTTTCCAAAAAACCCCCTGTGACGTCCCAAAAGTATTTGAAGAAGTGCCTGACGAGCAAAAACAATTTTTTGAGTCTCTAAAAAAATCGTTAAAAATAATGGCGAAAACTTTGCGCAAACTATTTTTTTGGGTATAGAATTCTAAATTTTATTGAAGTATAAAATATAATTTTTACACTTGCTACTTTTACTTTTTAAAACCTGGTTCTTGTTTTTGCGCAAAAAAGTGTATAAATTTAATTTTTGTTTAAATTTTTAAACGAATTGTTTCAACATTAATATTTAAGATAATTTCTTCTTTAAATACCAAAAATAGCTTTTAATTCAGTCTTTCAGTGAAAAACAAAATCAATGCAATACGTTTATTCATTTAGCACAAAGAAAAACATCAAATAACCATCTTGAAACCGAAAAAAAACATTAAAAGCGCATGCAATTTTCTTCACTTTCTTGACTTCAGCAGCGTCTCAGAGCTGCAAATCGCAACATAAGGTCTTAAAAATTTACAATATAATGTAGAATGTTGTTCTACTTTTAATATTTCCTTAAATTAAGTTTTGGCTTATTGACTCAAATAATTCTTTTTGCATCATAGCTTTCAAACTGGCTGAACGTTTGTTCTTGAAACGAAGCTAAAAATTCTCTGGACTCAATAGCAATTTCAAAAAAAAATTTAATAAAAAATATTGTGCAAATAACAAAATCGTCCTTTTATTTTCACATTCGGTATTTTGTTGGGACAGTTTTCTTTAAACTTTATTTTTTCATTCTATTTCAAAACCGTATTTAATAGCGCCTAAAAAGAACCTTTTGCGAAGAACCATAATGAATTGGCAAAGTTTAAGGTTCGGATCGAATATGGAAATATATTCTTGTGAGTAAAAAATTAATTCTGCAAATTGGTTTAGAATAAAATAAAACGGACAGACATGAAGATGACGGATATTAAATCTCAAACAATATGCTTTCGGAATTAAAATGGAAGAAACATAAAAAAATATCTACGAATCGATAAATTCCACCTATTTTTAAGTCGGTTAAATATACAAAGGTGGAAAGACAATTATTTGAAATGTGAGGAATGGAGCCCTTGTTGAATCATTAAGAAAATAAAATTAAATTATTAATTTTCGAAGGTTTGGAGCATTTTTCAAAAACCATCATATGATTATGCCAACTATAATGCAAATTGAAAAGTTTTGCTAAAAAAAATCAATATAAAAAAATTCAGAATTTCGGGATTGCTGTCCATAAATGGGATACAAAAGTACTTTTCTTTGTTTTTCGTCATTTGTAATCTAATGCATTACTTATGCACTATCGATAGATGTCAGAAGATTGAACCATTTTATGAATTAAATCTGGCAAAGGCAAAAAATTGGTTCTTTTCTTAATAATAATAATAATGAAGTTGATTCCATTTAGTGTCATAACACAGTTGACGTTTTGTTTTAAAGTTATAAAGTGTTCTCACGCAATTAATCGGTTGGTCTCTAACATTCGAACCATGAAATAAAAGAAATAATATGGCGCTAAATAAAAATAAAAAAAATAATATAGAAATAAATTTTTATTTATGCATACAGCCAATTACAAATATTTTCTATGTCAATCAAACATCGCTCACATCTAAGTAATACAAATATAAACACGAGCGAGTATCTATTGAGACAGCAATTCATTATCTTGATTGCAACAGGCAAAAAACAAAAAATATGAAAAGGTTAAAAACGCAAAATGCAAAAGGGGGTGAACAAATAAAAATTAATTACAAGTGCGACGGAATATCAAACTCAATTTTGTTGCTGAAATTTAGACAAGTGTTTTGTTTTATTGGTTGGTTGGTTGGGTTCTAATCTGAATTTATTATTTGTCTATATTTAGGAGAATTATTTTTTACTTACTTCCATAGTTTTCTATATATGGTTCTTTTTTCTTTTAATTTGCTTCTATTTTAATCCTTTGGCCACCGACAGCAAGCACCGCCAGCAAGTCGCTGATACATCTATTTTTGATTCATACTGAGAGTTGTTTGTCTTTTTTTTTATCAAAAACTGCTTAAATTTAAATCTTATAAAGAGTATGCTGTTAAATGAGTTATGAAATTCGTCGAGTTCATAAATTATTTTTATTCGAATAAAATAAAAAGAAATTTTAAATATATAATAAAAAAAAAGATTATTTCAAAAACTATTTTTATATTGTGGGTTGATCTAGTCTGAATGCCTGTATTTCATTGGTGCTTATGCCAAGAATATGGTTTAATGTCTACTGGTAATTTGGCTTTATTATCAGTGAAATGCAGTCATATAGACTAGCTCAACCCACAACAAATGAAAACTTTTTAATAGACGAGATTTCCGTAAAATTTTTCTTTTTAAATTGGTAAATGCCAGCAAATGATTCATTCACAAAAAATAAAGAATACTATTTAAAAGCGATATCATATACATTAAGAAATATATATCGTCATATAAAATGCAAAAGGGCTTATTAGAATTTGTCATAATTTTACAGCTGTTACAGTTACAGAACTTGATAAAATACTAACAATTTTTTCATTGTTGAATCACTAAGCAAATTCGAATTAATATAATATTGTCCTAAAAAACATTTCTATGATTACAATTGTTCACATTTTATCAAGTTTTTTTACTCTGCTGTAAAATTATGAAAAATTATGTTGTTTTTTTATATTTTAAAATATTTAATTGACTTCTTTAAATGCAATCTTTTATAATTTTATATTTAGTTAATAGATACGATTTTTTTTTCTTATTAACAAGCATAAATTGTTGACTTTGCTGATAAAATTTCACCACACAGCATATAAAGTTCTTCTGTTCTCTTTAAAAGTTAAAAATGCTCAAATAATTTTTTGTTCTAAATTGAAAATTTTTTTTGTTCAAATAGAATCGAGGAAAATTTTTTCGAATATTCGAATAATTTTTAACCGAATGACAACTCTAATAATTACTTATTAACTGAAGTAAATTGCAATTAATAAAAAAAAGAAATTAAAGAGGACATATGTATGTATGTGAATTAGGGTGTATCGCAAAAAAAAGTTCACAGTAAACCACCGAATATAAAGTATTGTTATAAGGCAGTTTCCAAAAAAACAATTTTTTTGTCGAAGGTAGGGGTTGCCAAATTACATTTTTCGTTATATCTTCGGCATTTACAGTTGGATCTTAAAGTGTGATATATCGATATTTTAGTCTCGAGGGGACAAATGTTTTGCTTTAATAGTTATTAACCTCAAATATCTCGTTCTAGTATTTCACATCAGATCTCAGTTCGTACCACACAAATGTACCACTCTAATATCAGAAAATTAAAGCTCGCAAAAAATCATTAAACTCTTGCTAAGGAAATATTTCTATAATTCCAGTAGAACTATTTAAAAAAAATTTCATGTTTTTATGCCGAACGTACTTAAAGACGTATCTTAAAGTATGATACATCGATGTTTTTGTCTCGAGTATTTTTTTCTTTGATAGTCATCAGGTACCCATCTTATATCAACTTATACAACGAAAATTTAAAAAATTAATGCAAAATCAAATGATGGAACTTTAATTTTATATAGTAGGGGTATAACATAATGATCGATATATCACACACCTTAAGATAAGGCAGTAAATGCCGAATCTATAAAAAATGTATTTTCGTGACCCCTACGTTCTGCAAAACTTTTTTTCGAAATTGCCTTACAACAATACTTTATATTCGGTGGTGTACGGCGATTTTTTTATTTTGTGCCTGGAAAGTGTGACGGTCTAATGTGCATTGTATGCATATCGACCAATGGTCGCCAAAGTATTAATGACCACTAACATACAAAGTATCTAAGCATTTTTTCAGTTGACTTTAAATTGCTTGAAACAACTAAAAGTTCCATCTAGTATTTTCAACGACAAATGTTCACACGTTTTGATAACGATAAGAAAATTAACGCACTACTGAGTTAAAAGATGATTTGATGAACAGTTGCTGACAAAATTATAGAGAGATATAATCGAATGTCTCCTGCTATTTTAGAGAAATTTTTCGATGTAGAATTAACCAGAAGTATTGATATTATAGATAAAAAAATTTGTTACTAAAGTTCAGCCAAAGTGATGTGTATGTAATTTAAATATTATTTTTTAAATATACACAAATTTGATGAATTCAAAAACTAAATGTTCTTACAAAACTTTTATTAGACCATAAAATTTTAAATAAAAATTGTTTAGTATTATTTGCATAAAAATTAAAAATGTGAAGTAGAAAACGTATCAGAAAGTTGAACAAGAATCTTCTTTTAATAATTGTTGTTATTATTTCGCAATTATCTATTTCGATTGAGTTTTGTTGAGAGCAGCACTGTCCCTCCTTATTAGGCGAATATGAATTGAATGTTGGCTCCTTTGAGTTTTGTTTGCAGCTAAGGCAGTGACATTTCATACTGCCACGGATCTAAATAAGTCCTTTGCGTTTCCCGTGGCAGAAGAATTGGAATGAATAATTGTCAACACTTTGTAATTCCGAAAAAAGGATGCAAACATTTTATAAATTCTTAAATACATGTCTGGTAAAAATATTTATGCACACATCTGTTACTGCGTACTTTTATAAAGCATAGAATAATCTATTATTATTCTGTATATTATAGTTGTAGATCTTAAGCATTGTTGCCAGGACCTGGACAAAAAAAAAGCTAATTCGGCAGAAAAGAAGCTGCAAAATGCTAAAATATTTCAGTTCAAAATTAAAGTGTTTATTATCGACTTAGCTTTTTCAAATCAATCCTTAGAAGAAGTTACATAAATCAACATTGAGAAATATAACCACCAGGGGCCCGTTTCTCAAAACTGCGAGTTACAAGACTACAAATGAAATATATAAAAAAAACAATTACAAAAATATTTTTGCTTTTTTCGTAGGTAGAATTGTAAGTTGTAGTTTTGAAAAATGGGCCAAAGTAAATCCAGGCTCATACACTGCAAGTTTAGCTCATCAGCTTTTCTTCAATTTTCTTTTAAAGTTGCCTTAATTTTCACACAGAGATATCAGTTTCAACTATTTTCGTTTAATATAAAAAAGGTAAGAATTGAAAAGGAAAAAAGTAAAAATTTACTGGTACGGTCAAGTCTGCACCCCTCTGCATTCTCTTTTCCTTTCTCTCCTAAAAACTCAAGACGTGTGTGAACCGGGACAAAGTAATCAGGCTTGTAAATTTAGTAAAAATCAAGACTTTTGTTTATAAAACTACTTTTGAGAGGCAGGATTTAAATATTGGGAGTAGCCATTACTCTGAATGTAAGTAAGTGATACCAGGTAGCACGACATATAACTTAACTGATCTTAATGAAAACGTCATGAAAATAAAGCAGATAAAATTATTTAATTTAATTATTTTTCAAACTAAATTGGTTGTTAGTAGTTTTTAATCCAAAGTGGTTATTAATTTGGCTAAAGTTCGTAACATTTTTGTAGAAAAAATTGGCTATGAGACAATATCTCAAAGGTACAAAGGATAAATTAAAAGCAATTAATGTCAACTAACGCGGCAGAACAGAAACAACGTTGTTTTGAAGGAGCTGCCACACTCCCATCATCAGTGTTCATGTGTGTTTCCATGTATCCGCCACTGTTTAGGTGGCTCGTTTGAATGTGATTTCAAATTTGTATTTATACACCCGCAATACGAGCACTTAAACACTTATCGAAATGACTTTAGGAAAATATATTTTTGTTAACATTTTATGTTAAAATATATTTAAAAAAATTTGTGTAAATAAAAAAACTATTTAAATAAATTTATCCTCGTCGATGCAAAAAATGCATAATACGAGACTGCCAAGCAGCTAAAACATACTTTCCGAGTCTGAAAGACGAAACGGATGCTAAATCTAATGCTTAACTGGCAACGCTGGTGTCAATGTTCTAGAATTGTGTATTTAAGTGGTTGTATTAACTTGTTGCTGCGTATCTTCTGCTACTATTGCTGATAAAAGAAAGATTGTGCTTGGTATGTGGTAATTCTCGTTCAGTAAAGAATTATTCCTTTAAAATCTGGACAAATTAAGTTTTTTATAAGTTCTGATTGTACAGATTTAATTAATGATTTAATATATGCAACCAAAGAGCGTACATTTATGCGGTAAAATATTTTAAAACATTTTATAACTATCATGTTGAATACACTCTACACAACTTTTCTTTGAATTCCACCAACATATTTATTCTACGCATTTTGCATTCAATAACTATTGAACTTCTTTTAAAATTTACATTCAATAATAATAATAATAGTAGTTTAAATTACCCGAAGTCGGCGGTGCTTTTTTGTGGATTAAATATTGTTGTTATAATGCCCAATTATCTATCATCGAGTACAGTGCAATAAAGGCATGTGAATTGATTTCTCAAGGATTCCGTATTTGTTTGTATTTGCTGTTATATCGACCGTAGAAATACATATCTTGTGGAAATTTCAAATTTCACACATATGGATAACCGAGCAAAAACAATAGATTTCCTTTGACGCACTTTGTGGACCCTATAAAAAGTTTCAAAGATTAAAAAAATGTCCACATTGTTTGGAAATTCTTGCAGTTTATTTCATAATAAAAAAATACTATTTTTAAGTGAAATCTTTGGATTTTTCTTTTATTTTCAAGAGGAGAGTATGCCGTTAACAATTTCATACAATATCATCATACCGTCAGAAAACGAGTATCAAGTTTTTCATTTACACACACATCAATGGAAAAATAAAAAAAAGTATTCTCCCTTAAAGAGGCGAGTAAATAAGATATTTGTATGCATTTTTTACACAAAATGAAAAATAATACGACGAATATTTCTGTATTCTTAACTCAAAAATCACGTTGCAATAAAAGGGCGATATGGCGCCACGGCTACGCTTGCAGGACCATATTCTTTTCATGAAATTTTCCATTATCAATTCGCACATTCGCGGCTGTATGTCCTCGATTATTTCTCGAATTCCATCTTTGAGGTGTTGAATCGATTTTAGGCCATTGGCATCGATCTTATCTTTCACATAGTCCCAACGGAAATTGTCTAAAGGTGTTAAATCACAAGATCTCGATGGCCAATAGCGATTCCGAATCAGTTTAATGTATTTCAAGCGCCCAATCAGTTGTTGGTGGTCGGTAAGTTTGTCTTTAAAAGCTTTAAGATCTAAGACGTTGTGCAAAATACTGTGTAAAGTCCTTTGTGGAATATCCAATTCCACAGATCGACAAGAAATTGACAAACATGGGTTTTTCTCAAAACTATGGGCTACAAATTCAATACTCACAATCGTTCTTGAGCGATGTACACGAGTTCGATTCTGCACCACTAACTCGTCCCAACATCATTTGCTGGCCGAGAAGGTGCTTCACGACGGCCCAAAAATCTTTAGTTTTGCGAACTTTGGCCGCAAATTTTCAACATTTTTGTAGGGAATTTTTATAATTTCAATGCGTTCTTAAAGAGTACATCGTACCATTTTAATAAATGGCCTGGGGACATATCACGTGAATTTGTATCGAAATTTCGCTCGATATCGAATGCCGTGATTTACCCCCATGTTCTGTACTTTTCATCTGTCAAGTAGTTACAGGTTGAGTCATGACAACTGGTGAAATGTTGGGCTACTAAAAATTAAACGTCTTGTTGAAAATTCCTGCATTTTTTTTAAATTATTTTAATTTGTGCAAAAACTGTCAATAAAATATAGAAAAACAATTTTTTTGTATTTTATTTCTTTGAGAAAAAACTTTAGGATCTTGTGAATTTTTTGGAACTATTTCATTTTCTTTAGATTTATCGGACTTCTGCCAGGCGCAAGGATTTTCAGCTCCAAAACCAGCTTCGCTTTGTATGATTCCTACCTTATTTCGAGGTTTGGGTATTTTTTTTTATTTATTTCATTAATATATTTTGAGAATCATTAAATTAATTTTATTTCCTATTTTATTTGAAACTATTTCACTGATACTTTATGCATTGAGTCGGTTTTGTCTCATGTTCTCGTTTTGTACGCTGGAGACGCTGCAACTCAACGTCCAAATTTTAAGCGAACAGTGTTTTTTCTCTAGTTCACACAAACATTTTGCAAATATCTTCTTATGATAACAAAAGAGAATATCACAGTTTGCAATAACTCAACAACATTTAGTCGTAAGTATTTCTTCAAAGTCCAATTTTAACAAATATTTTGCTGCTGCACTGTGTTGTATTTTTATCGCTCGCAGTGCTCGGTTGGGTGGTTGGTAGAGATCATCATCTACCAATTGTTTGTTACTTTTTCTTATTTTCGCCATGTGTTTTGCATGGTTTTTTTTTAATTAAAACTTTGTGTTGTTGTTTAAAAATCCAACTGGCGACTAAAAGTAAGCCCGAGTGACTTGTTGACAGTGAAGTTGTTGTTTGCTTTAAAGAGTGTGATTTAAGAATTATTTATCGTTTCAATAATAAAATATGTTATCAGGAATTAGTTACAGACTTTTTTGAATTTAATCTTTCCTTTTAATATGTTTATATCTTAATATTGATTAAATCTTAATATTGAAAACATTTTTAACGATTTTGAGTCCTTTCAGTGATTTCAAATAGTTCTTTTAACGATTTTGTTTTGGCATAACAATCCAAAAAGTTTAAAAGATAAATATAACTAAAGTGCTGTGTATAGAGCCCAAGCAATCGAATTGAGTGAACAATTTTTATGAAAACCACTCAGTTATTCGAGTGGTTTCCACACATATTTTCAACTCTAGTCTATTGCTTGGATTCTATGAACAGCACATAAAACAAAAGCCATGCAACGTAGATTGCGTAGATGATGGATGAAATAAACAAGTTCGAAGGACTGTGTAAAGCATCTAATTATTCGACTTTTGGTTTTGTTTTACTAAGTGATTAATCGCTTCTGGAATTTTAGTTTTGCTCGAGTAAGGTTTGTAAATCATTCGATTAGTAACTCAAATAACTTTTCAATTATTTTTCATATTAATCTGATTATTTTTCGAGCCAAATTGCTTGTTAATCCAAAGTATGTATGTAATTAAATATGTTTATTTATTTCTGTATTTCTCGTATTGTAAACGATTTCACATGAAGTATGTAAATAAAATATTTCATCGCTTCTCGATTTGTGTAAAAATTTCGATTTTTTATTGGAATGTTTCCATTAATCGTTTGTCAAACAGAAAAGGCTGCCGATGAAAAGATTCTGGCGACGGTGTTGAAATACTTTCATACTAAAATATATTACTTCTTAAACAAAAATACTTTATTAAATGCGTTTCTATGATTATGATTTAGCTCATTCTGATGTGTCATATCTTAAAATACTTGTACTCATCTTTTCAGTACAAAAAAAAAGAAGTGTTCAGTTCTTACAATCGACGGAGCGGTATCGCAACATAAAGAACAGTCAGCTGATTGCCATGACCCAAGGAGTGATTTTCTTTAATACTTATAAAAAATGCTTTAAAACTAAATAAAATAAAGTAATTAAATCAATCAATTCCTTGAACTACGAGTATATCTTTACTTAATTTAAAAAGCTTTATTTTAATATAATTTTAAATGTGGAAATACTTCTCCCATTATTCGCAAATGTGAGAAGTTTTGACGGCGTTAAAGAAAAACTTTTCATATTAATATTGTTTATTTATTTATTATTATTATATGTCTATGGAATTGAATTCCTCACAGACAATTACTAATATTTATTTACATTACACAACATTAAATAAAATACAATAAAGTAACATACAGCAAAAATTCGTTATGAATTTAAAAAATTTATAATCGCATTTTTTACTACTTTAGCATTTAATGAAAAATCTATAAATCTATACAACTGGTTAAATGTGTTACACATTCAGCTCTAAAAACTTTTACTTGTAGAGAAATGAAATTACGGGATGTACGTTGAGGAACATTAAGCGAAATTTCATTGATCAAAAATCCAGAACAGACATCACCATTAATAATAGGAAGCTTAATAAGGGCAAGTCGAGCAGAGTAAGAATGCTGGGTTAAAACGTAATCCCCGAAGACAAAATAACAGGAATTGCTTTTGAACCGATTCAATTGCATCGGAGAGAATTTAATAAATAGGATCCCATATTATTGATCCATATTCTAGAACCGGATGTACCAGTGACATGTATAATTCTTTCCCAATGTACGGGTCATTAAACTCCTTTGCCCAGCGTTTAATATAGGCCAGTGAGCCCCTGGTCTTGTTTACTGAAAATGTTATATGTGAGATAAAAGTCAGAAGTCTAGAAAACTGTCGACCAAATCCAATTGATGATCACCAAGAACATATATTGCAGTAATTTGATTAGATCTCACTAATCGCATTAATTTACATTTATTCAAATTAAGCTCTATTAAGTTTACGTTGAACCACTCATAAAGTGAGTCCAGGCCCATTTGAAGAAGTTTATGATCCAAAAATTTATTTTAACTTAGAAAAACTTTTACGTCATCAGCAGAAATACTTTTACTCAAATCCTTTCAATAATTATGGGAAAATAACTTAAATTACAGAGAGAGTTCTCGCAAAAATAGTGGTGAGAGAAAATCTATTTAATGTTTAAATTCACATCGTTTTTTCTTCATTTCACTCGTTTCCTCTAAAAACATTTACGATGCGAGAAGCACAGAAACGAAGTACTGGTCTCTATACTACATTTCACTGATGCTTATCGAAGATAATCAGGAAACATTCGGTCAAATTTGAGTAAAAGCTGAAAATGATGAATGCTAATGCGAGAATTCTTCAAAATTGACTGGAAGTTTTTATAAACACACACAAAGATCTAAAGTTAAACAAACCAACAATAAAAAAAGCCTTTATTTAATTTTTTACCCAACCTTTTTATTGATCTAATGCTATTCATTTTACTAATATTATTAATTAGAAAAAAACTAAAAATGAAATTTTAAAAGTACTTAGAAGTAAAATTCTTTCAGTGTATGAGAAAGAGAGAGTGTATTATATATTATAATAATAATGTGAAAGGAAATTCAAATATAAAACGATTGTTTATCTTGATTTTTTTTAACTTGATCATGTTTGTTTTTTCGCTCTTTAATGTGGCATTCATTCAAATAAGTTATTTGGTAATAAACACCTGAAACATAAAAACTATTACTATTATATTTATGTATAAAAAAGAGTATTGTTTATGAACGAAATTTCCAAATGCTTATACTAATAAAATCAATGACACTTATTACTGCTTCATTAGGTCACTTAGTTTATGCTTTTCAAATAGTTTCGAGCAATAACTGAGATTTTTACAATATTATCATGTTTAAATAAAATCGTTATAAAATAAAATGATTATTATTGTGTTATAGTGTTGACAGCACAGTTATAGTAAATTTTAGTTGGAGTCTTTTGCCGCGGAAATGGTGGCTGATTATAAATATCTTATACAAAGTATACAAAACGTAAAACCGGAACCCGATTGTTTTCGCTAACATTTCTGTCCACCTACCAGAGGGTGCAGTGGAACATAACAGGTAGACACTTGAAAGTTTCACAAAATATGTACTACTGTGGGTACTACATATAATATTAAAAATCAGGAACCGAAAGTAATAATTATTTTTGAGTTTTCAAAGGAATAATGCAACCACAAACAAATTTGGCAGAGTAATTTTTGATAATTTTCAACTATATTTTCATAAAATCATGCTTTTTAAATTCTTGATTTCTATTTCTTTTGGGAAAAATTATTTTTATTTTTGATTTTGATTTTTTTGGTAGAATTTTTTTGAGTTCAATTTTTTGGGAGGGAATAATCTTTATTTCGTAATTTTTATATTCTTTTTCCAGAAATAATTATAGTTCTTGGATTTTTATATCTTAATAGAATTAAATCTTCCACATATTATGAGAATTCCCCCAATATTTCAGTGCGGCACGACACGAATTAGAAGTACTTTTTATGTTTCAAAAAAGAACTTCTTATATCGTCGTCCCGAAGTTATCTTCACGTATCTCCAAAAAAATGTTTATTTTGGGAAATTGAATTTAAAGTTTTAATACTAAAAAAAAATTTATTAGATGATCGCAATTCGTACTACTTCTGGAGCTAAAGTTCAGGATCTTATAACCGGAATAAACGTCAGGTTTGACTCGTCAAGTCTTAAGCTTTTTGGAGAAGCGGTCTTATATATATATTTTTTTTTTGGTTTTGTGATATACGTGAAGATAATATCGGGACGACGATATATTAAGCTACTGGTGCAAACTAAACAATGTGGAAAAGTTAGCCATACTTCGAACGGGTGTTTTCTTTTGTAGTGGGAAACAAATTAACATAAAAAAAAAAATATTTTTACGGTGTTTTATTTTCTGTGCAAAAGTCAAAATTGTTTGCCCTTTTTATAGAAAATTTGCAAAATAATAATTTTTTGAAATAGCGAGTTTATTAGAAATTATTGTATCATCACTGACGATGCAAAATTGTTGTCTTAAGAATAGCAATTTTTTTGATAAAAAGTAAAATAAGTGTTTTTTTTTGGAAAAGAAAACGGCATTAATTTAAAATGCCTGTTTTGTAGGTACAAATAACAATGCACGACACATGTTTCTTATCAATTTCAATGATTAAAATTGTATAATGTTTTAATGCAAACGCTTTTTTATAAAAATAATTTTCGTAACTTTTTCCTGGTGTTCCTATATGTTCCCAGGAATGGGAAAAAGTCCGTGAATTAAAAACACAAGCCCAGTACAATCACGAAGAGCGTTTACCCGCACGCCTTGCTACTCTAGGTGAAGAATACTTGTCACAAAATAAGTCACGTTTCTGCTTCCTAAGTGGTAGCGACCGCTTTTAATTCTGGAACATTACATGGAAGGAACCTTTCAATTTTACGTGGCATGTTTAGTAAAAGTTTCTAATCGTGTGCATTGATACTTTTGCTACATCAAGAGAATAAAATATTTTATTCTCATGATGTTTTATCATGGAAAAACAGGATCAAGGTGTGTAACAGTGTTGGTATCTCTAGAAAGAACAAAAGCACCGTAAACTGTTCCAAAAAGAGAAAAAAGCGGAAAAAATGACAAAAAAGTGTAAAAAATCACCATAAAAATATTTTAAAAATTTTAGTTATGCCAAGAAATATTAAGCGATTTATAAAAACTAAAAGTAAATACCATTTAAAGTTTTTGCTTCAAATAAATAAAAGACTTGAGATCAAGTAGCAGAATTTATTATCATATCAATTAAAATAAAATCACAATCCATTTAATAGAAGTAAAAAAAACGTAACAAATCAAAAACAGGAGTAAAATAATATACATGGTACATATACAATAGGCACATATATAAAACTAAAATAAATAAAATAATTTTTTTAGACAAAACTTAAAAGTATATCTATGTATTTATGTACATATCGCTTTATTGCACCGTAGTCATTTATCAAAAGTGAAATATTAAAAATGTTACCAGGTATGTACACATATGGCCTGTATTGGCTTTTTAGTGGGTATACACTTGATTTGGATTAATCATAATCATAAAAATATACCTTCAACATCTTTTTTTTCTAAGTAATTTAAAAGATTTGAGTTTTTAAGATGTGATCGTGTTGCATTAAAGGGGCGATGTGTAATATAAAAATTTCTGTAAATTCTAAATAACATGGAATCGATTCAAAAAGGGAATTCAAAGTCGAATGAAATTCATGATAGCATTACAATCGATTTTTCTTTTCATTTTCGTTTATTTTGCTATCAAAAATATCCATTTCGTTTTCGCAATCAGGCCACAAAACAGTTGTAATAAAATATTGAGATTTTTGGTATGATTCGTTCGAATTTATTTTTCTACAAACATTCAAAGGCAGTTGAAAATTGCTACAACATGCATATTCAAATTTTAATCCGTATTTAATATGCAGTAACGCATTTACTGAATTTAAAGATAATGGTTTCTAATTTTTGTTTTAAACAAATTCTTTCAACAACCTCAGCGGAAAAAAGTCATGGTTGCTAAAAAATTTATATTTGCGTTTAAAAAAAAGTAGCTAATTTTTGTAACTAAAAACATTTCCCAGTTTTACAAAATTTCGCGCATATGAAGGGACAAAAAGCACCTAAAAATACCCGAAAAGCACCAAAATGTCATCACTGGAGTTTAAGCTTTCCAAATGCGTTGATGTTTATTTCAAATAAGAGGCGGGCATACGCTTTGTTAAAAGTTAAATTGATACTAAATAAAATTTTATATCATTACGTTTCGACCTTTTCCGAAACGTTTGCTTGACTAGGTTCTTTTAGTTTTTCAAAAATAAAATACAACAGATGGATTATGTTTATGCTCTGTACTTTTTATTTACTTTATAACAGGTTAAGAATTTACAATACCCAGCTTTTCACCATACTAACTGTCTCTGTTATACGCGTTACGTTTAAGGCTCTCGAATGTAAAAGAAAAGTCTTTACCCCATAGCAATAAGCTTGCTTGGGTTAGCCGGTATGGTTATGTTGTGGTGGTTTGTAGTTTGTATGCAAATTGTCTCAGCATCTTTAGAATATGGATGAGAAATTAACTATAACAATTCATGTTAACAGCCATTAATCGAGGGCGTCTTAGTTTACAGTTGCTATCTATATTTGGCATACAGATTTCCCGAACACACTTGCAAATTCTCTTTGCTGTTTATAGAACTTTCCGGAATGTTCCCTAACCGTTATTTGGCATTTCATATTGTTTTGGTATAATTTAGTACTACCAATCTTGCTTACACGGTTGATCACTGTAATTTCATGTTCGTTAAATTTGAATCCAAATTTCCATTTTGTAACAATATTTTTTTTAAACTCAATTGGTTGTCTTGTCGACGACTAATGATCGTGTTGTGATATAAAAAACCCAACACTGCGCGGAATCTAATAAAAATTCTTTTGATTATATTTAACACTCAGAGAAAAATGACTTAAGTTTCGTTCGCACCTCACAGGGTAGTTCTTTAATGATTTTAACGTATCATGATGTAATTTCTATGGATTATTAATTTGTCTAAAAAAATTCAGCATATTTTATTGATCATATTGCACATTGTGAAGAATTTTTTTTGAGATTTTGTACAGAAGATGAAGCTTATAAGGCTAAAACTGAAAAGATCCTTAAGATTTCACCAATGTTTCCTGGAACATACAACAACAAAACTATACTAAAAAAAAAGATAATTGTGTAAAGATTAAAGATGAGTTAAGGTGCTTCAATTATAACCAGGCATGTTTTTCTCTGTCCTGCCAAGGGAGATCTTAGACCACCATTTGAGCCTGCTTACAGGTTATTGTCTTTCACCACCGTTTCAGGATTATGAAATCCAACTGTAGATTAATTTTACTTTTTGTGCAAAATCTCCCACTGTGTATGGTTTTGCATGGAATTGTTAACTGCTTATTGTATGGTGAATATAAAACAAAAAGGGGTGTGATTTTCAAGTGGTTTACGAGAGAAGTAATTTTTTTTATTTAAATAAGTTTTCGATTGCAAGCAGATTGTAATCACACCCTTTTTGGTTTTAAAAGGGCTAGTTTTATGGCCAAATAACAAAAAGGCTGTTTCACACAGAAGCACTTGCAAATCGTTCAAACAATTGTATTTTAAATCTAAATCTTAATCATTACTTTGAAAATTATTTAATTTGAAAGATTTTTTTTTAAATTTATCGTGTTGTTGCATATCAAAATATTTGCAATAACTTTCTGATGAAATTTCTAATGATCAATTTATCTAAAACTGAGAGCCGCTAAACAGTACAAAATAAACAACGATAAAATACTCATGCAGATCAAAAAATACTCGTACGAATAGCAAATAAACATAAATTGTAATACACTTCGTCCAGCAGCGCTAAAAGTCTAAACAGCCAGACAAGGGCCTCAATATTTAAACAATTGACGTTAAGTTGTTAGTTGTTTTTTCTCTCCCAATTTCTAGTTTGTGCTTCTTTATTTTATGGAAGCCATCTAATTATAGAGAATACATAATTAAATTTTGGGCTTTTTCGCTGGTTGCGCTGCTGATACTGACACAACTGCATAATTATTTATTTGATACGATTTGCTGTAAATATTCCGAAAATGAGGCTAAAAATTTTGTAATAAGAAAACTATAACACAAATAATTTACAACGTAATTAATATTGACCATTGGGCAATAACAATAAATTTCATTTCGAATATGTATCTTTTGGATTTTTATCGTATTTTTTTCAAATATTGCGCGTTGTTTTAGATTCATGAACAATAGTACTCGCAGAAGTGAGTACATCAAATAAGGTGGCGTTCAGCGACTTTGAGCTACACTACTTCAGAATAAGTATCAATAATCAATCAATAGTTTTTTTTTACTTTCTTATTGAAAATTTTACGAACATAATCCACGAAACTTGTACATTCTCAACAACAAATGTCTTTGAAGGTCAAAATTTAAAAACAAGAAATAATTATATATCTGATGAAATAATAAGAAATCTTATTCGCAACAAAAGGAGAATCAGAAAAATTTGGCAATTAAGTAGAAATTCAATTGACAAACAAAATTTTAACCATTTATATCGACTACTTAAACGGAAGCTTAAAGAATTTAAAAATTAAAAAAACGAGACAATATTTCAAATCTTAAGCATGAAAACTGTTTTTGGAATGTTAGAAAATATCTAAAAGACCTACTAAACGAAATATTTCGATGAAAGGCCTAAATAACAGATGGTGCAGATCAAACGAAAGCAAAGCCGATACTTTTTCTCAGCACTTTTAAAATATTTTTCAACCTCATTTTGAATTTGATTTGCCAACTGATGCTAAAATACATGAACTTCTGGATAATCTTTGCCATATGCACCTTCCAATCAAACATTTTACTCCAAGTGAAGTTAAAAATTAAAGCTTGGAAACAATAAAACACCAGGATATGATAAAATTGATTCCAAATTAATCAAATTATTTAAAAAAAAACATATTACTATTACACCAACTCAGTGGAAATGTGCTGAAATCATTATGATTCGAAAGTCTAACAAAAATTAAAATGATGTATCAATTTGGTTTTCATATTAATCACGGTACTCCACAGCAGTGCCATCGAATTATCTGATGCTTTTGGAAATAAAAATATATTGTTCTGCGTATTTTTGGATATCCAACAAGCACCCGGCAACCGGGTCTCTGTTGTTCAATAAAAATGATTATCTTGTTCTTAAATCGTATTTAAACTATAGATTTTTTATATTATTAATAATTTTAAACATAAATCGAATTAAAACTGGAGTTCCTCGGGGCAGTGTTCTGGGACCAACACTCTATACAATTTATACATGTGACATGCAGTTGCGACTTGTGCAGATGATACTGCGCTAATAGCATCGGCGATATGTCATACTGACGCTTCTATATTGTTACAAATAATATTAAATTAATGATGACAGTTGTTACAAAGGTGAAACATTAAAATAAACTTATCAAAAGCTTCCAACATAACCTTTGCCCTTAGAAAAGAAATATGTCCACCTGTTGGACTTAATGGAATCCAAATACCTTTCGATAGGCTTATTACTTGGAAATAACACATAAAAACAAAGCGGGATTATTTTAATATTAAAACGAAAAAGATATGTATTGGATTTTAGGGCCGAGATCCGAATTAACTTTAAACAACAAGCGACTTTTATAAAAAGCAATACTAAAGCTGGTGTGGACTTATAAAAGAGAACTATGAAGAAAAGCTAAAAACTCTGATGTTTAAATATTATATCGATGCCAGTATGAAACTCTGTGATCGAACGTTATCGTTCGCTGGATTTCTAGACAAAAAATAACCGATTTGCATCCCACTAAAAACATATTTTATTTATTCATTTATTTGTTTACTTATCTCCTAAATAAAAAAATGATTTAATTATGTTATTAGTGAAACGCAAATCAGTTGTTTTTCATTCATATTTCTAGCGAACAATAACGTTCGAAATCGTGGGACTGGCCGTTAATTTAGATTGAGGTCGTGCACGGGTCTTGCGACCGGCTGCTGTCCAGTCAATAATTGATGCCTTTTATGAACAATGCTAAAATTAATTTTTTAAATTTATACATAATATTCACTTTCTGTGATATCTGCTATTTTTTTTATAAATTTAAGATCACAACTAAAAAGAAAAATATGAAATAAAGTCCAAATATATATGTAATATTTTTTCCGCTTCCCCGCGAATATAAGTAGGTTCTTTCCCGGCATTTCCCGTTTAACAACCAATAACCATGATTGATATGATCTTTTGTGGCGAATTCCACTATACTGATTGTATTCGCATTTAATAAACATAAATATTATTTTTCCAGAAAAGGCTGGCAAATTGTGGATTATGCAAGTTTGTACAAGCAGAAAAATTTGACATGTTAATAACTCTTCGTTCAAAGTATAGGACCCCAAGGACCCCCAAGTCGTATAGTTGAATTGCAGTTTTTGATCATGCCCCTTGTGGCCGGAATGCAAGAGAAATTGTAGCACACAAAAAATATAGTTTAAGCTAACGCAGGCTATAATTTCATAAAAGAATAAAACCTGCATTTCCATATGTAACAACCGCGATGACAAACTTTATGTGGTTCTGGATAGTGGATTTAATTATTTGTAATTGACCAATTTACTTAGAATTACTATGGTTGTTTTACGGACAACTGTGTTTTATGCCACATTATTCACACAATATTTATTTAAAAAAAAATATTATAACAAATTATTTATAAAAAAAACATAAGTTCATTTCTAGCGCTTTTTTTCCAAGCAGAAATCCATATTTGTTATGAATTTCTATGTTTTTCAAAGCAACAAAATGCCACACACACACTCACACGAGCATATTATTGCATACCGCTCGTCTGCTGCACAAACCAAAATATTAATTGATTTTGGGCTTTTTTTTGGATGCAAAATTGAATTTTGGTAGCACCCCTTGAATTGGATTTTAGCTTTCATAAAGTTATTTCAATATCGTTTTAATTTTTTTTCTTAGCATTTGGATTCAAATTCAAAAAAAAAAATATTAAATTAACAAAAAAAAATATTATGAGACGTTTCGCACAAATAAACGTAAATGTTTCAGCAGGTTGTCTTCGAAATGCACAAGAAGAGGCGCCTTTATTGTGTTTTGTGCATTCAGGAAAAATGCCACATAAATAATGATCATAATTAAATATTAATGATTATTAATTTGGAGCTTTTCTTTAGATTTTGTTCAAATTAAAATAATCTTGTAGAAGTCAAAAGACCCTACAGAGATAAACAGATATGGACTATTAATGGGAAAAACTTTTGATCATTTTAAAGAAACATCTTGCGTGTGATATGTATACAGTGACATAAATACTTACTTTGTATGGTGGCTGTCACGTCGGCAATTTTTATGTAAAGTATTCATCTTAGGAAAAAGATAGTAGTGTATTTAGTTAATGCAGCTTGTTCAATATACAGCAGGAGTGGGAAATTTCGTTTGTAATAAACGAAGGTCGTTAGTTTAAAAAAAACGAAGAAAGTATGTGAAAAAGATTCGTATTTGTCACTGCTATTTCTCGATAAGCTTATAAATCATATTAAAAATCTATTAAAAATTTAATTTTTTTTTGTTTTAATTGCTTTGTCAAATAATGTTGAATAAGTATTTCAATTGTTTTAAATTTTTATTCGTACTTTTTCCAAAAATTAATATTTTACATATTTAGTAAAACATTAATAATTTTGTTAAAAACAAATTGAAATTGATTATTGATGGGTTTAGCTTGTTCCTATGTTCCTATATATATCAGGGAAATTTACCCAAATATTTCTTAGAACAACTTTTAACTTTAAACTTTCATTAAAACAAATGAAAAGTTTAAACAATATCAATTGTTTAAAAAATTATCGGATTTTGTTTTGTTCGTTTTAAGCGTATAAATTCACATGCATTTCTATATTATTAAAACCATATTAATTATAGGACATGGGAAAGAGGACACATTTTGAGAAGACCTTATGATAATACGTCAATGATGGCAATTGAGCATCAAGGCAGCAAAAGAAGAGGTATAGCCCACTAACACCTGGAGAACTAGCATCCAAAATCAGCGAATCAGGAAAAACTTGGTCTGAGATAAGACTAATGGCACAGAAAATATCCCGATGGAAGAATTAAGTTACGGTCCTTTGATGCAAATTGGAACCATAAGACAAAAATATCGATCCTTAACAGCAAGATAATATTAGCCAACAAAAATAAATTTTGCGTGAGAAGTATTTTTCGTTTGTTTCTACTTGAGAAAGAGAATATTATTTTAACCAACACCAATTTAAAACTTTGACTCACTCTACATTAACAGGTGACAAACTCGGCCAAGGCTCATAATGACAATACTTATTAATACACATTTCTTTCATTTCCTTATAAAAACTGACTATAATAGTCAATTAAATCTAGCATGCCATCCATAAAAACTCTCAATTGGCAATTTTAAATATGACTGCGTCAATTCATAACAAAAAATATATATTTCGGTTGAGATTTTTTATTCCTTTTTGATTCCACCATGATGACAGAATTATTAATTCTTTTTAAAATCTAATAAAGAAAACAAAGTTGATTTGGTCAAAACATTTGGACTTCTTGTTATTCATAAAGTTGCTGGTTTTTATTTTTATGTAGGTGTGTATATTGTTGGTTTCCGTGGTAACCGAACCCAAAAACCATGGAATCATACAGCCAGCCAGCCATCCAGCCAGAGAGACCGACGACATGTTTATCCCAATAAACTTGACAAATATACATACATACTTTGTTTTATTTGTTTTTCTGCTCAGTTTTATTTTGAATTTGAGTTTATAGCCACCCGCCAATTTTAATTATGACATTATTTATGATTTTTATGGGTTCATTAGTGAGTGTAAAGTGTCGTGTACAATTTCTGCCAAAGAAGCCTTGAAAAT
Organism: Gymnocheta viridis; assembly: GCA_956483585.1. NCBI lineage: Eukaryota > Metazoa > Arthropoda > Insecta > Diptera > Tachinidae > Gymnocheta > Gymnocheta viridis. The sequence goes on along the minus strand of OY101442.1, from coordinate 34,161,415 downwards.
TTATATTAAAAAAAAATAAATAAAAATAAAAATATATTCAAATATATATGATATGAAACACTAAATATTTCATTTAGATGCATTCGACATTTTCAAATATTTTGTTGTGTTTTGTGTTTTCAATAAAATCGTTAATTTGTCATGCAAAATTATTTGAATGCAGAAAAAAAATTGCGTACGCGCTGTGAGAAAGTTAAAATTGATGTCATAAAATTTAGGTTTTTATGCTACAATCTTTGTAGACTGAACGTTAGAATGATTTATAGTTTATTTGTTAATTGAATTATTAGTGACATTTTATTAAACTTAAAAAATACCCAAATAATTTAGGTTTATATGCTAAATTCTTGGAAATAGTAAACATAAGTGTGTGTCTCTGTGTGTTGCTAGTAAAATGTTCAGTTTTATTTCAAATAGATTTAACCTTATTTGGAAATAATATTTTTATTAGATTTTGAAGCTACTGATTTAATCTGAAGCATAAAAAGGTTAATACCGCGGCATTTACAATATTATCCGAAGAGATATTTTTTACGCACTGTTCCACAATGTCCAACCTTATCGTTCGGTTTAAGCTCTCAATGAAAAACAACTAAAACTAAACTTTCAAATAAATAACAATAAATAAAAAACCAAAAAACCAGGGACTGAAAATCATAATTATTTGTGTAGTTTTTATCGTGTAGTGTGTAGTCCCTTATCGGGAATGAGAGGCGAACATTTTATTCACGTAAAATAGTTCCCATGAAAAAAAGTTATGAAAAAACGAACAAAATCGTACACAAAATCAACAAAAACTCGAAATTGGCGCAATTTTAGGGAATGGGAACCCATTTTACGTGAACTTTTATTCCCGATAATGATGAATATAAGCCAAAATTTTAGCAACATTATGTTTTTATATCAAATTGTTATTTTTGAACAAGTTTTCCATAAACTTTTACTTTCAATTTATACTAAAATATCAAGTGAGTTTTATTTTTTGCTCGTAAAAAAATAATAACTATTATCTATGTACGACGTTCCTTTCGAAATTTTTATAAATATTCAGTACAAATCTGCGGCAATAAGTGCTTAACTCATATCTTATCGTTTTCTGGGAGAGCATTTTTTGACTTTCAAGTGGATTTTCAGAAATTTGTTGCTGTTGTTGTTGTTGTTCATAATAAAGATGCCAAATTAGTTTCTCATTTCTTCTAATTTTTAGATGCATCATTCTAAACTCTTTAACGAATATATTTAACTGCTGGCTAAAATAATTATCGCGTTGACTACAAAGCCAGTGATGCCTGAGAACGTGCGTTCGAGACCAGTTTCAGGCAAGTCATAACATCCAGCATTTTTGAGATATGCAAATAGTGTGCCAATGCATTTGTTGTTGTTAAACTGTTCAAGTGACGAAGTCACTGAACAGCACCGTCGGCAATTCAAGAATGATACGAACAGCATGTTCTTTGCAATTCGTTGCGGTACAATCATATCAAATAAAACAATCACAAATATTCATGATCAACGCGAATAACAGTGAATAAAAAAGTGAAATGAATGCTTCTACTTACAATCATTCCTTTTCTTTGAACATTTACGGCTGCATCATTAAAAATCAGAGTTCATGATCGAGTATCCTCGAAATTTTGATACTCGTTGCAGTTCTCTGGCTTAAAGCAGAATCAATAAAAAATAAAATTCAAAAACGGATAGAATTCAGACTCAAGTTTATTCAGCATTTCAGTGGTTGATATTGAAAGGTATTTTAACTCAGCTAAAACTATGGAAAACGTTCTAATTTAAAAAATTAATATGCCCCACCATCAAGAAGATACTGCCATCCTCTTAAGTTTATTGTTTCCAAAGAGATTGCGGAATTAATGTCTAATGAAATAACCCCAATGAATCTTCAAATCGAGACTCTATTAACAACAGCTGTACAAAAACGCATTAAAGATTTTAAAGTGCTAGCAATACAATTGTTCAATTCACAAGCTCAGTCATATGGCTCATCGTTTAAAAAAAGACGATATTTGTTTATGTGCTTGTGAACAGACAAATTTGTTGTATCGTCATTTTGTCGTATTTTAAATGGCAATTCAATGTAGTCAATTCATTGTGAGTAAATAATTTACAAATTTCATTTTATCAAATAAAAAAAAACATGAAAAGTGAAACTGAAAAAAATAAATTAATGAATGCTCAAGTAGTAAGCACATTGACTACAAACCAAAGGACTTGGGTTCGAACCCAGTGTCAGACAGAGTCATTAAATAAAAACACCACTCATTTCTCTGATGTGCATTAGTGTGTCAGTTGTTGGCGGAAGGTTTCAGTGGCGAAGGCATGGTCACACTGGTCACTGAACAGTACCAACTTCAGCTGACACAAATTCCAATGTAACATCAGAGCGCCCTCCTTCGTTGGTACTGAGTAGCACAATCAACGGCGAAGTAAAATAACTAATAAAGAAGTGGCTACTTCAAAAAAAAATCGTAATGCTCCTCCTAGACACCAGAGGCGCTGCAACACTGCTCTATGAATAAAATTTATCCAAAAAATAATTTCTTAAATTAAGAAGAAATGGGTAAACTCAGATTACAAATCAAGCCATAAATTTTCATTTCAATACAAACAATTTTGATTAAAATGGTTTGCAAATTAAATTGAAATGAATCAAGTACATATTCATCATTAAGAAGAATATATTTTCTTGGTTAACTTATCACATATTTAAAAGATTTTTACAAATTAATCTAACAAATAGAATTTTTCCATCCCTGGCCTCAATACAACCATTTAAAAACATATAAAATTCAAACGTATAATTATAACACAGTTTTGTACGAAAATTACCAACAACAAAAATTTCCAATACTGTATAATTAGACGATTACACAACACATACGAAGTTAATACGATCTTGTGAATTGAACAAATATTATGCTTCATTAATAGTGTCCAACCGGACGCACTTTTTCAGATCGAACCCGAGCAATTGTGCTTTTGTACGTATTAATATTCAAAATTTAATTTATTATTATTATAATGGTAAAAAAACAATATTTCTGCATTTATGCCATATAGATTATTTCTTTGGTTTCAATAAAGTTGTCCAGCAGCACTAAATAACTGCTCACTAGCAACGCTGGTTGATGGTGCTGAAAGGTACTTCCTGGTCACAGCCTTAAGATTTATAAATGGACTGTAGTTCCAATATTAAAATATATCTGTATTTCGAGGATTTAAAGGTTCAGTCAAATACCTGTTGATTTCTTTTTCAACAACATTTTCGTCGTGTTTCTTTCTCCCACACAGATTGGGCTTTTATTGTAGAATTTCCATTTCTCTTTGGTTTATCATTTGTGATATTTTTTACCAGCTTTTGTACGTTTCCCCAATAGCACAGTGCAACAAGAAAAACCAGCCTCAACAACTGCAATAGGAAATAAAAGTAGACCATTAAGTAAACAGAACTGCCAAGGGCTTCGAAAAGTTAGCTCGAATTTAAATTTTGTGGCCTCTTGAAGTTGGGCCATATTTTACCATTTTTTTAACTATGAGTGAAAATTAAAAAATAATTAATATATAAAAATATTTAATGGAATGTCATTGTGCGTACTTATTGTTGCATTGAATCCAATGTGGGAAAATATATTTTTTCCTTTATTTCAACAAACGGTGGTCGTGATCAAATATAAAGAAATTGTAAATTTTGGATTAAAATGCATGACATGACATTCATTCTTTTTCAGAAAAATTTAAAACTATTCTGGATCAAATGTATCTGAAATTTTATTGAATAGTAAATTTTATTTTCAGTATTTGATGTAAATATTTTGAAAAAAAAAACGATTTTTAAGATATTTTTGTTTTATTAAAAAAATGTGTTTAAAAAGTTCTATTGCAATAACTCAAGAGTTGCAATTTTGTTCACTGGAACCAATATAAATATTTTAAACTATATGAATCGAAGTCGTTTTGATTGGATTCAATGGAACAATAAATAGTACGCACAATTACATTCCATTAAATATTTTTGTATATTTATACGTTTTTTTACTCATAGTGCAAAAAATGGTCAAAAATGTGCCCAACTTCAAGAGTCCATAAAATTTAAATTCGAGCTATCTTTTCAAAACCCTTTGTTAAGTTAATTGTAGTGGTGGGTGTAGTGTTGAACTGCCTACCCGAATTCTGCCGGCGTATTTTTTTACCACTGGCAGATAGTTGAAGGCAACTTTATATGCCTTTAACCTTTTTTTCTTTTTCTTCTATTTTTTTCTTTGCTGAAGTTTTGCAAATTAAAATAGTACCAATTTTATTTTAGGCAAGAATAATTAATAATCTTTATTTTCAAAATTTCTTTCCTTATATTTAAAATTAACGGTATACTTGAAATTCATATTATAATATTTGTTTTTATAAAGTTACAATAAAATTTATTGACATAATTTTGAGTGGTTTTATTTATCATAACAATTACCTCTTTTTGCCTTGAGTGACAATATTAGCATTATGTATTGTTAGTGGCATAGCCAATGCATTAGCTCACAAAAAAATGTTAGTAAAATGTATCACATAATTTAAATACATTACATAATGGTGAACATTCATTTTCCATTGGAGTTGTTGAGGCTGGCGGCGATGAGCCGAAATTTGTTGCACAGTGTAATCGAACTATTTTTTTTAATAATTTATTTCCATTTTAGACTTTTTAATCTGTTCATTTGTCAGGTACTTGGACTTGAATTGTAATTGCTTAACTAAACGTTCATTCTTTTAATAACTGCTTTAATTCAGTCTCCGAATCGTTCCCATCTATCTTCGGCTTAAGAATAAGGGAATTACTATGGAAATTGTTATGCATCTCCCGAAATATCTAGTGTGGCTTCATAAAAGCAGTCCTGTAAATTTATGATTTCCGATATCAAATGGCTTGTGGACGTATTTTTCAGTACATTTTTTTTACATCGAAAGTTGGAATTTTTCAAAGCGAATTGAGGCGAGTCTAGCTGTAATGAATTGGTCTTACATGATAATAAATATATAGTTTCAGAAAAAAGTTCGGTATTCGGTAAAAATAACATAAAATTTTGTCGAACCCGAACGTTCAGTAGTACACTAAAGATTAGCATTGGTGAAGAAAAAAAATGGAGTGCAAATTATAGATTTAATGACAATCCCTTGGCACTTGTGACGAAGGGTTAAATTATCGTTTTTTTTTCATATGTATATCAGCCACCAGTTTGGCAGACTTGAAGTAGTAAAATCCGAAAGACCCATTAATTATCTCAAGCTCACTGAAACCACAAGCGGGCAGACGAATATCGAACCTAGAATGACTCCAAATATAGTCCATAACTCCAAACCAAAATGTGCTAAGTCTGAAATTATATTTTTTTTTCAGGAGAAACTCTCAAAACGTTTACAAAAAAATTCATAATTTATGCAAAATATGTTTTTAATATGCTTTGTTGCTTTTGAATGTTTCGTTGTCAGTATAATCTTCTTCAGTATGAATAATAGAAAATATGAATATTAGATTTTTAGCGAATTTTTCTCATAAAATCGTCGAAGATTCATTGACATTCTTCTACGGTCAGTTTATTTATGAATTACTTTATAAAGTGCTATTAAAAAAATGCAACGCTTCGCTTCTGAGCAACGAATGTGCGAACAAATTTAGTACAAGAGTCATTTTATTATTCAATTTTGACAAAGAGGTTTTTTAATGAGAAACAGCCAATTAATAAATTAATGCCATCATAAATCAGAAGCAACCCTACAAATTTTCATTTTATCTAAACTATTTCAATTTCAACACCACAATGCTCGCTCGTGTATTAATCGAATATTGTTTGATCGCTTTCAATCTTTCAAAATTGAATAATAAAAAAATATTGACCTCTTGTAACCAAAATATGAGAACGTATCATAAAATTGTTTCGCCGCCCAAAACAATGTAAAAACGAAATCATCATGTCTATTTACAAAATATCCTAATATTCGGTATTCATCACAAACAAATTTCTATAAATATTTCAATTGAAATTTTTGTAACACTTCAATTGTGTGCGGCTGCCATTCAGATGGTGTTAATTTAGAAAGTCTCCACTTTAATGTGAAACAAGTAACGATAAATTAATTCAACACCAAAAGCTACTTCAGGGCAAAAGAGAATAAAACACAAAATAAAAAAGAAATATTTCTACATACAATTCATACACAAACAATTTGAGTAAAACTTTAATTAAAGTAATTTAATGGAATTTGTAAACAAATTAACAGAAAATTATAATTTTGTTAGCTGGTTGTAGAAGTCATTTCATGATTATTTTTATCGTGCACTTTTATTAGGGTTTTCTGACATGACCAAATACATTTTCGTTTGATTCATCAATACAGTTCGGCTAAAAGTTTTTATTGACAAGGTTTCTTCAATTTTCCTTTAGACTGTCGTTTACTTTTGCACACGCAAAGTTTACTTTGATAAATTTTGTGTTCTTCTGTTGGATCGTCAAATTAAACGTGAAGCCAAATACAACAAAGCGACTGTGCGTTAGATCAAAGTCTGTACTCAGCCCCATTTTTTTTCTTTTTCTCCCATACTTTGCAAAGTAAGTAAAAGTAAACTTTGCATGTGCAAAAGACTTCTTATTAATTAAATAAAATGTCCCACTTTATTGATTTTAAATAATTTCGTAGAAATTAAAACCAATTTCGCTGGCACCGTTTTCAGTTTTTCCTTTTGTTGTCTGTTGTCTTCCAAAATTTCGTTTAAATTTAAGATAATATTTTAAAGAAAAATATAAAATCAAGTTCATTTATTTGGGTAAAAACATATACTTTTGTTAATTTCCTTTCCCGAGAAAATTACCAAATTTTTTTCACTCACAATGGAATTTTCATTAATCTAACCCGTTCTTTAGTGAAATCAATTTTCCTCCTGACCCCGACATTCGTTTATGACTGCGAACAAAATTGTTAAGTTGCTGCGTAAACAACATGTTTTTAAAAGTAATTTTCAACACCTTAATTACACGCAAACGATCATTTTTAAAAATTAATATCCATTTAAATTTGATGCGTTAAAAATTTTAATCAAAACAATGTAAAGTCATATTTTACTATTCCAAGAGTAAAATCTGAGTCTCTTTTAATTTATCTGATATGAAATAAAAAAGATTTTTCTTTTTCAAAGTTTTTAAATTTTGTTTGTTTGTATGCCACGCGTAGAAGACATGTTTTTACGTCTGACATGTCACCTTTGTGACTCATATGTAATTTTGCATGTCTGTCAAAATTGTTATTTTACAGAAGATTTACTATACTACTAGCTCACAAGCGTTCATGTATAATTACGTCTGACATTCACCGTGTTTATTTGTAACAGCTGATCTGAGCTTTCTCACACAATATCCAAGTCATTCGATTCCAAAATGGCTTGTTGACGTCATACAATATTATTGCCGGCGCCACAGAAATACTGTCGGGCATAGATTTCTGGTAATAAAAACAGCTGATGTCAGAAGGTTTGTCAGATCAAAATTGAACACGATCTAATTGAAATTTTGTCAGATGACTTTGCACATGAGTTTTAAAAGTCAGATGTAAAAAACATGTCGTCTACGGGTGGCATCAGTCTGCTATAAATATTTTTCGTCAGCAGCCGCTTTATATTAGTTTTATTGTATTTAAACTGAAAGAAATACCAAATCATTTACCCTGTTTTTCTTCTGTAAGGCAGTGCACAATGGGGCCGTACTAAATATACAATTTCTGTGCTACTAGTTGGATTAATTAAAAAGCTTATGGAGCTAAAAAAAAACAATTTTTATTCTTTAAAAAATTTATACAAATCCGAGTTAATTTTTGTTCGTAGTTTGTATATAAATCAATTAAAATAAGGGGCTGTAAAACCAAAGTTATTCAATAGAACTTTGTTAGCCAAAAACACATCTCTCGTGTATTTTTCTGTACGTATGTTTTTTGGACGCAATTTAAATCAATCAGCTGTTTGAATGTATTATTTAGTTATCATTTAGTAACAACTTCACCCATAACAAAGTGAAAATTTTCGTGCTGAAACTAATCAACTGTGAATAACTTAAATAGGCACTTAAAAAAGTTAACACTTAGTGGTGATTTCTGAACATGCGCCATAATTTTTGAATGTGGTTGGAAGAAGCCGTACAGAACCATTCGGGCACTGTGAAGACAGTCTTTTCTTTCGACGTCGGTGACAATCAGTGATGCCAGTTATGCCTTTTCAAGGCTAGATACCCGTTTTTTTTTTGTCTTTTAGCCTCGAAATTTTCGTTTTAACTTGTGATTTTTTTATGCGTTTTTAATTTTAAATTTGTCTTCAAAAAGGCACATTTTTTTTCAAATTTTATTTTTCTGATGAACGCATAAAATTAATTTGAAATTTATCTAATGTACAAACGTAAGTACACTGAAGGCAAAATTACATCAATTGAAATCCAATGAAGAAAGCTTATAAGTTATAATTGGACAAATGTTGAATTAATAGTTGAGTTTTGGGTGGAGTTGCGACAATTTAAAAATGCCCTGCAAGAAAATCCATTTCTTGATTTTATTAGTCTAGTATTACCTTTCAGTAACGTTGAGGTCGAAAGAATTTTGTAATATTATAAAAATAATTAAAATTAAAGAAAGAAATCATACCAGAATTAAAATGCTTAATTCTTTCTTCGATGCTCTTTAAAAATGTTAGAAAAATCTTGTTATGATTTTGCGGTTTCCGATAATTTAATAAAATTATTATTAAATTCCTGATATTTATGCGAATTAATGTTACAATTATATTTTTTTGTGAAGACTGATATATTATCTTGAATATAATTAAATAATGATACGATAAATGCTTTATATGTGACACAAAGTTAAAAGTCTTTCTTGTTGCGCGAGTTTATCTTTCGACCATCAAGTCTTATTTTTACCTGGTTTGCGCACAATAGGACTTCACCAAGTGGAGTTAAATTTTTATATGAATGCTAACGAAAGTAAATCATCGAGTTCCATTTATGATTCTTCTTCAATATTATGTTCAACAAGGTGTGCGCATTCAAGTCAGAGTTTTTCTTACGATGAGAATTTAATTTTATGCCAGTCCATGTAGCTTATAATAGTTCATAGTACACATTTAATACACTATAGTGGAGCTATTCAAAATGTTAAACTAGCTAAATTTTAACCATAATAAGTTTGCTTACCGTATATTTGTGTGCGTCTTTTCTAACATATTTTGAAAATTATTTAAATCGGTTGAGATTTAGAAAAGTTACAAAGGGAAAAAAGTTTTCATTCTCACGGTAATTAAATTTGGCCCATTGTATCTCTTTCTGTGCAAAAAGCGTGCCTCTTGGAAGACAATATTCTGCGGGTTCAACTTCTTAATGTGTCAGACAAATCCAATCAGTATTTACCAGACGCGGATTCAGCTTCAGCTTTTGGGGAGGAAACAAATTTAAATGAAACATGAAATTTTTAAGAATTCCTTTTTGTAGCGCAATGGAGGAAGTGTTGGAGATTTTATTTGTTTTGGAAATATCCCTATTTCCCCTCCCGCAGATAAGCGGTTGGTATTTACGTAGTTTCAAATTCGTATATTAATATTTTTCCACTTATTCCAACGAAAATCCCACTGTGCAGTGGTTAATGTAATCAATTTAGTTGTTGTACCGAATATGTATGTACAATAATAATTTCTTTAGTTTAATTCATTGTGTGCAATATTGCAGAACAACACCACGAGAAGAGCAATACAAATGAGCGTCAAAGGAACGAATTCATTTTGCCCTTTAAAAATATATGCAACATTTGTAATATGTAATAAAATATGCTAAAAAATGTCTAGTTCGATATCGATATTTTGGCCGTTAAAGACAAAAACAACTTCTCTTTGATTTATTTATCAAATCAATAGGATTTTGTTTATGTTCGTGTTGGTCCTTAAACGAACCTTGACGATGTCGATCAAAATTTAATGAATAAAAATCGCATGAAATTATATCTATCGCTTAAAATCAACAAAATCCTTTGAATAAAAAGGTTCATACAATTAAAACATTTTTTTATTCATAATATAAAGCACTTTTATCTTTCAGTTGACATTTCATCGTCCCGAAGTTTCCTTTGTAAATTGAGTCTAAAGTTAAAATTATAAAAAAAAATTATTAGATGGCCAGAACTTTCACTACTTCCGGAACACAAGTTCAGGATCTTAAACCCAGTGCACACATGTCATGTTTGACTCCTCAAGTCTTGAGTTTTTAGGAGAAGCGGTCTTATCTCTTTTTTTCATTTTGTGATATACTTGAAGATAACTTCGGAACGAATTCCAAACGATTTGTTTGAGTAGAAAATTTTTATTGAAGCTACTTTTAAAAAATAGTGCTTTTCATATAAATTTTTTACTGAAGTTGATCGTCTGGATTGTGGAGACGGCAATTCAATTCTGAACTGAAGGAAAATATTCAGATATAAAATTAGATAATTTTTATTTATTTTAAAAATATTTTAAATAAATTCTTAAAAAATGCCGAGTCTCAAGTCAAGGCACATCTTTGAGCAGGAATCATGCTCAGATGCGGTTGTTTGACGATGTTATTTACATATTTATTTTGCATTTACCCAAAGTAAAAAAATATTGCCACAAATTATTATTACCAGCAAATTATCTTTATTTTTCCACTGTTAACGAGATTTTTTAAGTTTCAGAAGTGTAACACATTAAAAATAAAAATAATAAAAATAGAATCGGAAATGTTCGAAAATGTTATTTCCAAAAGTGAGTGGCTTACTCCATTATTTTTCATAAAATCATTGTCACCGATTAAAATAAATTAAATCAAAGTCATTTAGTGAAATTTTTTGTGTGACAAAAAAGTAATTTTTAATATTTTCAAAATGACATCTTCCAAACGTAATTCGAACGAAAAATGATAATAAATTTGCGTGGAAATTACATAAATAAGAAATTGGCGAAATCGTAAACAACATTATTCAACTTTAAAAAGATATTGAAAAGTACAAATATCAACAAAATGTATAATAATCTATGCTCCGGCCGCCCAAATAGTTTTAACTCTAACAGAGATTTCCGCAAATGCGAAACAATGCAATGTGCTTCTTGCAACTGAGAGATGTAAGCGCGAAAATCAAGAAAGGTTTCATATAAGGGCTTCAGTTCGTTACCTGCTTTGAAAAATGTAAAAAGAATTTTAACCGGATATAATTTGTAATTTTATTTGTAAATGGTCGCGTTCATAAGACGTAAATGTTGCGCAACCGTTGAGTGTTTGTCTTAAAAACGCAGAGTTGAGTAGTTCCGCTCCACACAGCAGTTGAGTATTTGCTGCCATTTTTTCCATCATAAATTGTTTTCGCTACATTTAGTCAACATGTTGTGTTTAGCCTCCACAGCTGATCAAGAGAGTTATGCGCTTTTATACACTAATGCAACGCCGTTTTGTTAGGTGGTGACTGCAAATTAATTTTGTTAAATTTTGCATTACAAATGAGATAAAGTAACGAAAATAAAGGAATAAAATTTAAATACTAATTTCATTAATCACACGTAAGTTTATTATGGTGTCTATTTGAATTATATATTTAGTTCAATATAAGGTTTAAAGATTATTTGAACACAGTGGCGGCTTAGCGTTGAAATTTAAATACTGTCGGCGCAAGTTTATCATTTTATTGGAGAATTTCGTTGTGCTTTTTTATGTTGTAAATATTTAATTTGTGTTGCAGATTTTAAATTAAAAGTGGAAAATTCCTGCCAAGAAAAACTTCATTGCAAATTCTGTGTTCTCCATACTTTTTAGTGTAAGCCAAACTAATTAATTTAGCAAATTTTAATTATTTCTTTTTCAGCATTTTTATTTCTTTTCAATTGTTTATACTAATCAGCTGTTCATTTTCCAATAATTCATCAAGCTGTTTCTAAGGCGTAACGGTTGGGCTCAACAGTTGGCAACAGTTTTACAACTGTTGAGGTCAACAGCTACGTCTCAATGGGGAGAATATGAGCCATAAAGCTGGCCAAAATTATTAAACCAACTGTTTTATGGGGTTGTGGGACACTCCCTTATAGTTATCAGCGATAATAAGCATTTAGCAAATAAATTTTTATAGGCAGGTAATCACATTGTCAAGTATTAAAAGTAACGTGAATAACATTTAAAATCAATAATTTAACAGACACAAAGGTTATGAACTCAAAAAAGTATTTAAAGAAATGCCTGATAAGCAAAAAAGATTAGAAAATTTATAAAATCGTTAAAAATAATGGCGCAAAATTGCGCAAACTTTTATTTTGGGTCTAAAATTAGAGATTCAAAATTTTATTGTGATATAAAACATAATTTATACATTTGCTAAATTCACTTTTAAATACCGTTTTTTTTTCAAAAAAGTGTATAAATTGTTAATGTTTTACTGAATAAGTAAAATATTAATTTTGGAAAAAAGTGCGAAGGAAAAAATTAAAAAAAATTAAAATACTAAAAAGTGTATAAATTTAATTTTTTTAATTTTTAACGAACTGTTTCAACATTAGAATTCAAGATAATTTGTTTTTTAAATATCAAAAATAGCTTTTGAAGAAATCTATCAGTGAAAAATCTTGAAGCCGAAAAAACATCAAAAACGCATGCAATTTTCTTCACTTTCCTGACTTCAGCAGCGTCTCAGAGCTACAAATCGCAACATAAAGTCTTAAAAATTTGCAATATGATATAAAATTTTGTTGTGCATCGACCTGCGTACTTAGTTTTTAGGATTTCTATAAATTCATTTTTTTGCTTATTGGGACAAATAGTTATCTGTGCGTCGTATGAATGCGTCCAATAAATAACAATTAATTTTTAAAATTCGCGTGTAAACACTTAGTGAGTACTGTACTACTCACTAAACAAACTACATGACATTTTTACGTAAGGACATCGAAGTTGTCCTAGTTATACATATTTCTATACGTCGTTTAAAAAAAGTTGTTGCTTCAAGAAATCTTGGGGACTTCGCAATGTATACATATATTTTTTCATATATATATTTTGGTACAACATGATTGAAAATAATATTCTTGAGAAATTTTAACAATATAAAGATATTGTTGAGAAGGACTCAAAATATATGGAATTGACAAGTAAAACGCAACTAATAAAAAATAAAAGTACTTTACAGATGTTACATTTGTAATGCATTCTTTTGAACCTCCGGTTTGGCTTCCAAATAAAAAACATTTTTTGAATAAAAAATAATTTACGCTGCATGTTCTCCAATAAATTATATGTACTTTCGACTAATTAACAAACTTAAATACTTCAACAGTGTACTTCTCCAAAAAAAAATACAAGGTCATTCCACATTCATGCAAGTAGGAAACGAAGTTTTCTTTGGTATGGAATATGATTTCTTTCAAATTATGTGGCCTTTCACAATATAATAAAGCTCAAGTGATTGCACATGGAGAAATTACTAAATGAAAAAAAAACATGTAAAAATAAAATCAAAAAAGTAATGTATTTAGATTAACTTTGGCCAAATTGATCAAATTCCATCGATGAACGAATAGAATCATGAAATTTTCATAACCAAACAATGAAAAAGAATAAACAATTAAAAAGTTGAGATATTTCTTTAGATGTGAGCGCATTTGTATGCGGAAGAATTGTGAAATTATTGATGCAGTCATTTTTAAATAAATTACAAATAAATTAATATAAATTATAGCACATTACTTTGCAGTTTGAATTCATAAATAAATAAATAAAAAGACCATAAGAAAACAAACTTTGAAATTCGAACAAAGAGTCACAAAACGCAATGTACTCGTATTTAATATTATTTGTTGCACAAGCTAAAAATTACGCTCTATTTTAATTGGCCGGCTCCCAAAAGCAATTAACTTTAAAGGCAAAATGGTAATAATTAAAGTATGAAGTTAATATTGTCTAATTCACAACCTATTTGATGAGTTGTAAATTGTGGAAATATGACTGGTAAAATCTATATAAACATTTGCGTAGAAACATGTTTATGTTGAAATTACCCACAACATTTGCACAACATACAATTCATACAAAAGTTTGTGAAATGTACAAATATATATACATACGAGTACGAATGTATGTGTGTGTAAGTATGGTGCGCATGTAGAATAGAGCGGTTCACATTGTGTGAAGATGAGTAACATGCTTATGTTAAACTTTTTAAATTATAGTTAACTCCTCAAAATATATTAGGGTCTAGTGGTGACACCGTCCGTAAGCAGAACGGTGTCTATAATAGTCCATTTTTCTAGAATCTTACAAACTACACAGAAAAAAAACTTTAAACATAAATAAAAGGTGACGTTTTAGAAACTTTCTTTTTGGCAACATTGTTTTTGACAACATTGTTTTTGGCAGTTCAGCTGTTTTCGTGTAACATGCTACTGTTAAACATGTTCCGTTTGGACTATAATTTAACCATGAATCGAATCACAAACGAAAAACTCTTGCAGATCATTGAATTTCATTATCAAAATTAATGCTGGGTTAAGAAAGTGCAAACAGAGAATTGTGATCAGCGACGAAGCTCATTTCTGGTGTCAAGAGCCAATGCATACCGAAAAAAGCACTGTTGGGTATGGTTTTTGGACCGGTGACATCATTGGACCATATTTTTTCAAAGACGACGAAGGCAGGAACGTTCCTGTGAATGGCGAGTGCTACCGTGCGATGATTACACATTTTCTTTTGCCCAAAATTTAAGAGCTGGACACGTTTGGGGCTGGTCAATTGGCCGCCTTTAGACTATTTTTTTGTAGGGCTATGCTAAGGCTCATGTCTATAGGGGCAAGCCCGCAATGGCTGACGCAATGGAAGCCAATATTGAAGAATTTATTCTTGAGATACCGACCGATATGTTGGAGATTGTATGACGAAATTAGACCCAGCGTATGAAGCAATTGAGGCGTAGCCGCTTAAAACATTTACATAAAATGATATTTAAACATTTAAACACTCAAAGGAAAAATCTATCCATCTCTACTTAAATCAATTCCAAGCAGTGTTAAGAGTACGTTAATCTCAGATACACTAAAATCAAGTACTTAACCCACAGATTTAAATGCTCAATTTAATTTAAGTATTTTTTAGATAATTCACGTGCTTAAAGAACTTTGTACTCATTTTAAGAAACTCAAGGATTGGTTATCTAAAGTAAACTCGTTCTCGATTTGATTAAAGTACATTTTATTGTTATTTGTGCTTAAAATTTTGTAGGAAATACTTGAATTTAGTACGTCGTTTTTCTTTCTATATAGTTCGTTCCATCGACTCAAATAAAGATTTTATGTGTTTTTTTTTCCTTAATTCAAATCCGAAAGCTCTTAAAAATTCAATCTTTATTATAAAGCTATTTTAAAGGTTTTTGTAAAATAATTTTTACAAAAAAATTTCCAAATTTTTTGGTGAAGGGTATAAAAACGACTACGAAACAGTCAAATCGTGTGCAAATTTCCATAAGAATCGTTGAAGTAGAAGTATTTGAAAAACAAGATTTACTCCGTTTGGGCAGTTGTAATGTTGTATTGTCACCATAACTAAATGGATGAGCAAAACCTTCATAAGAATCGGCATAGTAGAAGTTGTTCGAAAAGAATATATACTCGTTTTACAAAATAAGGCCCTTTCTTATTTTTGTATTCACTTGATTGTGCATGAGCACGATATTGAGTATGCACGGGAATCAATATACCAAACCTGAATGGAAAAAGTAAATCAAAAATGTGTTTAAGGGTCAATTTCGTACTCATTCAGATATTTAAGCATTGACTTATTTCTTACGTTCAAGTTGAGTATTAAGCTTTGATGTCTCTGAAGACATGTAACGGACATCCGGTTTATCCGGGTTTGAATCTGGGATAGTTCAGCGTTGTCCAAGGCCCTCTTTTCGGGCAAACATTCAAGGTGGTAAGACCAGTGCAACGTAGTGTGAGTGTAGAGGTGAAACAAAAATACAAAAAATATAAATTATAAATAAACATTAATTAATTAAATAAAAATAAATACAAAAAAACAAGAGAAGTAAATTGTTTTTTAATTATAAAACAAGTGCAAAGTGGTTCCAGTGAGACAAGTGGCTGCGACTACAACGAGCAGTGCAAATTAATTTCTATCAGGGATTCGGTCAACACCAAACCCAATTAGTAGAGGAAATTTTTAGCAGCAAGCAGGATTTTTATCCACTTGCTTGAACTAGATTTTTATCTAGTCGTGGAGAATAGGGCAATAGCTCAGGGTTAAGCGTTAGAGGACCCCCAGAGGTATTTACCCGGAGTCACAGGTAGAGGACTCCCAGAGGTTGTCACCCGAAGTCGTAAATCGTAGAGGTGCTGGATTTTCATCCGGTGCATAGAGGTTGATAGCAGTGAGTAGTCAGTAGAGGAGTTGCAGCCACATGTCGCTACAGTCAACCAGCACATAAACATACATATATATTCAATATTAATCTACTTGCGCAGCACGAAAAAGTCTTGTCTTCTCTAATTTTTATCGCAAATTTATCTGAACTAGCTGTCAAAACCAAATATTATCAAAACAAAATTACCTGTTAAAAAAATTAATTAAAAAAGTAAATTTTTTAACATAATTAAGCTAAAAAAAAGCAATGGATACAAAGAAGAATTAAGTAAAGCGATCGTATCCAGAATACCTTACAATGTAACCGGACCACAGAAATGATCCAGAAAATTGAAGCAGGTATGTGAGTAGTATAAACACCATGATTTATAAATATGATTGAGAAAGAGAGCAGGTGATTCAACCCGTAGTGGAAACTAACTATTAAGGCCTCTTTAGCCGACCGTAGAAATCGTAAATGTATCGTAAATGTAAATGTATCGTAAATGTAAATGTTTGTGTACTTATAGACTACTTACTCAAAATCTCGTCATGTCTTTTTGACATAAACAAAAAAAATTAATTTATACTTATGAAAAATCGAAGCAGTGATGGGAGTTCAATATGTACAACATATTTCTGATTATGTGGAAAAAGTACAAAAACCATTTGAATAGTACCAAAACATTTTTTTGGTACTTATTAGATTAAATTTTAGCGTTATTTTTATTATTATTGTTGTTGGTATTATTACAGTCGTATCCATAAAAAATAATTTGGGTTTGAAATGTATTTTCAAGAAAATTTTTATGAAAAATATGTCTTACAATACATTTCCTGCCTACATTTTAAAAACAACTTTTAAAATTTTGTTTTAAATGTAATTATACGAAAGAAAATTTCCTTTTAATATCGTCGAACAGGCATTTCAAATACAATTTATTTTTATTATCGAAAAATCATTTGTTGTACCCGAGTCTGTATGTACGTGAATGCTATATACTTACATACATATGTTCAATATTGAAACTTAAATTCTGCAAAACTTGAGTACTTAGGATTGGCAGTGTCTTGCTAAATTTTATAAAGAAAAATAAGTTGATTAATAAAACTAAATTTATTCAATATACCATGAATGTGTACAAATTTAACAACTAAAATGGTTCAAATATCAAAACAAAAGAAAAGTACCAAAAAAGGGCTAATGTGCCGCATTCATAATCAAATGCATTCCATCACTGTCTTCATTTTTCACCTAAAATCGCAATGAAATTCTATTTTCTACGTTACGAACCAGTGACATTTCAGTGAGGTAAAACTTTTTAATGCTTTTTCATTTAACAGATACCATCAACCGACACGACTACATTTACGATTCTACATTTACGGTCGGCTAAAGAGGCCTTTATAGTACAATTTTAATGCAAATATACAACGAATATCAACCCTATGACTCTTCAATGTATGGATCTTGTCTTGTGTGCCCAAAACTCCCTTTATTTATACACATATATTTTTTATTTATACTTGAGTCTCAAGCTTTGTCGTTTTTGAAGATTTATAGTAGAATTTAATGACATAATTTTTTGTTGTTGTACATTTTAGACTGCCATGCCGCCGGTTAAGGCGGTTTTTTTCCATTCTTCAAGAAAAGTTAGAGATTTAAAATATTTCACACAAATTTTTCTCATGGTATTTTACATAAAAGTGCTACCTTAAGTATAGGGATACGATTTCTTATGCCGCTTCAATGTTAGATTGTGCAAAAGGGAGGAACTTTAAAACAATTTTGCCTCTACCAGAATCAGTCCTTATTTTTCTGTTTTACACTGTTATTAACTAGAATTGTGGAAGGCGATTGTATTAAGATTATGTGAAGTTATGAACCTGTGCTTTTATTTGGCAACTTTTATTTATTGTGCAGAATACCGAGATGCTGCGAATCTATCGACTACTTTCTATTCTTGATTTCATAACAATGAATTTCCTTGATTATAATCAATAAAATATTAAATAGAATAAAATATTACAACTAGTTAGTGTGTGTTTAAATTGATAAGACTTAAAAGTATATAAAGAAATAAATAAATAGAGAATTTAGCATGAATATTTTTAACTAATCTTTTATTGAGAAGAGTGCAGCTTGCGCCACCCAGTTCGCACAAAATGTTTCTTCATAAAACAATATTAGAACTTCTTATTGTCTTACAATTCATTAGCTGTGATGTAATAATATGTGAAAATGTAAGTAAAAAATTATTTGCTACAAAAATTGTTAATTCCAAGCAAAAACCTTGATTTTCCGTTTTCCAGAATGAGTGCAAACGTGCAGGTCTTGTAAACAAAGACTCAATATTTTACGAATTAGATACGATCAAAGAAGCTGGTCGTAATATGACAATACTTCTTAAGGAATTTAATGAAAGGTATGGAAGTTTTATCTGCGATCGAAAAAAATATTCAACGTTAAATAGACACCCTACGTTCGAAAATAAAGTACTGCATTGCAGTAAGAGAGCGACCTATAATATAATAATATCATTCCTCTACTCTCTTTAGAATCGATCATAAAATTTCAACTTTAAGAAAAGAAATTGAAAATATCAAAGAGATCCTTCAAGCTCAATCTAATGAAAAAATTACCGATCATAATATAGAAATTGAAATTAGCAATAACACAAAAATCGACAACCAACTCTATGATAATTTATGGATTGTTATACAAACACGACAGGATGGTTCAGTGGATTTCTATAGAAATTGGACAGAGTACAAACAAGGATTCGGAGATCAATCTGGCGAGTTTTTTGTCGGCTTAGAAAAAATTGCTAATCTCACTAATGACAGAGAACACGAACTGCTCATTATGTTGGAAGAGTTTGGTGGTAATGTGAAGTTTGCTCATTATAATCACTTTTTGATTGGTTACGAAAACGAGCGATATCGTTTGAAAAAATTAGGAAAATATAGCGGAACGGCTGGTAATCATTTGAAGTTCCATTCGAATAAGTTTTTCTCCACCAAGGATAAAGATAACGACGATACTGATGAGGGTAACTGTGCACAATGGTTTAAGGGTGCCTGGTGGTATTATAATTGTATGACAAGGTGTGGAGAAATTCCTTTTTAAAATTGTGTAAAAGTTTAATTTGAAATTTTTATCGTTTTGAATTAGTAATTTAAATGGACCTTATAGGTACAGCCGTAATCTAAGCGAAAGTGAAAGGGGCATCGGTATTACCTGGGGCTCTTACGATGAAATAATATATTCTTACAAAGCAGTACAGATGTTGTTGAGGGCAAAGGTATAAATATTCAAACACTAGCATTCGAAAGTTTTAATCTTGTAAATTGTTTTTTAAATAATGATGCAAAATAAAACTCAATTTACATGGAAAAATAATCATGTGAATGCAACAAAATTTATTTATTTATTTACGAGTATTAAACTATTTATTTATTATAAAGGACAAGAGAAATTATTAAATTTTGCTTAAGCTTACGGAGAAAAGGTCTCCACTTTTTGTTCTAAGATCACTGCATTAGATAATAAATGTAAAAAATTCCGTGTACTTTCCTCTTGAAGTCAGTTCTAACAAATGGAAATTTGTTTGAGAAATTTAGCAACCTGAATTTATGCAACTCTTTTTTGAATACAATTCTTATAGGAATGTGAAATTCAGACAGCAGTCTTAATTCAGAATAGCAGCCATAATACTAAATATTCCGTTTTCAGTAGTTAACTCCTCGTAATTCTAATTATAGCTGAAATTGTTTTAAAGTCATTTTAACGTTTTCCTAACAGAGGAATGCCGTTTGGAAAGAAATATTGCAATAAATTAATATTCAAATGTATTATAGTTCAAAGAAACCCTCAAGATGACATGATGCTGTTGGCTGAAATAGTTACCGCGTTGACTACAAAGTCAGTGATGACTGAGAACTTGGGTTTGAGCCAAGTTTTAAGCAAGTCATAACATCCAGAATTTTTTTCAGATGTGCATTAGTTTGGCATTGTGTTTGTTGTTGTTGGACTTTTTAAATGATGAAGGACCGTTTACACCGGGCTATTCGTGAAATTTTTTAAGATTTCGTATCCATGCCAAAAATAGTCGATTGGCATTTTCCTTTTCAAGTGTCAAATTCCATGCACAAAATTATCAATCACATGCAAAACAGCTGACGGGCACACCCTTCAAAAATTCGTTACTGTGCATCGTAGTATTTTTCAGTATTATTTGCCAAAAAAACAAGTTGCATCACTGAGTACTACCAGATTTTGGGTAGATTTCGTCAAAATCTAGTCGCACAGTAGATTTTGTTTTATGTGGGAAATCTAGTCAAAATCAACAAAATTTTTTCGAAATCTCGTAGGTACTATAAAATGTAAGCCATATAAAATGAAAAAAAATATATTTTCTTGTTTTGTAAAATTCGTTCTATGTAACTTTTGATTATGTGATTATGAACGGTAGATATGCACTTTTCATTACTTATACTTTGCCGTTATAAATCATTACTTTAACATGATGGTGATGACGTTGGAAGTGAGTACGTACCACCTGCGAGTACAAATAAAGACTACAAAATTTTACTACTGAGAAGTCATTGAATACCTAAAAGAAAAGAAAAATTATATGTTGCTGTCAAGTATTTAACTCGTACTTTTGAAGAAATTGTTTTGTTTGCTGTCAAGTGTTTTTACTCAGTGGTCCATTGCACAAGTATTTGATTACCCACTAAAAATTTGTTTGCAAGAACCCAGATACAATTCAAAAACACATAAGCCTTCGGCAGGACTTGAACTGCCGACCATCTGCTTGATAAGCGCAGGCTCTACTACTGCGCCTCTTACTAGTAAGCACTAATATATACGAGTATACTGTAAAGTAAAGCATCTGGTATGCAGTTTGGAAAAGTATGTTAATTTAAATAGAAGTCATTTTAAAGTTTTTCCTAGAAGCGATTGGTTTACGTGGCTGCCCTCTACACGTAGGCATTCAAGTAGAATCTAGATGATTCCTAGGAGAGATACCTCCCAACGAAAAACTTATTCTATGGTTTTTTGCTGCAATTAAAAAAAATCCTAGAGTTTTTCACATGTTAATAAATCGCTTGACATAATTTTTCGAGAAAGGGAATGACACACCCTCTGAATTTTATCCAAAAATGTTAAAGCACACATTGTAAAGATCCTCTAAGAATTTCTTACTAAAATATACAAAAAAAAAAAATCCAAATTAATACTAAAATTTACTTTATGCAGCGTTTTTATACTTTATTTAGGATAAATCTATACCCATTGATCCTTACATCCTTAGAGTTTTAAAGGATCTTGGGAAAATGTGAAAACATAAATGTATGTTCCTAAATTATTTTTTAGAATGATAAACCGATCAGTCAGCTGCATATTCGAAAAATCGTCATAAGTTGATTGAGGATTCAATGGTTTTAGTGCTTTTGTAATACAGTATTTTTGATTTGGCCACCCTTTGCTTAAGAGCACTTTTGACTTAACTGCATAAAATTAATCATTTCTGTCACTATTCTATAAAGTTCCAAACAAATTCCTTTTTAAGTGCCTTTTGGTAACTACACATTTAAAATTTTTGTCATTTTGAAATTATTTTCATACAAAAACTCAACGTTAGCCGCGTCTTAACTCAACTGCCCAAGAATATATATATTTTATGTTATTATTCTTCCTAAACCTTTGTTCAGATTTTGTATACCTGTACATTTACCATCTCTTTTTGGCAATTTTAAAATATTTTCATATAAAAAATAAAAGTTAGCTGCACACATTAAAAAACAGCCAACTTAAGCCATTTATAATTTTAAAAAATCGCAAACAAGTCACACAAATCGCAAGTTGTGATCATATATTTTGTTTGCATGTACATACATATAATAAGTTCATATAAGATAACAGCGTTTTTGACTTATCTGCACAAAAAAATCATGCAAAGTTGATTGTGCAGCTAAGTCAAAATTACTTTACATCGAAAACTGAACGGAAAAAATTAAAAAAAATTGTTATTATAATCATTGATGCACTTGGAATCCAAAAGATCCTAAAGATATTTTCGCTATAAAATATTCTTTGCTAAAAACTAGAAGTCCTTCAAAGTTTAAAAAAAATAGAAAAGTCCCTACGGGAAATGTTGTACCCATTGTCCTGAACATACCTGTCCTATGACTGGTCAAAATGGGAATGATACAAAAAGTTCCTGAGTCGTGACTGGTGAAAAGGGGACGTTTCACAAAACTAGAACAAAAGTGCCTACAAAATACACTCACGCAAAAAAATTTTACGTATTTTTTTCTAATTTCTTTTATTATTTATGGTGATTAATGTATCTACATTAATTAAGGATATTGTAATCTGATTAAAATAATAATGCATTTGTTGATTTGGACCAAACAAATTTTTAGAAAATTATATTAATCTAAGCCGAAGTTATACCCATTGAAAAGCTAATAGGATACATATAGAGTACATTCTGCTCTAGAATACTTCTATTACCGATTTTTAAGAAACCATAACAGGTACTAAGGATACTACCACAGGACAAGTACGTAAAGGTTAGACCTATAACCTATCACCGAATATCTTAATTATGTCAATTGACCCCCTCCAAAGACAACACCATGCAAAAGTTACCGGTACCTCTCATATAAAGTTCCGGAACTCGAACCGGTTGTTAGTGCGAACCAGTCACGTGACGTATCCTGTGACAGGTTCTTTTCCCTCTATGGGTATTTTACTTTGTTGTTTTTTCCGCGAGAACTCTGCTCCTACTGACCCACACATCTTGAGTTTTGTAAGAACAATAAAAAGGTCAGCCAACTTCATGTTGAAAAATTAGAATAAACGAATTTGTTGCATATGCAAAGTTCAACTAAACATTGTTTTAAAACATTGGATTAAAAAAATACTGACTAACTATAATTATAATTGATTTATTTGGATTAAGAATTTGTTACATCTTTTTTTTCGTTGGTCTACTACAGACCTTTGAATATATACAAATAAAAATTGTATATTGATCTTGTGCGAGCAAAAGCTCGGATAGTGAGGTCGAATCTTACTTTTTGTAGAGGAAGCTATTACACTAGTTCGGATGGATTTTTGTTTACATACAAATTGCTTAGAAGGAGCTTATTTCAACCGGGAATTTCTTGGAGGAGCTTCATTCTCTTATTTAGGGAGAAGGGAAAATATCCAGTGATCGAATAGTATTTTTAATATAAACAAATATTATAAAATTAGCTAAACAAAATTTGAAAATCGAACAGCTTCACTGATTTCATTTATTAAGCTGTAGTTAAATACTGACATTTTACTTTTGGGTTAATCTTGATTTGAAACACTCCTTAATGGTTTTGAACGTAACATCATTTGCACAATTTTAAATTGCGTTTCATTGTTCTTTCCCCATGTCATGTTGATGCTATTTAATTCATAGCGCGATCGAAAGGGACCATTTAAATTACTAAAAAATAATTTTATTAGCTATTGATTTAATAAAGATTTATTTAAGAAACATACCTTGTCATACAATTATTATACCACCAACCACCTTTGTAAAGCCTTGCACAATTTAAATTATTATTTGCATCGTTATCCTTGTCCCTGGTGGAGAAATACATGCCCTCATGAGCTCGCAAATAATCACCCGCATTGCCGCTATAGTTTCCAAGTTTTTTTAATTGATATTTTTCAGTTTGATTGCCAATCAAAAACTCATCATATAGAGCATATTTCAGTTTGCCCTTATAGTCGTTTAACTTTATTAGTAACTCATGTGGCCGCGAATTTGTCAGATAATATATTTTATTTAGGCCTATGAAAAATTCTCGAAATGGATTTCCAAAGCCTTCTGCATAATGAACCCAACTGCGATAGAAACTTACAGCGCCCTCTTGACGTCTTTGTATGATCACCCAAAGGTTGTCATATAAGCTTGATGGAACTTCAGTAATCGTTTTAACTTCTTGTGTTTTCGGTAATTGTTTTAGGGAATTAGGGCAACCGATAGGCTGTGTATCTCTGGTTTGAAATGATTTTTTTATTGAAGCAATATCATCTGCAATCGCATTCATTTTATTGTGGGATCTGTGAAAGGTTGCAGGGACAATTAGTTATGGCTTATTATTAGTTAATAGAATGAATGAATATGCTTACTCACTCTTCACTTAAGTCGTTGAAATATTTCATAGCATATTTAACCATGGCAGTCAAATCAGTCGCTTCAGGATAAGAAACATTAGCTTCACTTATTTTGCAGTTTGGCTACCAGAAATAAATAAATAAGATAAAATTTAATCTGTTCACCACCATATAAAAAAAAATTGTAATCGAAAAGTTCCCAAAAAAAAGATGTGAAATTATAATTTGCGATTGCCCGCGCACAAAAAACCGTGTTTACAACACTGTTTATATTTATTTCATTGGCCGCTTACATCTACAGGTTGTTCCAATAAGACGTTTCTTTTTCAATAGAACGCCATTTTAACAGTTCACATGACTCAACTTGTAACTAATTGACAGTTGAAATGTAAAAACTACGGCTGTAACGAAAATGGAAAGGCGCATGGAATGTAACACATTGAAATTATAAGAATTCCCTACAAAAATGATGAAAATTTTGCGGTCTAAGTTCGCAAAACTAAAGCATTTTTGGGTCGTCGTGAAACACCTTCTCGGCCAGCATTTGACAAACTGGGTGAAAAATTAGAGCTGTTGGGACAAGTTAGTGATGTGAAGAATTGAACTCGTGCACGTCGCTGAAGAACAACAGAGAATAATGTTGTTGTTCTAGTCCACAGTGTTGAGGAAAACCAAGGTATGTACATTTCTCGACCTTACATCGTATTTTGCATAAAGATTTAGAACTTAAGGCTTTCAATGTTCTGTTAACACAAAAACTCACACCTACCGGCCATCAAGAACATCATGTCTTTGCTGATTAGGTCCTTAAAATGCATCAAAATGATCCGGAAATTCATCGAAAAATAATCTTTAGTGATGTGGCCCATTTTCACCTCGGACGCTACGTTAACATGCAGAATTGTCGCATTGGGAGCTCACAAAACTCTAAAATGATTATTTTAAAGCCTCTTCATCCTCAACGTGGGACCTTTTAGTGCGGTATTTTGGTCTTTAGATCTCACTTTTTTTTAAATCCAGGCTGTAGCAACTTTCACGGTTAATGAATTACGTGAAGTTTCCTGACCGCGTGATTGCTCAAAAAGGTGGTCACAATTGGCCACCGAGATTTTGTTTAAGGGTACGTGAAAGATAATCGATTCAAGAATTCGTGAAGTTATCTAATAGTTTAAATTTTGCAAATATTCTAATTGGTGCTGAAAAATATCATGAAAATAATATGGTCCAGCACTCGCAGACCTGACGGCCTGATATTGTTTTCTATTATTAATTGCATACCCTACACTTTACAATTAAATAAACTTCCGATGTTTTTGCTTAGATATGCTCGTTTTTTTACATATCAAGATGAAAAGCTACACAATTAGAGATGGAAAAATGCCAGCCCTTGTAAAAAAAGCAAAGAAAATAAAACCAAATATGATCGATTATTTTGTCATGCATAAACTTGTATATCAAATGAAAGCTTCTAGTTATAATCTTTAGATTTTCTAAGATGTTTTGCATTAAAGTTCTCTGCTGATCGGCATTGGAATATGTGAAATAAACTTGGGAACAAGCTGTAATGTATCAAATTTCTTTATTCATATTTTTTTCATTTATTTAATTTGATTTAATTTAATTTACTTTAATTGCATTTAATTTTGCCTCAGTCGAGAATCTTGAACGTTACTCACCATTGTTAGTACAAACAATTAGAACGGTGATATATTAATTGCAGTTGTAGTTTATGCAGTCAGTTTATTGTACTTTCCCTGAAGAAAGCATGGGGTTAAGTGTATCCATGTCAATATTTTTGTCAACAATTATGGTGTCTTTTTCGTGACACTGTCAACAAATTGTATTTTTTTGTTTATTTTTTGCTATTGGTAGGTAGATAAAATATTTGACGGTTAAAAACAAATCATTATTTTAAAATTAATTTTATGTTATTTAACAATAAGCAAATTATATTTCAAAGAAGACTGTAAAATATGTTGTACCTTATTTTACTTTGAAATATTATTCTAAATAAATACTTGTACCTGTTTAAACTAAATTTAAATAGTATTGGCGACATCGTCAGTATAATTTTAATATTGACAGCGTCTATAGTCTAATCAGTACAGTTTTACTATGGACATTTCCCACAGTGTGGTGATATCGTCAATAGTAAGTCAGTACAATCTTACTATTGACATTTTCACCATATGATACCACAAGAAATACCTAGTCAGTATTGATACAGTCTACTGGTAGATTTTGTAGGACAAGCATGTGTTTAATGTCAATGGTAGATAGCATTAGTTGGGGTATAATTTGTCAGTAGTACTGGTGACATCGTCAATAAATAATCATTATAATTTCACTATTGACATTTTCTGCAGGGTGTGTACTTATATTCGATTTAATAGATATTTTAAGTTTGGCCTACTTTGTTTAAATCTTACTTAATTTTAATTTATAAAATACTTAAAGATTTATCAAATTTTTGCAAAAATATTTGAGAATTTCATGTTCATGATATAGAATAAATAAAAGCATTAGTACAGAATTAATAATTTAAAAAATCATACATATTTTACCCCCAAAGGTTTTAAGTTCTGACCAACAGAAGTATGCCATGACTTGAAAAACTGCAGCACGATCTTTTAACATTGTGATCGCTAAGAATAAAGTTCACGATAAGACTTAGACAAAATATACGTTGAGAACAGATAGACATAAGACGTGGTATTGTGCATATCTTATGCAGTCAAATATTTCTTTTAATTATTTAAAGTATCGTAAATAATATAAATCCAATACCTCTTAATAATCATTATAATGTGGTTTTGCTAAAAAAAAAATACTAAATAATAAATTTGAAGAAGAGCAACCTTAAAATATTTTTTAAGCAATTGCATAGCTTTTATCGCGGGCTTTGAGCGCGGCGACCGAATCAAGAAATTCCATAACGAAAAAAAACCTAACACTAAGTTTGTTTCTTAAGTCTTCTGTTTTTTTAAGTATTTGAATCGCCTAGCGTATGTTAACCCCTAAAGTATGCTATTGATTTCATTAACATACAGTATTGCCAGAACAGATTTTTACACGTAGGAAAACACAAAATGGCGTACTTACGAGCGGTATTTTCCAGATATTTTGAGGACATTAAGTCTCAAGCTTATGTTTCTTATTTCAGTTACCATAAACCTATAGTTTCAATGATAAAAATTCCTGAATAACCTAGATGTATTATTATCGGTCACCACGCTCAAAAAGTGTAACTTGAATTAATATCAAAGAAAAAAATACTGCATAAATAAACAATTATAATTGCATAAGTTGATAAAAAATGCTATGCAATAGATTTGCCGCGGCAGTCCCCGAGTGTCACACGTCTTTTTTTTAATTTCCCCCTTACACAGAAATAAGTAAATATTTAGCAACCAAACTATATATTTAAAATAATTTGTCCGGGCAAAAACTTTGTCTGGGACATATAGATGAATACAGCTTTAGAATCCACTACATTGTAGTGCTTGTCCATTCTATACAAACTCATCGTGGAAGCAGTGATCCTTTTCAGCCAGGAGGACTAGCCTGATAGATGACGAGTCGACGCTGTGGTAGATGCCTCCTGTTGTATGTCTAAAGTCATTGCAGTTTTATAATTGTTGATGAAATCTTTCGACAACTTCCAACCCGTTTTAATGTATTATTTTTTTAGTGTAAACGTATTAAGCGGGAGATAGGTGGTAAGGTTTTGAGAAAACACTTATTTTGTAAATTATCTCTAGATTATTATTAAAAAAAATTAACGATATTAAGTGCACAAGACCCTCAATGACTTCCAAAGAAAATGTTTATCAACTGTAAAGCACACTACTTTCAATTCAAATATATTGAAAATATAAATATAAAGCTGAGCTACATAATTTTTGAATAAACTAAAGTAGCTCCATTACAGCAGATAAAAATATCTTTTATAACTGCAACAAATGAAATCGATCACACTATTAAACTGTTCTCATATCCCGATATTTCTTGTAATCTTTTTCTTTAAATAAAAATATTTTAAATAATATTCTTACATTTTCAATGTCGCAAAATTGTGATTCGCCGTTCACCATTTTAATTATTAAAACTATTAAAAATGTTTTAGCTTGCATTATGCATTTTATTTTAATTGAGAGATTTTTATAAACTAAAAAAATGAAATTATTTTAAGAACTCAGAGCTCAGTTGATACTTCAAGCTTACTGAAATATGTATTTAAATGGAATTTAATCAAATGCAAATCTTTAGAACATTATATTAACTGCAGGGGAAAAAATAATATAAAATTCAGCGATAACCTTTAAAATAAGAAACTAAATGATTTCGTGATTTACTTAAATTATTATTTTATTAAAACTAGCAGCCAATCGGCGACTTTGTTACCGCTGAACTTAATTTCTTGGACAAACGTGAAAGGAAACATCACCATCACCGAAAGTTTTTCTATGCCAATTCTGTATCTCAAAGAAAGAAATGATGGAGTTTTGTTGCGACAATTAAGTCATTAAAAATAATTCGAAATCATTATTGAGAGAATATATTGAAAAAAATGTTAGCTCCAGTTTTTGATGGCGAATAGTAAATTAACGCATTCCTCACTCAGGTCTATTAAAATTTCAATGCAAAAAGTTACTCCTATAAACATTTTGCATGCATTTTTGTATTTACGCTATCTCAAGGTGTAAATGATCATTCTCCAAAAAATATATCGGGTGGTCAAAATACCACCAATGAACTCTAATTAATTTCTATTGGTTTCACTGGAAATAACAAATATTCCCATTACTTATGGAATACGAGTTCCTTTCTATGACTGCCGGATGTATTCGCACAAGCTGGTCCTTTCAATTCCATTTTCCTAGACCTTTTTTTAGGATTTCCAGTTAATACTCACGAATGGCTTGCACGATATTAGCGTCGAAGATGTGAATTATTATGGAATGATTCGTATTTCTTCGACCTCTAATTTAGCGCCAAGATGACTGTAATCATGATTTTTGGGCCAAATTCAGTGTCTGCTAAAAAGTCTGCAGTATTTCGCAACGTTGTTCAAGCGTAAACGACTTAATGTGGTACGTGCAGGTATGATTCTGACTGAAACTCAATATCTAGGCCAGAAAAAAATCTATTAGTGTCAAAATAACAAACCAAGTGGTACTAAAAATAAAGATATTCACCCTTATTCCAGTTGGCGACATCGACGTCACGTCAACCCAATACAAAAAAATTGGTGCTTGCCTACTCGCTCTCGAGAACAATTTTGTGCTAATGAAAGCCTAAAAAATAACATGAACCTGTCAATAGTATTCAGTTGTTTTCGACAACGGGTAGACAAGCCCCAATTTTTTGGTATTGTGTTGACGTGACGTCGATGTCGCCAACTGGAAAAAGGGTGATTGTATGATCAGCTTTTGAGACATGACCATTTTTATACATTTATACCATTTCAAGTTCGTCGAATTTCCGCAATATTTTTTGCAATAAATACTTTTTGGTAAAGTTCAAAAAGTTTCGGATGTAGTCTTCCATATAAGTTACGACAGTCGGACGATCAGCTATAAAACTCGATCACTTTAGTCAAGATGTAGTATATTACTTACTTTTTTTCATAAGTTTAACCGCAAAAATTCGAGTTCTTAGCAAAATTTTTAAAAATAAAAGCAGCAAATAAATTATAGAATCGCAGAATATTGCTCTACTTAGTTGCAATAAGTAGTCGTTCAGTCGATAGATTGGAGGTATAACATAACACATTCCCGAAAAAATCCCTTCCTCGTTTTTAATTTTTTTGCATGAAATATAAAGTTTTCTTGGTCTGCCAATAACACAGTTACTCTGTTTTGGATTATATTTCAATCACTTTTTCCAGCATCCTGGGGATGCGATAAGCATCATTACGAACTTCCCTACAAGTAGTTGTTTTCAGCTGCCTTTTTAGGTTTCTTAAGTCCTACTGAAGCACGATTTTGCTTTAATCATATTAACAATTCCATGTTCTTTCTGGTCCTCGAAACTTCTTTTAAATGCTTCTTCGTTTCTTATTAGCTATATGCCGACTCCTTCTTAGTGGCGCCTCATATTTCATCAGTATCTGCTTGAACTTCTAGCCGTAGCCTGCGAGGCATCGCTGTCCATATGTTATTGTTCTCTAGCAGTCTGCATGCTGTCCGAACAAAGATTCTTCCAGTTTTGCAGTTAAACTGGCTGAAAGATTTCTAAGCGGTCGTCCTTCAACGACCTTACATCTACTTCTGGGGCCTTATCCTTGTTCGTACGATCCTTACGATATTTTCTCCTTTGTTGCGACATCCTATTGACTCTAATTTATTGGACCTATTTTAAAATAGAGATAAATAAGAAACTGAACTGCTTATTTTCCCCTTTCGAATCTCACCACGTATCTCGTTTTATTCCATTCCGCAAAACCCACATTAAAAATTCAGAAAAAACACCGTATTGGACACTTATTTATGTTGTTAGGCTTTTTGTATAAGAACGTTCTTCTCAACGGCCAACTTCTATATTCAGCGCTCCTAAACTATCATGAACTTAACTGGAGCCAGCTTTCAGCTGCCGCAATGCGAAGTTTAAAGACACATGTACACCCTAATTTGTAATCTTCTTAATCTTACATATAATATTCATCACGTGGCTCTATTCACGTAGATACTAATCTGCGAGACCGGCCAATCAAGTACAACTACATTTTTTTAAATTCCACCTTCTTTTGATTCCAAAAGATCACCAATATAAATATTCAGGAAAATTATAATTATTTTTTACAGCCTTAAGCGCTCCACATATTTTTAAGCGATCTGTGTCAAGAAAGCATCTGTTCGGGGCGGGGCCACTTCTACGTTATAGAGAAAAATTCTTTCAGAGAAGCTGCCAAACTTAAATCGTTCATTCCCAATTTATATGATACACTGGATTATTTTCCGGAAGAAAACTTACAACACATTCAAAATAGTCAGTCAGTCGGCTTATATACTAACAATATGTGTAATGAAAAAGTGTGTCGCCGCCGCCGATCTTATTGTGTTTATGCATTCACTTAAGTCTGCATTCTGTGTTTCGCCACAAAAAAAAACAATTACTCGTAAAGTTTTTGCTTCTAATATTATTTGCATTAATTTTCTTAGTGCATTTAAAATAATATCAATTTAAGCTTTTTTATTATGTAAATGAATTGGACTTTTTATGCAAGGCATCCCATCCCATCTCAACTGAAACGACCGTAAAACGTATAAAAAGCGACATAATATGACATCTAAAACCGTTTGCCAATGCACTGATGAGAAACTTTACAAAAACAAATAAATAAGTTTTCCTTAAATGAATGAAAGACGGACAATTTAAAATAGAATGGATTATAAATTTTAGTGACCACTAAGGTGTTATTATCAGTGACAGTTATGGCTTAAAGCCTTTAAGCCATACAATTCATACGAACAAATTATTTAAGACAACTCAAAACAAAATAAAACCAAACTACAACAGACTACTATAGACCAAGAAAGAAAATTGTTTTGAAAGTGCTCGTATAGAAGTTGTACGAGTATGTAGTCTCATATCTTGATCAAATGAAAACACATACTCACGTTCGCAAAAAAAGTGTTTAATTTATAACGTACGAAAGAATTCATAGTTTTACAAGTAATTTTACAACATTTTGATAGATAATGAATATTAAAATCAGAAATAGAATATTAAAGATCAGACATGGAAAATAGAGTTTTTAAAATGCAAATGAGAAAGAGTAAAGTTTTACTAATTTCCGCGGATGCATAAAAGAAACATGAGCGAACTATTTACTATGAGTCTGTACAGTATTTATTTTAACGCTGCACATTAGAAGAAAAACACAAATCTAAAATGTATGTATGACAAAAAGAATACGAATTTTCAATTTTCCAAACCTGGCAAAGATTATGATGCACAAATACTTAGGAAATATTCTAATAGAAGCTAATCACTTAGAGTGGGTACACAATCACAGTGCTTGAAGAATGATTTAAATGGGATGAGAGTTGCCAGGTGAATATATGGAATTTGTCTGAATCGCAAACATTTTAAAATAAATAATGTTCGTGAATTAGTAGAGATGGAATTTACCCGATATATTGATAAATACTGGGTAAATGCCGGATATTTTCCTTTTTTGGGAATTTATTTGGGTATTTATAAAAAGCATTTGAAATGAGGCATCTAGCAATCTCAACCGATGGCAAAAGGAATAACTATTTTCGAATCCAACCAATATGTTATTTTCGTGTATATTTTGCTTTTAAAGACATTCGAAATAAGCCACGAGATGCATTTATGCAATAATGATTATAATGGTAAAAATTAACTATTGTCTTCGTTTGTTAAAAGTCAAGTCAATAGTCAAGGGCACGATTTAACTTCATGCGATTATCTAATTGAGATACAGTTTATTTAACATAAATGTAATGGTGGACCCAGTAAATAAGGATTGAGCAGATTTGTAGGCCAAAAATGTTGTGTGCAGCTGTACAGTTGTATATACTTCTACACGATGGAAAAGTATTTGCATGTCCACAGAATTAAGCAGTATAGCGGTTCGTATATTAAGTGCTCTATGCACTTCAGCTGCCACTGAATGCTCATTCAACACTCAGAGTTTCATGCACTCAAAAAAACGAAAGCGATTAACTGCAGATAATGCAGGAAAAGTGTGTTTTATATCACATAATTGGATTCTCTCAAATGAAGACATACGACAAAAGGATACTTCCCAAACAATTTTACCGGCTGAAGATGCAAACGTCAATTCTTCTAATTCATTTGAGGAAGAAGGAGAAGAAGGTACCACTTCCACTGGTATCACCCATTCTGCATCTCAGTCTTTCTTTTTAATTATTTACCATTTTTACCTTTTTCTCATCTCAATGAATTACTTCATGATTTTGAAAATAAATTAAGTAAAATGAAAAAAATTAAATATCTCAAGAATTTTTATACGGAAAACAAATAATGTTTGTTGAATCGGCCTCCATTTTTGTGGAAATAAGGTTTGTTTTTTCTTTCTCAGTACAGGCAAAACTCGGTACAACGAATCTCGCTTTAACGAAAATCCAATATAACGCACACTGCAATTTTTAATATTTATTAACTTCCTTATATAAAGCGATATTTAAAGTAATATTGCACAGTACAACACATAATTTTGGGACCCAATTCTGCGAATTGCACGTGAAACTAGTCCTAGCATTAATAATTTAATGACCATACAATTTTTTTATCATAGTGGGTTTTTATCACATTTTCTATATTTTAACACGGTATTATATATCGGTATACCGTACGTACACTTGTTATATTCCATATTGAAGTATTCAATGTTCTTCTAGTTTTAAAATGTAATAATTAATTATTAATGCAGCAAACTTGAAAAAACGAATGATGCAAAAGTTCTACTTTCACGTGCAATTCCCAAATCAATGAGCTGAAAATGTTGTACTTACTGTGTTATACTCGATATAACGAACGATAAGAAATAAATCGCAAAAGAAAAACAAAAACCAAATTTTTAACATTTTATTATCGTATATAACGAATGTCTTAAAAAATGTGTGCTCTTTAAAGAAATACAAAATCTCAAGCATTAAAGAATGTAAAATCTAGTCGATGTTATATTTGATATGATAACTTATTTTAAAGCCAAATGTTGCAATTCTTTTTATTACATTTTAAGCAGTGCAAGTGTCAAAATGAAACAGAAATATGAAATACTCGTAGAAGAAAAATTTGCAGAAATGAAAAATATAAATTTTGGCTGAATGGGAATCGTGACATTGATCATGGAGAAATGGCCGTACCCCAATATGGGGTTGGTTTCTCAATGAAAGGAAGAAACAAATGGAAATGAATGGACAGGCGCTTAAATACATAAATGTTAGAGGTATAACGAAACATATTCCAGAAATATCCTTTTCCTCGGTATTTAATTTTTTTTACATAAAATTTAACGTTTTCTTGGTCTGCCGCTAACACAGTTACTCTGCTTAGGTGATTCCTATGGTTCCGAGGTGGAACAAAGGTACACAACAAAATTTATCTATTGTGATCTATCCTGTTCTATCTGCTTCACTTCGGCCCAGGACTTTCCAATTGAGTTTGTATCACTTTCGATTTGTCTCCTCGATGTGTTAGAAGGTCTGCCTCTTCTGCTGTTGCCGTGGGGTTCCGTTCAATTACCATGGCCAATCCAACTTCATTTACGATTGATGATCTGGATACGTATTGGTGTTTCACTGGGTCTTTCCCACAGGTCTCTGTTGGCCAAAATATCTTGAGCAATTTTCGTAACGAGCGATTAATGAATACCTGCAAGGATTGCCCGTCGCTACCTGTGGTATTCCAGGATTCACAGCCATACAACAGGACGGAACGCACGTTAAATGAAAATAGGTGGAATTTAGTTTGAAATGCGTTCAAATCAATCAATATCTGATTCAGTAAATCTCAATGAAACTGGCCTCTATTGCAAAATGCTACCAGGTAAAACGTTCGTGCATGGTGGTCTAAACGGTTCGAGTAAAAAAGTAAAATTTGTATACGGATTGTTTTCTTTTGAGTTTTATATTAAAATCAAATATATTATTTTATATTATATATAAAACTAAATGATTTCTTGTTTATCTAATAAAAAGAATAATTAAAAAAAAACAATCCTGATAATATATAGTTCTTATAACGAAATTTACCTGTTAATACAAAATTTTCCAAAAACGACTTTTTTGTTATTTTTGCATTGAGTGGAGTCTTGTCAACATGGAAATTGAGTTTTTTTTTCCATGCAATAATTGTTTATTCCTCCCTTATTAATGGCATTTCAATTTTCAAACAATTTGTTCAAGATTGAACTTTTAATTATTAGAAAGCTATTTTCGTAAGCAGTTGATGAAAAACGAATTAAAACAATTTAAAGAACATAAAACTTAAAAAAAAGCTAACAAAAAGTCGGCAAAATTTACTTGAAATTTGCAGTTTTTAAAGCGTAAAAAACTTAAAACGCATGAAAAGCAAGCGCGTAGAACGCGTGGTATGGACTTTCAGCTTTAGTATTTCTCAGTATTAAGACACAACCAAAAAATAGATCACGAAATAAAAATACCAAAATCTTATGATATGAAGAACATTGTGACACTTTTGTTCTGACACCATGAAATATTTTGTATGTTATAACTTCCATGACAATTCTGAAGCTCATCGACCGCGTGCATTAGAAGACGAAGGTGCTCATCAATCATATGCGGTATGGTGTTCAACTATCTTCTGCCCCTGGCGGATCCATGTCGTTGTTTGCTGCGTTGTTCTACAGCTGCTATAATAAAATTTGTTCTAATGAAATCAGATTGTTTCTTAAATCGTAAAGTATATGGTTTTGCAGATTTGGATACAAAGTATAAATCTAGTGCTGTACCGATTCCTTGTCCACAAAGTTCTTGTAACTCTGCATCTGTGTATTCTATGTTTGTGATGTCATCTATATTAATCCGTCAACGTCACATCAAGGCAACACCAAACACTAAGCTGTTGTCCACTTGCTATCGAGAATATTAGACTACAACATTTAAAATTCTCTGGCTATTTTCTAGGCCTTAGAGAACAGTAAGAGGATGTTAATAGTAGTTGTAGACTGCGAGTAGGCAAGAGCTTATATTTTTGGCGTTGCCTTGATGTGCCGTTGACAAATAGTTACGGAATAAGGGTGAATATTTCGTAGAGCGTGAATAAGCAGATAAAGATAAATTTATATATATGTTCATATATGCATGTATCTATGTATGTACATTATTATTAAGAAAAGTTCAAAACAACAAAGATCTTGTAAGTCGATCGATGTAATTTTAGATGGAATTCCAAGGTAGTTTTCCGTGCGGCAAGCAAAAAAAATACTGCGATAATAAATTCCAAATAAATTTCATGAAATTTTTGCGTACGAGAAACAAATCTGAGACTATTTATTCGATTTGGCAGCCCGTTGTCTACTTTTGTTATAGACATTTGAATCTGCTGAAAAGTGGGCGCAAGTGTGTGCACGCTTTTAACTGTTGCCTGATACAGGCTGCTGTTGCTGCTACCAAAGCTGCTTCCACTTCTAGCTAACGGCAGCTGCTGTACTAGTAGTTGCTGTTGTTGCCTTTGTTACACCAATAAGTTTTTGCTACATTTGGCAGCCTTAAGCATCTTTTGATATCCTTGATCTTGCTTGTTATTTGTTATACAAATGTAATTTATAGATTCATTGATATTTAAGGCGTTCAAATTGCTGGCAAACATAAATTATTTAAATTAACTACAAACAAAAAAAGTAAAAAAACAAATTTATAGGAACAACAACCATATAACAAGGAAAAACTGGAACATTTGAGCTAAACACCGCAACTGTTGTTGCTTGCTGCAACATCATCAACATTATCGGGAAGCTCAGCTCAGCATATTTATTGATTGATGTATTACGAAAAGATAACACGACCAAAACCGTCAGATTTATTTTATTTTTCCTTTTGAAATAATAAAATCATGTTGGCTGAAAACTATTTTAAACTGTCTTTCATTTTATTGACCAATAATTTTCTATTTCACGTTTTCTTTTTATTTTATTATTTTTAGCTTTTTAAAATAAATGAAAAATTTATTAAGAACGATTTTCTGTTTCTGTTTTGGTTTTATTACTGGCGGCAAGCATTTAAGGTGTCACTGAAATATTTGCAACAGCACTTTTTCTCTTACATTTCTTCGCCGTCATGAAACTGAAGTTTAAATATAAATTTAACGGTTGTTTATTTTTTATTTTTTTATTATTATTATTATTACTGGCCCAGACAATTTCTATGATAAATAAAAAACTAAAATATACGATTATTTAAAATAAATTTATGAGTTGTTAACACGCATGCATTTAGTATTTTTTTGGTACCAAACACTCAGATTGGATTAATGCAGAGATTTAAATGGGAGACAATTACAAGACGATCACCATCCGACACCATCAGTTACATATTTAGTTTTGGCAAAAAGCTATAAAGGGTTTTTTTTTGTATTATGTACTCGTATGTCTTCTGACTTGAGGAAGTAATTGTTTAATTTACGTTATGAGATTTCTTTTCGAGTTTCATATTGCAAATGCATACATACATATTTACTTATGTACGTAAGGTGAGCACAGTGAGCCCGCGAAAACATAAACAGGCAAAAGCGTGAACAACTCGAAAATTTTAACAAAATCTGAAAGATCTAAATCTGAAATTTAGGGATT
The DNA here is from genome assembly GCA_956483585.1 of Gymnocheta viridis. Classification (NCBI taxonomy): domain Eukaryota; kingdom Metazoa; phylum Arthropoda; class Insecta; order Diptera; family Tachinidae; genus Gymnocheta; species Gymnocheta viridis. The sequence continues at coordinate 34,123,524 of OY101442.1, read as the reverse complement.
TATTTAATTCGAAAATTATAAAATCTCTGAATAATTTGATTAATTATGTTACGTTATTGGAATATGCATAAGACAGGCTCAAGAATATATGGAACTTGCATATGTTATTTGTTCCATCTTTACAAGGCTGCCCCTATTCCATTCAGCAGCAGAAGTCTATGTATATGAATATAGTTTTAAGCCATCTGTCCATGATTGCCTTTATTTAGCAACTTTTAAATGATATTTATGATTAATCACGGCACACATACTGCCATTTCATCGATACCGAAAGAAAATTTTCTTTTAAAACAAAAACAAAAGTTTAAATGGTGTTTTTGTTTCAAATGTAATAATACGAAAGAAAATTTTCTTTGGATATCGACGAACAGGCAGACAGTGTTGTGTGGCGGCCAAAAATACTCGTACTAAAATTAAATTTTTGAAATAAGTTCTTATACACTATTTAATAGTAAATAATAGGGATGTATCGGACACCGATACATCGGTGAAACTTTAGGTTTGCCGGAATGTCTGTATCGAATATATTTTTATATTCGATAAACGATACTTTTTAAATTTAAAGTGATTATTTTTCGAACAAATTGGTTGTTAGTAGTTTTTCGTAACGTTTTTAGTCAGAAAGAATTGGACATGAGACAATATTCCAAAGAAACAAGGGAACATTTTAACACTAATTAATTTCAACTTACACGGCAGAACAGAAACAACGTTGTTTTTCGGGAGCCGCTACACTCCCATCATCAGTGTTCATGTGTGTTTCCATGTGTCCGTCACTGTTTATTTCACTCCGTTGAATGTGATTTCAAATTTATATTTATACAAATAATGACTCGAAAAAGCATACGATTTTTCGTCAATAGGCATAGTTTCAATTACACTGAACTGTCAACAAAAATTTTTTAACAAATACTCAGAAATGTGTTTATGAACTTTCGAGCCAAATTGTAGTTGCCAGCATTTACGACGCTGCAATCGCAACTGCAACATAATCGTTTAAGCAATTGGTGAATCTAATATTCCCCTGATAACTGAAAAGCTGGATTTTTAACAAAATTTTACACTTAGACAAATCTGAATACATTTTATAATTCTAACTGTTTTAGGTGCTGAAGTGATTATAATGACTAAAGAACGTTGGTTCGAGCCCAGTTTCAGGAAAGTCATAGCATCCAACATTTTCCGATGTGCATTACTGTGCCATTGTACTTGTTATAGTTGGAATGTTTTAGCTCTGCTTACTGAACAGTACCGGCAGCAACTGATACTGGTGTATGATAGTGTACATCACATTGGCCTCCTTCGTCGGTATTGTAGTAAAATCGCCGGCGAAGTAAAATAATTAATAAAACATGACTACACATCTTAAAAAAATTGAATGCGCCTACTTGTCAGCAGAGGCGCTGCAACACTGATCTAAAAACTAACATAACGCGCAATATCAGAGTATGTAAAACAACCAAGTCTTTCACCACCGATCCACTCTTACTATCCCTCTCCCAAAGAAGGTAACACAACTACTGGTTGGTAGGCATATTAATTGCATGAGTGCTACGTCTATTTAAAAAATATAAGATTAATGAGCAATTGAGCTCATGTTTGAAGAGTGTGTACATTCATGAATGCATTCGATTTTTCAAAGTGTGTATGATTTTATTTTCAGTTGGTGCACAGTGTTCTATAATATCACTAACAGCTAATGATTAGAAAACTTCATCGTACATTCCGTCAACGGTCGGCTAATTCCCCTTTAGAAGTTCCGTAATCTAGTTTATAGTTAACGTAATTAATCACTTTTAATTTTTTCATATAATATATATTTTTTTTTAGCAATTTATAACTCGAATTTTCCGTCTTAATTAATCACATTTTTTTTTCATTATTTTTACTAGAACAATAATATTAATCCAACTTATTAAACTTCAATTAAGAATTAAGGAAGTGTTAATTACAACAATTAATATTCCATTTGCCGTAATCTTTTTTAAAGTTCATTTAAAATTATTTATAGCAAATATTGCATTCTTTAATCATCAAACATTAATCAAACGACAAGGTCTTAAGTTGCCTAACAAAAGCAAAGGCTTGACTGTTGAAAACAAGTATGTAATAAAAATTAGCATACAGAGACAATTAAAGTTTGAATATTGTAGATTGATAATAAATTCTTACATTTGTGAAAATGAAATGTTTAACGATCTAATTGATTTTATCTATTTCATTGAATATATAAAATGTTTTTATGTCGCCAAAAGAAATGTTTATTTAGTTCTAGAAATATTTTAAAAGAAGTTTGTATTTTATTGCTTATTATTCGACTGATTTACTGAAACTACTTGTTTTGCCTTTTTCAAACGATTAACGAATACAAATCGCAATTCAAATTATTCAAACTGAACTCTAGGGAGGAATCCTTCCAACTTATTTCATTTACTAACTGTACTGGACGAAGAAACTAGTTTTTTCTGTAAGGCCAAGTGTGCAGTTCTGCCTTAGTTTTAGATGCAAAATAATGCATTTGTTTGAACACAGAAAAATTATTGTATACGAAAAAATTTATTTTTTTTTTAATTGAAAATACACTAAAATAATAAAAATTAATTGCAAAACCCAAAAAAATGCGAAATGCCATAAATTCCATGAACAAACAATTGTCGGAACATTATTTTTTTATATTCAATTGGCGTAAAAAAGTTTTCTATTATTTATAATTTTTGCCATTCAAACAACAAGATTGAGAACATTTTTAATTAAAAAAAAGGAAAACAATCATCATCAACATTTCGCTATTCAGCTTCGACAGGATAACAAACTATTCGCTTAACAATTATATCACATTTAAGATAACAATTAAACAATAATTATTTTCATTAGCACTCTTTACGAGAAAAGCTAAAATTTATGCGTAAGTGACGATACAATAATTCCTAATAATTCACTATTACAAAAAATCATTATATGGCAAATTTTCAGTAAAAAGGGCAAACAAAATTTTTACTTTTTTTTAGTTGTTCAAATTTATAATTATTTATAATATAGTAAAACATTAATTGTTTTATTACGAGTAAAAGCACATTGAAATTGATTATTAAGCGGTATAGCTAGTTATAGTGCGCATTTCACTGTTCCTAATGTAGATCATCAGGGAACATTTTTATCACACTTATTTATTATCTATTATATAAATAGGGAAAGAAAAATGTTTGGATACATCTTTCTTCTCTGTTTGCTAACCGATTTTCTTGATTCTTTTACCAAATGGTAGACTTTGTCGAGCTTTAGTGATCGGACAATATATTATTTCAATCAGTTCAGTATTAAAGGAATAAAAGGCTCCTAAAGTTGACACCACTACAGTATTGGTTCACGTAAAAACATAAGCAAAGCAGTAAGAGTTCTTAAGAGTACCTACACGTGTTTATGAGTAATATGATTTCTTCTCTTCAAATAAGTGAAGCTGAAAAAGAAAAAGAGATGAGAATTAATTATAGCAATAATATGGTCGATTGCGTCGGTCATTGGAAATACTAGTATTATTAACTATAACTAGATTTAATATAATCTAAATTTTTTCGTACGAAAATTTAATTTCAATTGAAAAATGTTTTTAATAAATTGAAATAGATATGAGAAAATGAATTAATTTTTAACATTTGAAAACAATATAATGTGTTATTTTATAGTCTATTTATTCCTTTAGTATTGTATATTAAATGTCTATAATTCTGTGCTTCTGTATCAGTATCAGCTCTAAAGTTAATTCTTAAATCTGATGGTACATCAATTGTCCGTAATATCTCTAACATATAACAACGTTTATGCGTGTATTCTGAGTTCAAAGCCTGAATGGTGATTGGTGATGGTAATGCTGTCATTACACTTTGCTTTCTCATTCGTAATTTTAAGCATGAAAATATTTGCAAGTAAATGTCGTCAACATGACATGACTCGTGTGAATAAAAACGAAAGTTCAAAGAAAAAAAGTAAGAATCATGTCAATAACACATGACACGTCTAAACACAGACTAAATAGTTTACCTAATATAGAGTTATGTGGCGTCTTTTATCTATTAGTATCAAAAATATTAGATTTTTGTAATCTCTTCGAAATCTAACAAATATTTGTTAGAGATTTGTGTTGTAAGTTTTAGGTTCAATATTATCATTTTCCACATTATTTCTATTATGTCTCCAATAAAATCATAACGAACTAAAATATCCCTAATAATCACTTTATTCTTCCTGTGGAATCATACATCACAGCCTTTTCCACTGCAAGTCTCATTCAAAGGGAATTGCGAAACTGTCCCCGCAAAATTTGAGAATATTTTTTGTTTTTTAAACAAAAATCTTATTGATATTGATTTTAAATACTAACAGCGTTATTAACATGAAGTTGGCATAAATAACGAAATTTAACGCCTCTTAACGAATTTGATTTTGTAATTTAATATTAGAAAATGCTGTAGAATGCAGCCATCTTGTGCGACTAAATTCTAGCGTGATTTTTAATGCAAATTATATAGTAACACTTTGTTAAAACGCAGTTACATTTCATCACTTATACTAAATTCAAGCCTGAAACTTTATTAATAATAAAATGACCCTACGTGTGCTTCCCAATATAAAATACACATTGGTATCGGTATCGCCGATATTTCTGTTTGAGTATCGGTATCGTATCGGCAAAAAAGTGTTTCCCTTATTTTGATTTCCTGTTTCTTTGTGTATAAATTATTATTATCTAGCAAAAATATTAAATGTAAAACGTATTTGTTGTTTTTCCTTCATAATAGCACATTTTAATTGCTGCACCAAATTTATAAAACGTGTCACTGTTTATTTGTAACTACTCGTAACTCTAATTGTATTACTTACTATTTACAGAAAATTAAACTGTTGTTTTTTTGCGATAAAAGTAATTAATCAATTTGTTTAACTGCCAAACAGAAATGCTTTATTAGAAATACTTAGAACATTTCAATAATTTCATGTTATTTAATTGTTTTACAACGCCAAGACAATTCAACTTAAATGAAATTGATTTAAGTACTGTATTTAATTGTTGTTTTGTTTTTAATATTCCCTAGAGGGTGCCAGTCAACTGCCAGGCGACGATTTTAACAAAAGCAACACAGAATGACATACAACATTTGATTTAAATTTTAAGTCAGTTAAATTTTCTATATGGAATTGCTATTATAAATTCTCGCTTGTGTCTCGAACTTTTGTGCATTTATATCTGCTGACAACCGACATGACACTTACTTCTGTTATATAAAACTGCAATAAAATTAAACAACTGCCACGACTTCATATTATTTCTTAATACAACATTTTATATTTCGTATTGCTATTAATATTAGTACGAACGAGCATTTTTGTAAATGGAATAAAAGTATGTAAATAATATTTATAAAACGTTTTAGTTGTATTAAAACAGCTAAATTATTAAGTTAGTGTTTATATGGTAGACAAGAGAGATAACAAGATTTTTGTTCGGCCTAGGCGAATCATATGTACTCAACAACATTAATCGCGTATGAAGTGCAACTCATACTTTTTGTATAAATCTTTGGATATGCAAAATGCAACAAGCTCACTGGAAACCTTCGAGGATATCTATTATCCACAGCGTATTGTTCAAAAAATATATATAAATGCATTTATCCTACAATGAAGATAAATCACTGGAAAGAATGAAGTAATTAATACAAATCAATTTGATTATATGATAATTTCTAAGGGGCATATATTTTTTTAAACTATACCACTTACCACAAATAGAACTATATTTTTTATCATCTTGTTATTTTGATACAGAGACGAATTTTTATTCGAATTTTTGACTATCAGTCAGTATTATACCTCCGCGAACCTAAATGTGTCCGCTTTACTCTTGAATAATGCTCGATATTATAGCAAACTTATTTCCAAATTGATTGCAGTGCTGCTCAAACTGTGTGTTTGCTAAAAATAAATTTTGGCGGAAATGCTGCACCCAATGATGTTCACAAGTTTGTGCAAAAAGTTCGTGAGTCTGGCTTGCTAATTAACAACGCTCGGTGCGTACATTTGGCTGCTTTGACAAAAGCATGCAACTCAATCCAAGAACTTTGAATGCTGCTGGAAAAGCCATTTCCCTAAACGGCGAACACTACAGAGCCATTATTACGAACTTTTTATGGCCTGAAATGGGAGATATGCACTTAGATAATCTTTTGGTTTTAAAAGGATGGCGCATCATTACACACAGCTCATCAAACCATCGATATTTTGCACACTAAGATCGATGGTGTTATCAGCCTTCTCGGTTGTGCGATTTGACTCTTTTAGACTTTTTCTTGTCGAGTGCCGTTAAAGATCGATGCTAAGCGAATAAGCCAGAAACAAGCCACACATTTAAAGCAAATATCGACTGAACCATTCGTTAGATAGCATTAGAAACTGGCAATAAAGTCTTCAAAAATTTGGCTGAATGGATAAGCTACTGCGAAGCCAGTCGCGGCAGTCACATGAATGAAATCAAGTTCAATAAATAATAGGAATTTCTGTTATAGTATATAATAAAATCACGATGCACATACAAAAAAAATAATCTTAGTTAATTTTATTCAATTTTTAAAAAGGTACTTTTATTTGGACTGCGGAGTATCTACATATTTCTTTAAAAATATTTTACAACAAATTTTATATTATTAAATATATATATATTAATAAATTTATAATTATTGTATTTTCAATAAAACTGTTTCAAATACAGAAAAAAATACTTACTTTCAATGAAGTTTTACATAAATAATACGAATCAAACGTAATTTTTTTTCTCGAAACATTTTTGATTGTAGCTAAAAACTTTGCAATAAAAATAATATAAACTGAGCATAACTTTTGTTGTTAAAGAAAACAAAATTTAAAGAAAGAGGTCTCTCCTCCCTACCATGAAGACTGTAATACATAACTTTTATTTTTACTTCATATAAATAAAAATAAAATTACAGAATTTCTCAATTTCAAAATGATTAAATATTTTTCAAGCAACTATTATCAGCGTTGTCAACTTTTTAAAGCCAAAACGCGCTATTCACCTTCTCAAAATGCGATAAAACGCACTAAATCATGGCGTTGACAGATATTCATAACCAAAACGCGCTATTCCCAAACGCGCTAAGTTAAATTTTGATGAAAGTCGATGCATATATTATAAAAAAATCCCATATTTATTGAATCAAAATAATAACTATCTATATACATATTTGTTTTTAAATTCATTCAGGTACAAAAAGTAGATACTCAAAACTATTAACAATATTTATGAAGCTTAAAACAACAGCAAAACTTAAAATATTCCTTTGGTATATCAATAAAAATTTTAATGTTTTAAGCACTACATAAAATAATACGTGGTAACGTTACAAAGATCAATAGTCTATTTCTGATTTAAGAAAGAACACTTTCATTCGCATTTGATGAGAAAGAACATTGATTTCGATTTCTCTACACTATTTCTGAACGAAAAGTGACTCGAAAGACAACTCGAATGAAAACGTAAATGTTTTCATATAAAATCCGATTTCTGTGCTACGAATGTGTCATTAACATTGAGAATGCAATGTTAAAATCAGTCACTTGAGGTTTTGCTTTCGTAACAAAATTTTAGAATTTAATAAAAATAAATATAAGTTAAAAATTAGCTCGAAAAACCAGTGGGCCTCCCACTCGTACTATTTGTGAATGGGAAAAAATTAGTACGTTTGTTTGTATGCTATAGAAGAAATTTATTGAACATTTCATCTATAGAGTAAGTTCAGCTGTTGTGGTATAAGCGGGTAATGTGATATAGTAATTTTTCTCGAAAACTTAAAACTAGAAGCTGACAAAATCAAGCTGGATGATTTCTAGATCTCAGAATATTAATAAATCATAATTTTATTTGCTTTTTGGAAGCTATGCGAAGAGGTGGTAATAAAAAATGTACTTGTCTTGTGATTGACTTTTTTTACTTTTAATACCATTAAAAATCACCATCACGCACGCTAATGTACCACATTAACAGAACAAAGTATTACCCGCCAATTTTTTCAATGGCTGCTTTATGGATTTTTTCACTTTCTCTCAAATGTCTCTGAAACTTGAGCTCCAAAGGCTTTTTCACTTTCCTGAATGTAAACCTAAGATCTGTAGCAGTATACCAGCTGAGATCTGTTCTAATCGAATTAAGCTTCAAAGCATTATAGTCAAATAAAAAATAGGTATACCACATTACCCGAACTTTGATTGGGTGGAGTCACCAGCTAGGTGCATTAAAGCTGTTGCAGTGGTTGCACCAAATACAAACCCGGAAACTTCCCAGCACCTAAATAAACTACATACATACGAGTACATACATACTATGTATATACATATGTTACAATGAATGCTTTTCAACTACAGAAAAAACTAATTCTTTAAAAAGAATGGCTGATGCTGCTGATGTGCAAACTGAATCAGCAAAGAGGATGGCTAACGTATTTGAAACAACAGCAGCAGGTTTAAATGTATTAGTTAAATCAACAATAAGAAAGAAAATATTTAAAAAAAAAATTAATTTTTTTTTATTATTTTATTTATTATTTTATTGACATATATACTCGTACATCCGTAAGCTAATGCGAATGAAAGTGAGTGCCAATGAGAAATCCAATTTGGTTCGAATTCGTGCCTTTCATTCGCTTAGGTTTACTTTCTCAAATCTATATAGCTATAAATCAATAGTTCAGTCTTGTTTTATTTCATATTAAACTAAAACGGCCACATTCATTATAAATTATCAAATGTTTATTAAAAGTTTATGAATTACATACAAAATTTGTTTCATAAACCTATTATACAATTTTGGTAAGTATTTTAAATAGGGGGGGGCTAATATTTTCATTGACTCAAAGCTACAATAAGAAACTTTAATATTATAAAAATAATAAAAAAATATACTTTCTGGCCCATTTTCTGGCCACAAAACCGATCGTATCTAATACTTCGAATTGTTATAGCATTCATTTGAATTTATTAACTACTAAAAATGCGACAATGTAGACAATTTTTTATTAAAAGCGCTAAGACGAAAAACAGCGCGTTTGGCACAGTTAAAACGAGCTAAATCAAGCGCGAAACGCGCTAAATTGGCAACGCTGACTATAATTTTTTTATTGCATTAGAGTATTTGAAACCCCGAACTGAAAACCGGCTTACTGTCTTCGAAAAGTTTATATTTCAGAATAATTTGGCGGGCATCTTTTTGCTGTCGGCTTGCCGGTTTTTTCACCGAAAACAATTTTTTGTGGCTTCAAGTTTTTAATCAGAGCACCTCAACGAAAGATACAAAATAAGCAGAGAAAGTTTCGTTTATAACTAAAAATCATTGAGGAACTTGGAGATGTGTGTGATTTTTGTAAGTTTCGTATTCCATCTTTATTTAAGTATTAATGGTGTTGGGATAAAATCTGTCTCGAGTGCTGCTAAGGTGTTTTATGGCAACGGAAATTGGTACACTCTCCCCAAGCAAGTGGTCAAATTCAGATTTCCTGTATTTTTCGAATCATAGAAAATCATTTTCATTCCTTGATGTAATCTGATTGCAAACGAACCTCAAGCAACCCAAAAATATGTTCATTAACAACTAAATACGAGTACCCAGAAAAAAGTAGTGAATGAAAATGCAGATAAACATATAAAGTACCTACTTTTCACTACTTCTACTTTGGTATTTTAACTCATTACTATGACAAGGACATGTAATTATGTTTTTCGCACTTTATCTTACAAATAACGATGTTAATATTTTGGAGTCATAAAACACAAAAAAAGAACTAAATGTCTGCTTCGAGTATTAAATCTTTATTTTTAAGTTATTATTTTGGTTAATGCCAAGTATTATACTAACTGGCACAACTATTTTATTACGCTTTAAAAATGTGTTTCTGCGAACACAAAATCATGTTAAAATAAATTCACTTAGCTTCTCGCGGCGTTGAACCGTTCATTTTAGCTTAGAAATATTTTTATGTAGTAATTAATAGCCGCATTCATACAACTTACAACTCATACACTAGGTTGTAAATTGGACAAATGTTTTCAAGTTTAAAATTTTTGGTTAGCAAATTTCATATATAAAGATCGCTACTCTTCAATTACAGCCTCCTATCGCAGTTGAGCTGCCTTGAAATAGCGAAATAATTTCAAAATAGGAAGTGCCATAATGGCATGTGCCATAACAAAAATTATGCTCTAAAAGAAAATATGCACATTTTTAAAAATGTTGATGTAGTGTACAAGACAGTTGAACTTTGCCATATTAAAAGTTGTCTGACTTGTTGCAATTAAATTAAAATTTTAAATTCCTTAAGAATAATGAAAGGGCTATTATTTGCTTTGTAAATTAAGTGTGAAAAACAGTTGGAAATTGTATTGACAAGTAAACAATACAGTTTCATTTCTCAAAAGGAATTAAAATAAATCCGAACAACAATTAGTTGATTTAAAATAAAATCTAAACATTTAAAATTACTTACTTAGCGCCACCATTATTCTAACCTTGAAATGAATATAAAGATTATTAATAAAACTGGTAAGAAAATAAATACTTGACTAAAATATTATAAATAAATAAATGAACGTCTTAACTTTGAAAATGTAAAGTTTTCTACTACTTAAAGAATATTATTACGTGTTTGACCTATGACTTTTTCGTTTCAGATAATTTTACAGATAAAGTTACTTCAAAGGTATTTGACACTAAAAATTTTGCACTTGAGTTAAGAATATTAAATTATTTTTCAAACTAGATGATCGCAGTAACTTATTAACTTAAGGATTAAGCTCAGATTAATTTAACTTGTTAAGAGAAAGTTTTTTATTTGTTGTGGGTTGAGTTAGTCTACACAGAAAAAACAGTGCCTAATAAATACCTAATAAAATAGAACAAAATTAATAAGATATCGCTATGGGTTTTTTCAAGAAGGAAGTCTTATTGTTTCAATAAGGAAAACCTTTTTGATTTTTTTATTAAGTATTGTTATAGATTTTTTTCAAAAGATTTTCTTCTTGATTTTATTGGGTTATCTTATTGATATTTTTAAAAAATAATAGTAATACTTGATTTTATATGATAATTTTATTGATTTTTTTATTTATATATTTACTTAGGAATACTTTTATTAATAAATATAATATAATAATATTTTTTTTTAATTAGTTTTATATTTACTTAGGAATATTTATATGGAAGTCCTTAGTACCATTATTACAACTTGTCGTTAGTTAAAGGTAGGATTTTGTCGGACCGATAAATAATTTTGCATTTTATACCAAAAGTTAACTTTGAGTTTTATTAAGGCTCTAGGTCAAAAGCTTCAAATAAAAAACTTCTCTCTAAACTAATAAATTTGCATTTTATATTATTATTTTGTATGTACAATATTTCTACTCCATTGTCTTAAGCCTTCTTTGAAATTTATTAGCTCCTCAGTATATTATTGGTCCAATTTATTAAATAAATTTTCAATGTTTTCCATTTCCATTTTTTTAATATACGTATTTGTTGATGTAATTGCAAAACTTAAAAGAATGTTTCACGTTTCATTGCATAGTTTCCATGATTTTATAATGGGCAAAAGATCGATGATATCTGCAATTAAACTTTATTATGAAATAACAAGCAAGCTAATACAATCAAGAAGATATCCTTATTAAGAGAAAATGATTTACACATCGTCATATGACTTCAATAAAGCCTCAGTTACAAAAAAGTTAAAAACGACTTCTTGGTAGATTTCGATCCACCATATCAAAATGCATGTCCCTGGAAAATTTTATTTATTAAAATTGTACTAATTCCTCAATAAGAAATAAGCTTAAACTAAAAAAATGTTGAAAAACGTTGCTTAAATTTTCATATTAGAGAGTTTTTTGCTTTTCCTCTAAAATTTTTTCAACGTAACTTAGGACTTTTATGAATTCATATGACGACATGATCATATATCAACCTAACGAAATCAGTAAGAAATCCATTTTTTTTATACAATTCAAAAGAAAACCTAACAAAATTGAAAAGTTTTTCTCTATGGTTTGTTTTTTTGTGGTGAAAATAACGGAAATTGAGTAAAAAAATGTTTATTTACCACATAAAAATAATAAGGTAAGATAGCTTCTTAGGCAATTTTGGCTCTGCATTTCATTGATTTACACCATCGCGCAAATCGATGCTGATTTAGCTCCTTCGTTTATACGATTCGTCGCAAAATATTTTCTTGGACGTCAACTATAGTTTTTCGAGGAGTAAAGTGTTCTATTTGATCCTTTCGGAATCAATTTTAATTCAATTCGTGAGGCCGAGTGTAATCTTACAAAAAGAAAATAACTTTGTCAAGTCTTTGCTAATATTACGGGGGTTTTCCACAAAATTCGTAGCTCACAGAAATAAATGCTTACCTATTCCAATAGTACATCATGGAAACTCACGCAAAATGTTATAAGCAGTCGTCTTTGGTGTTGGTTGACACTCCCCCAAGTCGCAGTTCTTTGAATAAGTATTTTTACCTGCGATTAAAAGTATGAACTCTTCATCGCTCTAATTTAGTCTATAAGGCATCTATCTGCCCGATATATGCAATACTAACATGTGAACAAGCCACAAAGGCTTAAGCAGTTTGTGTTTCTTCTTTTAAAACGTCTTTTTATTTTATATTCAATGATTCTGCAGTTGTTTGTCTTTGAAATTCTGGCTTTGAATAACTGGCTGGAGCGATTCGTATCTTCACATAAAACACAACTCTCTGATGGTGGTCCATGTACGCCTAAATGGCCATAACACAATATTCCGTCTAGGAATATTGTCTCTTAAATTATTGTACTTGTATTTTTTTTTAATTTCATACTGTTCTGCAATTCACCAAAAAATATTATTTTTTTCTTTGAAAGATACACTCAGGGAAAAAACAAGCAACAAGAAGCCGAAATCGTACTGAAGGTCTGTTAAGCTTGAAATATTTAAAAATAAAATGATAATTTTAATTTTATAACGATAACACTCGTATTTGTAAAACTTCATTCTACTTAGATTTTGAAGATTTTATTTTCATAAAATTAAGGCACTATGAGTGCTTTTTTCCAAGTTTAAGAAAATTTACGTAAAAGCTTATATTCGAGTACAATACGGATAAGATGCAGTACGTACAAGTAAGTGGTAGACTGCAACAGCAACTGTGATATATTCGGAGGATCTAATATTCTGCTAGCATACGAATAAAATAGGATGAATATAAGATAATTTCGAGATTATCTGACCTCACTACACCAGTAAACGCGAACTCCCTAGGCCTTACACCTTATCCAGATTAAGAAAATATACCTTATTGCACACTGCCGTCCAAGAGATGTAGGTGTGGTCAATTATTTTTATATTTTGTTCACGCATTTTTATATTTTTTACGTGTATGATCGGTTCAGAGTTCACTTTATGAACGATTAAACCGTGATTTCCAGCTTTAATAGATTTAAAATATTGATTTTTGTGGTAGGCATGGTTGTATTTAGATTTCTTCATTCGGACATTTAAAGAAGCAGGATCGCTGGCGTTCAAGAAATGAAGATTGTGTTTGCTCATTTTCAGCTTGCCATTGTTGCCCTCTTCACTGCCATGCGGCTCCGTTTAGATGGTATAGATCTTTTTCATTGATGTGATAGGGTTTCAAACTGTTCAGTTCCAAGAGGTTGTTGTAACTTATCGTAAGTAGACTGGGCACTGTTGTCGATGTAAATGGAACCGTTGTATCTATTTTATTGTTCATTCAGTTTACATGAGTGTGTTCGATCTGTGATCGGTGTCGTCGCAACACCATGACTACTGCAGTGAAAAGCCCAGTTATCAGTTATGTTCCATACTAATGCAATGCAAACGTGTAGCATTGGTAAATTTAACGTTAATTAGTAATGGTAAAATTTGAATATTTATATTTATAATATTGTCTCATGTCCAATTCTTTCTGCCTAAAAAAGTTACGAACTTTAGCTAAAATAATAATCATTTTGAAATAAAAACTACTAGCAACCAATAACCGCCAACTGCAAACGATTAAATTTTGTGTTTTCAATCCTGGAAGTAGTAGAAGATTTTAAGTTAATAGAGTTACTTGAATAGCAGACAGGTGCCACAGTCTGCATTAAAGCCATTATAGCGCATCAGCATTGATATCCGCATAGTGAAAATCGTGAAAGAAAAGTTTAATACACTGAAGTCAGAAAGTTAAAATATTAACAAAGTCCATTTCACAAAAAATAGTTCTTGCACAATTAATTGTAATTTCAATTCAACTGAATAATGTTTTCTTTATTATTGAAAACTATCAATTTATTCGTTAAAAATGGAGGTGTTTGTGTTTGGCTTTCAATTAAACTCAAAAACAAATTACAAACGCCGGTACCTACAATTACTTACACCTTAAAATTTCTAATGCTTTAGTTTTAACTGCTTTCTTCCTTGTTATTTAGCCACCGTCAATAAATAATATATAAGACAAAGAATTCTGATGAAGCTGCAAAGAAAATGTAACGTTCTCTTAAACGAAGACAACAAATCCAATTTACAAAAAAATACTTGTTAAATCTTATCACATCTTATTTTAAATGATTTTCTTTAAAAAAATTAACATATCGATGATTATATGTTGGCAATGGATACTCAGTCCTATGTGGAAATATTAATTAAATTTTTTTATTTAATGCACATTAAGTGAATACCCTTACTATTCCAGTGAATTATCAAAACAAAAAAAGGTGTAAATTAGAGGTAAAAATGTAAGTCCCACCAAATTAAATGCCGGGAAATAATGTTTTGAAATTCATCCAAAATGATTTAATGCAATCGAAGAACTAATTAATGAAAAATTAAGACAAAAAGAATTTTTTTAAGGGGAAACGGAGACAGTGGAATTCAGCCAGGTGTATATGAACTCATTTAGTTAAATACCTTAAAGACATGTTTCTTAACTCCTTTTGTAGTCGCTCAGCAGCTTGAAAAGAACTTCACTATGCGGGTGACCAAAATTATTTTTCTCAATAATAATATCTCAATTAATTATTTAAAATTGTAACTGAATAATTTCATTTTAGAATTAATGAGTTTAGTTCGTAGAATAACAACATTTTTCTCTTTAAATCCTCTTCAAAACCTGCAGGGAAAGAAAAATAAAAAGGTCAACTGCAACACAGAATAAAAAAAGGGTAACATAGTGGTTGAAAACGAAAACCTGGCTAATTAAGTCATTAAGGTGGTAAGACGATTAATCATGCATACATTAAACAAAGGAAGATCATCGTTCTGTCTGTTTCTGAAACTATGAACAAATTCATTGTCCTTCAAGTGTCCAAAATAAAACAAAAAGCATGAAAACTAAAGAAGACCACAACTTCATCGAGAGCCGTAATATCAGCCTGCTGCGCATTTGTAGACAGTAGAATTGTCTGAAGAAGAAAAAAAAAAGAACAAAAAGGACCAGTAGTCAAGTCAGTTGTCTATAAAAGACGTTTGTTTGGTCGGGCGGTCGGTAAAATGTTAAAGGTCACTTCAACTAAACATTAACAGCAGTTTTCTACCATTTTTTGTTTTCTTATTTCATTATAAGAATCTTTTGTTTCATGTTTTTTTCCTCTTTTGAATAATGAAAACAAAAACACATTTTAAAGTTAAAGGCATTCTTGGTACTTCAACAGCTCTTTCATTCCCCTCTTTTGCGCTTCATGGATTGTGTATCCGCTTTCAATTTAGCAGGTGACTGGCTGCTCAATAAAAACTTCACACAAAATTAAAGGAATTTTCTATATAATTTAAATTTAGAAACCAATCCTCACCAGTTTCTAATGAAACCGTTGCTCTTATATGTATATTTTTTTTCTTAATTTAAACTAAATAGCTAAAACCAGCTTTCAATTGCACCTCCCCTGTCTACCGATCGTTCCCTTCCTTTGCTGTTTGTCATAGAGAATCTTTAAATTGACTACAGAATTCAAGTTGTTTTCTTAGCTTTTTATTTTGGTTGAAAAATTATTATTGTTGTGAATAAATTGCAATTGTGCACAATGGACTGAAAGTATATTATAATTAAGATTTTCGCAGTATCTAATATGAAAAAAAATTATACATACACAAAAATAAATATCAATCAACAATTTTCCATGAAAACAGTTTATCAATAATTAATATTGGTTTCAATTAGTTCCGATTGCGAATCAATAATTAATCATGTGATAAAAAGTAAAATTTTGCAAAAATTTTTATGAAATTAATGAAGGTAATGGAAAATCATAATTTAAGTAATGCAGGTTTCGTAACCGAAATCGTATTTTAGTGTTTCGTCTGTATCAAAAGAATCGTGACCATGTGTTGCATTCTCGGTTATATACGCTCACGTGCAAAAAACAGTCACTAAAGCTTAGTACTCTGTTTGAATTTGCGAAAAATGTTGAGCAACATTGATTATTTCGTTTGAAAATTTTGACAACTGATCAGTGGTGACAATACCACGATTTATAACAAATTTATCGGTTTTATTG
The DNA here is from genome assembly GCA_956483585.1 of Gymnocheta viridis. Classification (NCBI taxonomy): domain Eukaryota; kingdom Metazoa; phylum Arthropoda; class Insecta; order Diptera; family Tachinidae; genus Gymnocheta; species Gymnocheta viridis. Next base: position 34,106,940 of record OY101442.1, on the reverse strand, counting down.
CCTTGAAATGAACAACATTGTTTTTCTTATAAAAACAAAAGAAATGTGTTTATTAAAAAAAATTAAAACAAATGGACAACAAAGTAATTTTAGGAGTTTGTACTGCAATGTATCAATTAATACATCTCGCAGTTGCTGCGGAGGAGCTCATTGAATACACACGTTCTGCAAAAAGCACTCACCTTCATTTTATATTATATTTACATTATTTTCCATTATTTTAATTATTTCTGGGCAGCAAACTTAAAATTAAAACTACAACGCCCAGAAATATCTGATCATCTGTTGTTTGCAATTTCGCACGAAATAAGTGGTGCTTACATTATTTCGCAGTTGAAAAATATGTTGCCAGAAACATGTTGTGGTTTGAAAAACTAATGCTGCCAGAAACATTTCGCATGTTTTCACGAGATGAACAGAGTACAACTTCGGCCATCTTATTTTGCAATTATTTCGCATGAATTTTTTTATATGGACTTTTGACAGCAGTTCGCACGAAATGATGAACAGAGTACCCTGCTTAACGCAAAATCAAGCACGAAATTGTTTATTTGGCTTACGCTCACGAGACTGTGAAAAAATAATCACAATCATGAAATCTCACAGTAACCAAAGACTTACAACAAATTTCATTCCCAATCGCCGTAGGTGTTGATTAGTGTGTCCCAAAAAAAATTTTTGGGTTAGATTCGATTTTAGCGACCTCTAACCCTCTTCCGAAAAATCTGAAAAAATAAATCTTACAAGTTATTCTACTGGAAGGGTGATAGAGGGATCAGGGTATGCTGACATTCGATTTAAGCTTTCATTTAAGTTCATATACGAGCTGTATGGCCAAAAATTAATTGAAATTAATTAAGTCCATATTGGAACTGACTGGCCAATCGACCAGTGAATGAAATGATTGTGCCCTTAATGAAAACCGTGTTGTACGCAAAAAACGCGAGGGTATCTGGAGCAAATTCTACAAACTTATTGGAGCATATTCTATTGTAATAACGATAAAGCAGCGAAAAACAATAACCAGTATGGGTTGGATACCATTCTGTTATCGATGAGCATCTGGGGTCTCCCAAGTACGCTCTCAGAAAGCTGCCAAATAGTCTTTGAAGCACCGCTCCATTCATTAGAGTTTCATTAAATTTACGGTCGGGTATAGCTGGTATAAATTGTAAGATCGGAAAGAGAGAAGCACTTGAAAACTTGTTTTAAAAATTGAAAAATATGTTTAGTCCATCGAAAGAAACACTGAATTTGCATTCCAAACATGCAACACTGAACCATGCGAGCACTAAATTCGATCCAATTCATAAGACCTCATTTAGAGATTGTTCGAAGATCGTGACAAACTGTTTTATTCATATTTTGCCACATGGCCCCAATATCAGCCAGACTGAATACCAATTACAAATGTTGGGGCCTAATTACCGCTTTCGATATCGAATGAACTATCGAGGAAAAATAAAACTCGATACCTATCGAGTTGCCTCATCATGGCATTCGATCGCAATCGAATTGACTTTTCATACTAATTGTAAAAGATTTTATTAAATTTGTAACAGAGTGGCAACAAATAAATCTACTCGTAAGTAAGAACTAGAATTTTTGTTATTTTACATAAATTTTGTATTTTTTTTTTGGGAAAATGGATCAAGAATTGTTGATGCTTTCGTATTTATCTTCGTCGGAATCAGAAGATGAACGTACTTTGGTACGTATTAGGAAACAAATGCGGGATAAAAGCGACATTCTATCTTTGCCAACGAAAGTGTAAGCAAAAAATTTTTTGTATTGGATCAAATAAATTTTTAATTGCATATTTTTTTAGAAACACTTTCCCTTTTGGCTACTGGCTTCTTTCAGCATGCGGTTGTTAATGATCACCCCATTGGAATGTGCCAAGGCACGATTAGCAAAAAATAGTCACAAAGGTGGCCAAGGAAATGGACTTGAAAATAAGTTTTTTTTCCTAAATTTGGGTGTTCGGACATAAATTCTTCCAGTATTTCTTTTTGCTTTAAATTTATATTTTTCACATATTTGTTAAATTGTTCACCATAATTACCATTGTTTTAACTCAAAAAATAAATGAAACTTAAATTTTTTACAATTTATTGTTTGCTGTTAAGATTAAGAAATGCATTTATTTTGCTTACGATTGACATTTTGCTATCGAACCATGTTTGCAAAAATAACACTCGATCGATGACTCGCTATCGAAAGCCATCATCTCAAGTTTTATTTGTTTTTGTTCGATATCGAATGTCATAATCCCAAAACAAAAATTTTCGATCTAAGTAGCACGATATCGAAAGCAGTAATTAGACCCCCGCTTTCATATGAGATTGCATGCAGAATTGAACATTTCACCTAGAAGGCTATTTAGAGAAATAGGAAATGTGGTAGGAGCAAGAATGGAGCAGCATTACGGTACCCCTCAATTAAACTATAACTTTAACAATCCCAAGAAAAGATTAATACAATCACCGAGCAACAAGTTTTGAAATACTCGCAATCACTTTTTTTATACGTCCCGCAGGCTTAAAAAATATTGAAATTTTTGAATGTGTTTATTAGTTCTAGTGATTGTTCTTCCATTGAACTATTCTATGGGATATTAAATTTTGAAATTTTTAATCTGTAAATGTTTGAAAATTGAACAGCAGCTGAAAAGCTTTTTTCTCCCAACATTGACCGCTGTACCACCGTATACGTGTGAATTAGAAGCCTATCTTCTAAGTTTCCATAAAAACTGATCAGTAGAAGTTGCATATTTATTACCATTTAATTTACAACAAGCCCCACTGTTTACTCTGCTGTACTTTTTTGTTTCCTTTATCTAACACATTTACATTTTAGGTGCAATTTAACACACTACCTCTTTCTACTATTTTGACAATCTTCAAATTCTATTAAATAAAAATTGTTATTTGAACGGTGAATCATTTTAACACCACACTACGACTACCCAGATATACTATTTATTCGCGTTTCAAATCACACTTCGTGTCTGCTGTTGCAAGCAGTTAAACACTCTGTAGCTCAACTGCATATTTAATGGTTTGCGGCTGTACATGTACCAAAACATTTCACAGTTACGGTGCAAACCAATAATCTATTCCAAGCTGTTCTTTTTACTCTCCAGCCGACCAAGCAGTCAACTTTATAGCCTGCCAACCAGCTCATCTCACAATAACATTAATCAGGCAACTTAGTCATGCTTACTTAGGAATACGAGTAGTATTCTTGCAACAACTTCCAACCAATATGAAATGTTCGAAACTTTAAATTGAGTTTTTCTATGATTTGCAGATTCTATAATTCTTTATTTCTTTCGCGCATGCCATCGTCTCGATGCAGCCTTGCTGGAACTTTCCAAACTGGTGTCTGCTTAGTTTTGTTTTATATTTTTGTGCTTAGTTCTCTAGAACACCTACAATGAAAGCGATAATAAGTCAAATCTACTTATTTTTTTAATCTAGTATCAAATTGACCCACAGGTGCTAAAAATAAGAGAGGGAGAGTAAAAACAAGACAGCAAATACATTTTTTGTTCAATAGAATTTGAATAATAATTTTTTATATAATAAGGCAGAATTTATCTGTAACGTACACTTGCAGAAAGATTGGCGTGCAAATTGTTTCGTAAGGATCTTTTAACTTTGTTTTTTTTTGCTGCAACAAACATCAGTAAAATAAAGTGTTGACTAATCGTTTAATTCCCAAGCTATTGTATGAGTTGCAGGTTGTAAAAATGTTGTAGCTAATTTCTATATAAACATTAACTTAGAAACATGTTTATGTAGAAATTACTAACACCATATGTATATACATCTTACAACTTATACAATAGCTTGTGAATTATTATTATTTTATAAATATGATCATAATATTTGTATTATTTTGAATAGAAACGATTTGGTGCAATGATCAGCCCTACGACCGACGCCCTGTTAATCTTTTGCGCCAGAAATCACTGACTCAATCAAACTAGGCAAAGCGTAGCGCTCCTAGTGAAACTCATTACAGATGTCGGTGTAGACCGATCTGAATGGTTGTTTACTCAGCAAAAACTTGATAGAAGTCATTAAGAAAAACCTGTTTTTCCACATAAACTACATACCACCTGCATGACTTTACAGTAGTAATATAACTGCTTAATAGCACATTAAAAAATAAATTATTTTATAAGTGGCGCAGTAGCAAGGCATACGCTTATCATACAGATGGTCGGGAGTTGAATCTCTGGCGAAGACATTTTTTTTTCTCAATTGGGGTGTGTGTTTAATGAAACAAGTTTTTAGCGCATGATAAAATATGTATACAATAGACCAGAGAGTAAAAAGCTTGACATAAAACCAAATCATAACTTCAAAAGCACAAGTTCAATACTCGCAACAGAAATTTAATTTTTATACACAACACTGAAATTTTAAGGTCGCTCTTTATAAGCTTCCAGTGATATCGCCATGTCAAGGTAATGAACTAAAACGCCAAATTAGAAGCAGTGAAAAGTATCTACTTCATATATTTGCTAGCATTTTAATTGATTACTTTGTCATAAAACTTTTTGCCAACAACACACTCACAAAAATATAAGCATCCACGTATAAATTGATCACTACTCTACTGAGATTAGTTCAGTCGAAAACTACCGGGTATGGAATGGAATGTGGTAGTGCTGGCAAAGTATTGAGTAGTGGGTACCAAGAATCGGGTATTTCCTTTTTTTGGTTACTCAATACTCAAAAGTAGTTACTCGATACTTTTAGAGTTGTATTTTTAAGCAAGTTGAGTGGCTAAAATAGTGGACAAAAATACATCACTGTATAAAAAGACAACTAGGTAATATTCTTTAATCAAATCAAAACTAAATAACTTGTTTTTAGAACAATTAAATTATTTCTTAAGTTGTTGTTAACGTTAAATTAAAAATTAATAATAAAAGACATACAAAACCAATAATAGTTGAAGATCTATTTTTAATTTTTGAAGAAACTACTTCAATTTGCAGATAAAAACTATGTGTTACAAATTCAAAAAATCCGTAAAAAGTATCGAGTAGTATTGAGTACCCAAATGAAAAGTATTGAATAATATTGAGTAATGAAAAGTACTAAAATTTGCCAGCACTAGAATGTGGTATGGAATTTATATAACCAATGATTTGGTTGCGTCTATAGACTAAAGGATAGTGCGCTAGACTATTGGACAGGGAGTAGTGGGTTCGATTTCCGCCATGATCTTTGGAGTTTCTGAAGACAAGCCAAAAAGGCTTAAGTAAAAAATATCTACTATCCTGAGAAGCACCCCAAGCTTTATTGGCGGTCAGCTATTCCTACTATTAGTGATCTCGCTGTGTACCACTAAGTGGCAGAAATTTGTTCCGTATCATTGAGTGAAGTGAATACTTTCTGCATCGAACATCTGCATATATACTGGGGAAGACTACTGCAAAAAAACATTTTCAATTTACTTGTAAGACGCGAAATGGGTTTCAAATGTTTTTTGCAAATTATCTACTTGCGGCATACAGAGACATCAAGGGCAGCTAGCTATTTCTCTTTATTATGAGATACTTTTTCAATAGCTTTTTTTTCAGACAAAATGTGAGTCATGCCAAACTTGTACGGCTCAGCGTCTATAAATTATTCAACTCTCCAGCAGCACAGGAAGAGAAAGGATAGTTTTATTGCCTTGACGATGCTCTACGGGAGCCATGCTAACATTCCTTTAAAAAAATTGCAGGACTCCAACCATCATTTCGAAAGAAGTAAATTGAAGGCTAAAACAGTAACAAAACTTATTAATTTTCCTGTAGGTGATTTATGTCGAACTTTCCCAAAAGAATCGCTCTGTTCATGTTGTAATACTGTGCGACATACAATTTATATTACACTTGAAGCGGATGATGTAAAAATTGGAACTACTTTATGAAGTTAAAATGCGTTTTCAGACTTGCATTTCGTGATGCAATTTCTTCAAAGTTTATTAGGACCAATTTAAAAAAAGTGTAAATTCTATTTCTGTGAATCGTAAGATATCAACATTGATGTCTCATGAAAGATGAAAATCACTGAGATGACGGGAGTCTAACGGCTCCCGAAAAACAACGTTGTTTCTGTTCTGCCGTGTAAGTTGAAATTAATTAGTGTTAAAAAAATTGGTCCCTTGTTCCTTTGGAATATTGTCTCGTGTCCAATTCTTTCTGACTAAAATGTTACGAACTTTAGCCAAAATAATAATCACTTTGGATTAAAAAACCACTAGAAAATCACACATATTTTACACAATTATTTTTAGTTCTGTTTGACACCAAAAAAATTCTGATAATCCACTTTCAAAAAGAAATCCCTCAATATTCTTTGAAATATTCAACATAAATACACATAACACTTATTTGCTGCAACAACGTCATAACTCGAAATTATTTTTGAGTTATTAATGCAGAGTTCAATGTTCATATTGTGTTAAAACTACATACAAATATATTTTATATTCATCTTTCATATTTTTCCATTAATTTGTAAGTAAAAAGAAATTGTTCTTAAGTTTTTAATTATCACATCTCTTTTGTATTCCGTATATACTCGTATATATGGCATACAAATTTATACTTTCTCTGTTATATATTTTATGTAATTATTCTTTGTTATAAAACTATTATTATTACTTTTGTTCTCTATAGCATATGTTTGTAACTGCAAAACTTATATCGTTGTAAGATTACATACTGTAGTTAAAAATATTCTTTTCTTGTTGTATGTGATATCCAATTTATTATTAAATAAAATTATTAACGAAAAAAAGGAAATTGAAAATTTTGTACACGTTTTCTATAAAAAATATTTTTTTAGTTATGACGTTGTTGCAGCAAATAATTGAATATTAAGCAACACACAGCGAAAATTTGCCATTCTGGATTTTAATACTTTAACAAATTTATTTTAGTTACTTTATGTGCTATTTCGGGCTTAAAAAACACTTATTGATCTGTGTGATAGTAGGAGGCATCACATTTCGCCTTCGGAAGATATTTCACCTCAAGCCATATATAGAGCTTTGTTACATTTTTCATCTCTATCGGCCATTAGACCGAATAATAATCTTTTTTTTTTAAATCGATCACTAAATATTTCTCCTATTATCTCACAAATTATTACCATCAGAAATTACAAAACAATAAATTTTGTACCTCAACTTTTGTGATATTAAAACTGACGGAATAAAATTTAGCTTCTTCAAAATATATTTTACATAAGACTACAACAAATATCCCTTTTAAAAGCGTATTGTGTCACTCTTGTAAACGCATTGCAAGCGCACTCTTAATGTACTTTTTACAGGAAATAAAACTTCGTTATTAAATTTCAGTTTCAGTTTTATTTATATTAAAGATTTCAGTTGGACAGGCCAGGTCGGACCAGGCATTCAACACAAAAGCCTGGCTCATTTCAAAATGAAAAAAAGAGTTGTTTTGTTTTAAATAAAATGATATTGATAAATGATTTTTAAACAATAATTTGAGTTTTATTTGAGTTAACATTATCGGGCAATGTCATCAGAGATGGTAACATAATGCTAACAAAATGCTTAAATTTAACAACAACAACAATGGCAACATGACAATTTAACAACAGCAACAACACAATTTAAGACCCCCATACAACGCAACTTAAGAAAATTAATAACAAGCGACAGGCCGACATACCAACATTTACATGCTCGTACGTACATAAATAAGTAACAAAAATTAAAACATGAGAAAAAATTCAATGTCAAAGTCATAAAAAAACAAAGACAATAATGCTCCGCACTCGTACCGCGTCATGTAACAGCGATCCCGGTAACTGGGTGAATGGCTGGCTGTGATCGGTATTTTTTAAACTGCGGGGAAAAATATAATAATTTAATCAAAATAAAAGGTAAAATTCAATATTATATCAAGTGCATCAAAGTGAAAGACTTTTTTCGTTTGTGAAAAGAATAACTGATGGCAGAGTGAAATGATGCAATCTGAATTAATGACAAGAATAATTGGTTGATCGCTTACTCGCTTACTTGGCTTATTTAAATATTTAACGATTTTGAAAATTCTTTCACGTAAAAATTATATGGAATCATGTAATATGACATTTTCAATATTGATGCTTTTGATATTCTTTAGATTTGAAGAGACCACCCACCTGTTGGCTATACATGTATGTATGTGTGTATGTAAGCACTTATGTATATGTGTATGGTGGGTGGGACTTAACATTTACACAAATACTCTTCTTTATATTTGAAAGGGAGTGGAAAGCCATCGATAAAAATCTATTTAATTTTCAAAATTAATTAACAGCAATAAAAAGTATGTCGAAATTTTTATGTTATTTTTTAATAATTGTTCTATTTTATTTGTGATTTATTGGAAATGATTTAAATATTTGAAACGAATTATTACCGTTATAAGCTTCGCATTAAATAAATTGATGTTAACGAGTTTTGATTAATATTTGGACATTGCATAGCACACCCACACACTTCACATGTCAAATTCAATATTTAAGCGGCCAAAATTATTTCTTCACTTATATCATTTCTGCGTGATATTATATGTCTCATATGAGTACATATTTATATTTATTTAGTTAATTTTGTTTGGTAGTTCAAGTAAACAATCATGTGAAACGCACATAAACATTTATTTAACCCAAAGAAACACACACAAAACAAATTATACAAAATTATTACAATATTACACATATCACACATTAATTAAAACAACAGAGGGGAACAAATATGGTATAGTGCTATTTAAAACAAATTCTGCACATATTTCAATTAAATTAAAATCTATAACAAAGTTTAAAACATGTAACTTATTTTGCGCATCAATAATAATAATATGCGAGGGCGGATTGATATTGAAGCTACCTAGCGCTAGATGGCAGCACAAACACAAAAACAAAAATATTAATTTTGGGAAAAAGTGCGAATAAAAAATTTAACACTAAAATTTGAAAGATTCCCATAAAAAGCACAAAAACTTTGTTTTTTTAGAAATTGCGATCTGTCAAACGTCCGTTGTTAAAATTTCACCCAAATTCATCGATTCGTTTATTTGTTGTAGTCGTTTGAAGTAAGCAACTTTTGTGTTTCTTGAAAAATGGAAAAAAGTGAATTTCGTGCAGCGATTAAACACAGGGAAAACAGCAAAAGAGACAAAAGAAAAGCTCGATAAACATTACGGTGAGTCTGCTCCGTCAGATTACATGGTAAAATATTGGATTGCTGAATTTAAACGCGGCCGAACAAGCACTGCAACAATACCATCAACAGGAAGGCCACAAGAGGTGATTACTGAAGAAAATATCAAGAAAATCCTCGATATCGTTATGAATGATCGCCGAGTCAAGTTACGTGAGATTGTTGTAATGGCAAACAAACATATCATATGAACGTGTATTCAACATTTTGCATGAACATTTGCATATGAAAAAGCTATTGGCAAGATGGGTGCCGCGTTTGCTCTAAATTGGCAATAAACGTAAACGTGTGACGTGTGCAGTCTCAATGACAAAGCTCTATGAATCGGGCTACAAACTGGTACCTCATCCGCCATATTCTCCGGATTAAGCCCCTAGTGACTACTTCCTATTTCCAAATCTAAAGAAATGGCTCGGTGGAAAGAGATTTAGCTCCAACGATGAATTTATTGACCAAACAAATGCCTATTTCAAGGACCTCTAAAAATCCTATTTTTTGGAAGGGATATAAAAACTGGAGAATCGTTGGACTAAGTGCATTGAGCTAAAAGCAGACTATGTTGAGAAAAATATGGTTTTTGAAAAAATAAATTTTTTTCCTACTTAGGTAGCTTCAATATCAATTCGCCCTCGTATAAATAATAAAATATATGATTGAAAAAAAATTATTCCGTAATTGATTCATATTGCTGCTCATCATCTGAGTCTGGTTTGCTGTTGTTAGAATCTGCCGGCATTGGGATGTTTATATCCTCCGGTCGAAATGTTATTGGTCATAGGGTGCCATCCATAAAGGCCTACGTATAATTTGGCTGTGTCTTTTGCACAACAGTCGTATTTTTGTGAATCAATTTTATCTCCACTTGAAATTGTATCTAATGTGTCTTTTAATCTATAAATCAGTTCGAAGTTTATCCCGGTTATATATGCCGCCAAATGGAGATTTTCGAGAAACCTTCTACTGGTGTTACCATCATTAGTATTTCCGAAATTTGTTTTGGACATGTTATTTTTAAAAAAAAAGCCGCTTCCTTTCTGTTGCATTTCGCCCATTTGCCCTTCATCACCGTTTTAAATCAAGAAAATCTTTTATGTTCTCGGCCTTAGATTAATAATTCACTTCAGCATTGAAATTCGCGAATTTTAGTCTTTCACAACTAAAAGCAACGATTACCTAACTAATAAAAAAAATTTCAATATAAAATCTTAATTCTCAAAAAGTTCCCCAATTTTTTCAGCTGTACTCTTCTGAACCTAATCTTGATGTCTTCTTTTGGTTCAAGAATTGTACTTTAATATAAAAAAATGATGATCGCATCAGATCGAAAAATAAAACAAATTGACCGTTAAAGTTGTAAATCACTTAAAAATTTGTCTAAAAAAAGATCTGTTTCAAACTACCAAATTATTTGAATTATGTATTCTGGCTAAGTAAAAAATAAGACAAATAAAGAATCATACCTCGATTATCGGAATCCATCACTTTCACTTCAAAAACTGAAAAAAATATAAACGTTGTAAGTTTTGCTGTTTATAAATTTAAGCAACAAAAACTTGGACACGGGTTGACGGTCAAGTTCCGTCTGTCTGTATACGATTGCGGTGTATTCTAGATGAGTTGTATGGATCAGTTAGGATTCTTTATAAAATTGAATTTTGAACGAGTAAATATTGAATTTTGACCTATGTGGTATCAATTAAAATACATACTGCAACACAGTCATAAAACAAAAAATGTGATTTTTGAACAAATAATGCCGAATTATACAACGTATTGTTCTTCATCTTTTTTAAAAATTTCTTACAAATATCTTATTTACTCGCCTCTTAAGGGAAGAATACTTTCTGATGTTCCCATTGAGGTGTGAGTAATTTAAAAGTTTTATACTTTGAAGAACGATATTTTTAAATATGACTACGATGGAATAAAAGAGTGATATATATTCTCAGCTGAAAGTTAATCATGAAATAAAAACATCCCTATGAGAAAACGTTTAAAGCTCGGTACGGAGATCATACAGAAATTCTCTTGTGAATGTTTGTATTTATTTCTACACGAAAACATAAACTTGTAGCACTGTGTAGAAAATTATTGTTGTATTAAAAATTTCTCAAATTATTTATTTTCGTAAAATATAACAAGCAAATCACTTTCAAATTAACTACAAAGTATAAGAAAACGAAATATCGAAAGTTCCGTGATTAAGCACTTGCACATTAATCTTTGCTGCAGCTTACGAAAAAAAATATTTTCATTTATCGTTTTAATATCCCTGTAATAGTCAATGAATGAAAAAAATCCGTGTAGTTTTCTTTTTTGGAACACCGTACTAGCAAACGCAAATTTATCAATTGAATTCTCGTAAGTTTTTCATTAAAACAGTTCTTATGGGAATCCCAATTTTCTTAAAAACGCCATAACTGCCTTTAAATATTCATATGATTTGTATGGACACAAGTAACAATGAGATGGTTGGGTTAGGATGACAGGTTGCTGGTGAAGTAGTTAAATTAAGAGTACCAGCCCACTTGGGTTCAAAAAGTAATGATGATCTCCTTGTGTTAACTTGCGGAAAGAAGGAATGAGAAAACGTGAAAGATGTAAAAGATTAATTGAAGTGGTACAGAGGAGTGCAGAGCCGGGAAATCAAAGATAAAGCTGGAGACAGATAGATAACTAGGGGAATGGAAAAATGTGCAGTTTCTTGTAGGAGGGATCGTTTAGCATGGGTTCCAAAAGTGCCCTGCCCTGTGAGTGTAGCCACAAGGAACCGCAGTTGTTTTTTTGAAAACATGAAGAGTTGCTTTGTTCTAATCGTATCGTGGCGAGGCGAGGCGAAGCGAGGCTAGAAGGTTTTCTCTGTAAGGCAGGTCGACTCAGTACACCATCTGGTTTGGGCTACCTGCGTAACGGCTATGTCAATGTTTTTCCAGCAGTAAGAGAGTGGGATGACGCAGAAATTGTCAATGTCAGCGTCCTTAAGCGTGATTCCAGTCTTTGCCAGATTGCAATTCACCCACAATGACATACAGGCATATAAACTAGTTCAGCACATAAAAATCAAAACTTTTTAATTAAATTGGGAAAATATCTCGAATAATAAATGTGTTATATATTTAACAACTGTTATTTGTTTGCCATAATTATGCGTTTTTTAGGAAACCTTATAGTAAAATATATATTTTACAAAGGAGCTCGGGACTGTTCTGTAAATCACAAAAGTGCTAATCACATAATTTTAAAAAGTGAACTGAGACCTATTGCTGGCTTTTGGCTCTTTATTCGATCCTCGAATCAACAAAGCACAAACTAAATTATTATTAATTTTTGGAAATCACGTGCTTTGAGATTTTGTGGCTTACAGAACATGTCCGACTATTTTAAACTACACAATGATTTCAGGTCATTGGAAACAAAAGACTCAAGAACAAAACTCGATTTTTTTAAATCTTAAGAAAATCATGTTACGATTTTTTCCACTTTTCTAATTTTGTGTAAAGATTCTTAATACAACTTTCAAGAGTGTATAACTTTCCCTTTAAGAAATTTTAAAATAAATTCGGTATCAAGTTGGAGCATTAAAAAATATTATATCTATTTAAGTAAATACGGTTATAATTGTTCAAAAAATTTAATTTATTTATTTTATGGATTGATCTGGGCCGATTTTTAAAGACAAAAATATTTGATATTGTGCCATCCATTTTTCAATACCTTTTGCCATGAGGAAAAAAGTTCCAATACGACATATCAAAAAAATCATTTTCGAGGCGCCCAAATTTAATTTTTTTACTTTTTCTCAATTTTTATTTTTAAGGTTTTTGTCACACATTTTTTCTATTGGCAAATAATAGCAAAATGTCATTTTCATTAATAAATAATTCAAATTGTCATAAATAAGTTTCACTTTGGAAAAGTAATTGAAAAAATTAAATCAGGCGATTTTTTTTACCTACTAAAAAAACATAAAAATTAAAATTGGGAAAAGGTAAAAAAATTAAAATTTGGGCGCTAAAAGCTTTCAAAAGCTCGATGGTGCAATATCGATTGCTAAATCGACCTTAAGAAGTTTGATAGATTTCGAGAATTCAAGCTTAATCAGCAACAAATATATATTTTTTTTGAAATTAAATATCGCAGAATATCTCAAATAAAAAAATTTACTTCATGTTCGATATTCAAATTTGCAATCCTTTCTCCATTAGTTTCTCGAAAAGTTATCGCATTAGATCTCTCACTTAGAGAAAGTACACGTCTCATCTGTGACAATAAATTTATTTGTTTAAATTATAGTGCTTCCTGATAGGAACTCTCTGTTCCACACTCTTAGATAAATGCCTGTCCAAACGAAACAAAGTACACACATATTACCATTTCATACTTTTTATTCATTCTGCTACGAACTAAAGCCTTATTTTGTTATTTCTTTGAAAATGTATTGTATTTTTACCACATAGTTTTTTAATAATCAAAGGTGAAATAGGGAGGAATTCCAAATAAACTATTTTTTTCTTTTCTATAATATAATAGAGATTACGCAAGTTAATATCTTCCTCGGAGAGGAGAAAATAATAATAAGCAGTTCTATCACCATGACCACAAATTAAAGCAATTCTTAACAATATTTTACAATAAATGCAATATGACCACAACAGACGTGTGCGTCTGGTTTGTTATTGTTTTTTTTTCTCCTCTGTCCACTTTTATTTTATATTGTGAAATCAATTCATTATGACCTCATGTAGTGTAAAAATGTCACACGAGCACATAAATCTTTTTCCGCATTTTCTTATTCTAATCTACAAGATAAATTCTAACAAAGTCAGAGTACGAGTCAATACCAGTTTAACTTGTACGTTCGACACAGCAGAAGACATTATGGATGGCATCAGACCTACTACATAGTATGACTTCATACGGGTACTCATGTTTGATTACTTAATATTATTTGATTAAAGTGCACCCTACTGCGAGCCATTGTATTTTAAATTCGATTTATTGTTTAGCATTGTCTTTACCTAGTGTCAGCCTTGTTCATCGAAAATTAGTTTGTTTTATAAAAGGTTTATCAAACAAATTTATTACGAAAATTTGTTTCACAAAAAAAAGAAAACATAAATAATAGATGTATACTTTAGAAATGTCAGCGAACAATCATTGTCACACATCAACATTCTCAGATGACACTGCTAGCTATTTAGAAAATGAAAAATTAACCCAAATGGAATAAAACTCTCATGTATGGAACGTAGCTTCAGAGTCCAATTTGAATTTACTCGACGGGGCGCTGAGTACATGAAAGAACGAATAATCTCATGAGTGACAGTAGGTTAGCCAATTCTATTGGCTAATGTGTGGTTTTGTCGTTGCTACTACTTTTACGAACACCATCTTCTTTGTTAGGAGCACTTCCATTTGTGGTCAATCTGTGAATAACACAAGGCATGACAAAGAAAATTCTCTATTTAGCCAAACACTTTGTATGTGAAAAAAAACTGCCTGCAATTTTCAATTTGTTAAATTTTGAAATGATTTATTTATTTATTATTTTATTTGTTTAGTAACTTCAAATTAAATTGAAAAAATATATTTTTTTAATCGGTCTTTTGTCTAAAATTATTTCATTATTTAATTTGCTTTTATAATATCTTTGCTTAAGTTTCTAAAACAAAACTGTTCATTCAAATTTAGCTTTAATAATTTTTATTTATTTTTTTCATAGGTGTTCGTTCTCATTACTAATTTACAAATTCAAAAACCCTTACAAACATTTTGAACGCAGTAATAAAAAATTTTCAAATGAATATATATATGATTTGGCAAAGGTAAAAAATTTGGCATCTTATGCATTTGATTTTTTGAAAAGATTCATTAATTTTTGCATACGCTGGACAATGTTTTAATTCAGAACATCATTGCTAATCAAGCGGGTTTTAATTGGCTGAACACTAGCTATTACTCTCCCTTGGGTTATGTTGAAAACGAAATTGCTTGTGTGAACAGTTTATTGCCTAAATTTTACGTATTGAAAATTCCAGGTGCCAACAGAGACTAATTTTTTTATTTTTATTTTTTTATTATTATTTTATATACCTTTTTCCGTTTCTTTTAGTTCTAAGTCTTGTTTTTAAGTCCATTCTTTTTTATATAACTGATCTGTATTGTGCCGGGAGCAAGCACTTAAATTGCAAAAATTTTTGTTATATATACATATATCCACACAAATTGATAAGATTGTTACTGTCTAACATTAATACCAATATATCAAAACATTACAGATTTAATTGTTATGATTTTTAGAAATTTAGAGATTTAAGTTTTCTTTACAATACTATTTTTAATTATTTACTTTATAATGTTTGTTGTTGAAGTCTGAAATAAACTTAACTTAACTTCAAACATTTTGTTTTATACATCGAAAATAGTGAAAGATCTAGAAAAAATACGAGTAATATTTTGTTTAAGTCCATAAATATTTTTGCTTAGATTTTGAGTCAATGAGAATAATTAATTACACTCTATCTGTGATATTTCAATTAAACGTCATTTAATTTATAATTTTTTTCTGTGCTCTAACATCCATCCCATAACCAAGTATTTTCCTAGTCCCGGCAAAATACATTTCAAGTGTAGTGATCAATTCCTGAGTGCTGAGTTCACAAAAACAGGAATTGGAATAATTTATGTATTCGATTATTCCGAAAGTCTGGTTTTTGTACCTGCATACCAGTTTTTTAAAGTGTTTTATAATATTTAAACAGAACACCAGAAAAGATTTAATGTAATAATATGAAGAACTGTTGTGGAATCTGATTACAGTCAGAATTGAAATCGATATAAGAAAATGATGTTGGTGTGGTTCAGGATCGCATGAAAATCGTTACCAGAATTTGGTGCCATCGAATCCAGTATTATCAGTCAAATTCTAAAATTTTGTTTTCGTTTTAATTGTAGTTGTACGAAAGCACATAGATGTGTGACATCGTGGACCTGCCAGTAAGCATATTAAAAAATAATAATAGTAAATGTTATATTATATAAAATTAGGCATTACAATATTAAAAAGTTATAAAAAAATTAAACGTACTTATGGTCTAAATGGCAGATCCAAAACATGTATCCTTTTTAATCTTATAATTTCATTAGATTTGTCAAAAAGACAAATGGCTAATACATTGATTGGTGTATTCACTTAATCTATTTAAATATTTTACAGTAAGCCTTTTGATTTCATCCATCACTTCTTTACGGCATCTTGAGATTCAAATGTATTATATTGTTTGTGACATACAATGGCAGATCCAAGAAATTAACTTGTATTTAATTTTTACTACGCCTTTTCCACAAATCCAAAGTAGAGAGAAAAAAGTTCTCATTGTTGTTCTCATTTCTTTGTAAAAATAATTGGGTAAACTTACATGCATGTTTGTTTTGGTTTTTCCACTTGAAGCTTGCATGTGCAGTAAGTGCGCATGGAGAGATTCTAATTGATGGGTGTCAAATTGCAGAGATTATTTTTTTTTTCAGAATTATTGTACAATCTTTCACTAATTCTGAAATACTCCGGTTGTAGCATATTTATATCATAATGCTTTTGGGAATGGGGCTACCTAATAAGCCGGCAGTGCTCGTCGTTAAGTGTGGTTACAACATGTTTCCTAATAGTATTCCTTGCGAATGATCAAATAAATATTACAGCAGGCTTATGTAGCATATAATTGTCAAGCGATATATGTATATATAAAATGGATCTGAAAAAATCAAATTTTGAAACTGGTTGATGATAATTAAGTGACAGCGTTGGAAATTGCCACTCATCCAATATCTAGATTTTCACCTTTCGTAGTAATAATGAATTTGACTATCAGTTCTGTTTCATCAATGACAACTATTTAACAACAATATTTATTATGTAACATATTTTGTAATAATTTATAAAATTGCAAATATTGAATATCTCATTAATATAAAGTATAGGTGTAATTTGTATGCACACAGACAAATCTTTACGAATTGATCACCTTATTTATAAAATTTTTAGATATGTATATTTAAATCTTATTTATGAAAATCTTATATTATGTATATTATAGATTTAGGTTAATTTTTAATATATGGTTTTATTTGGATAATAAAATATTGAAAAGCGCACAACTTACATTTTATGTTCCAATATTGTCAGAAGGCGCCAGATGACAGTAGAGTTATTACGAAATGCAGCCAAATTTGATTATTTTAGATTTTTAAATTTTTATTCTCACTTTTTCCCAAAATTAATATTTTACATATTTAGTAAAACATTAATAATTTTGTTAAAAATAAATTGAAATTGATTATTGAGGGGTTTAGCTTGTTCCTATGCGCATTTCACTTTTTCTAATGCAGATCATCAGGGAACTTTACCCAAATATTTATTAGAACATCTGGATATATTATATTAAACTTTCATTAACAAAATTATTAATGTTTTACTAAATATGTAAAATATTAATTTTGGGAAAAAGAGCGAATAAAAAACTAAAATTTAGCAATTCCCGTAAAAAGCAACAATTTGATTATTTTAATTATTATTATTAGGTTTTAGTATAATTGTAGTTGCATAGATATTTTTATGTAGAGATGTAAATTTATTAATGTATGTATGTAGGGTGTAAGTATGAATGTAATAAGTTGGAAGTATTATTTATCATTTTAAATGTTATTCGGTGATCAAATTTAAATTTGCAAATTTATCAAAAAAATTAAGTTCGAGATAAAAAAAATTAAGTAATTATCAAACTATATTTTAAAATTTTAGTTAAATGAATTTTTTTATATATACTTAAGTAAAAAGTTAATGCAAAAAAAATTATAAAATTTTTAAGTTCACGTTATGGCCAGTTTGTATTGTTTTTTTTTAATTAATTTTTTTCTCCTTCTTTTTCCTTTTTTTCCTTTTCTTCAAATAATAATTTATACCCTCCCATTTCCAAATCAAGATAAATGTTTTGATGATTGTGAGAGGAATCAAATGTAGTTATCGCAAATCAGTGTACTATATTATAGGTATTATGAAAGTATAGGTTCTATTCTTTTTGCAATCTGATGATAAATTCTATATTCCCTTTCGTGTAGAAGATCTTTGAATTGTAGCCCGAAACCTGATTTGTACACCATGTTCCTTCTTTATATTTATAGAAGTATGTAACCTGCAATCAGAATCGGTAAAATTTCACTACAACAAACCAAATATAGAAAATATTGATCATACAGCAAATCAATCTAATATAAAAATTTCGTAACTTTTATCACCAATAATATTGAATTTATCTCAAAATTCCTGTTGAAGTAACCTTTCCTTATCCCGTAATGCTCACAAAATAAAATTATATTTTAGACAGCAATATTAAATCAAATTTGCCAACCGTTCAACTCAATTTTCAATATTAAATGAAAATTTTCTTTCCAACTCATTGACAAAATAAATTATATGAATAAAAAAATAAATATATAAAACAAATCCAAGTTGTAGAGTGTGTAAAATCGTACACCCATAAAAAAATTAGTAAACTGAAATCCAATCAATATAATAGGTCACCATCACACGATTTCAGTGTGTCTAATATAAAAGAAAAACACAAAGTTTTCATATTTTTGCTGTTTTATATAAATACGTATTTAAATTGGGGGGAAAATAATTACCTTTACTGTACATTAATGAACGTTAAAGTAATTATTCCCCATCGTAAAATTATTCTAAACGGCAGTGTGTGTCCATATGCATAATATATTGTGAAGTACTTGTCAACTGCTAACACAAGTATGTATTACATTTTTTTAATAACTATTTAGTATAATTTTACGATGGGGTGTTGCTTCAGCGTACTTACCACTGCTTGCCTTCGATGACATCGCCAGGTAGATATAATACGCTAAAATGCCAAGGTACTAACAAGTATATAATTTCTAGTATCTTTTTTAAATCATTTTAAATAAGTATTTAGTGGGTAATGAGCTAAAATGACTTCTGCTGAGTTATTATCTTGTTTTTGTATTAAATTTTTGGCATTTCAATTATTTTGCGTAATTTTGAATGATGATGTTGAACTTGTTTTTGGGGCAATCAGGTAGAAAACCGTTCCATAGAATGTGTGACAGCTTCATAATGCCATAATGTACTCGTATCTATGTATAACTACATACTTTGGATGGTGGCAAAACGAAGTAAAATCTATTGGTCGAAACATCAAACTTGATGCTGCACACAAAATAATTCGTAAATTCAAATGAAGTTTAAATGAAATATAGGAACTGCCACAGAAATAGTAAACTTAAATACTGAAGTATTAAATAGTGAAAATTTTCTTATTGACACAAAATCCAAATAAAATTATTTATAGAATGAAAGAAAATATTAAATAAAGGAAAAAGGTACCGTTAGTTTTCTTTTAATTTTCGATCCACAAACTAAAATGTTTGAATTTGTAAATTTAGTTATGAATCACAATATGCTTTTTTAATTGAAATGAAATCAAATATGTATTACAATTAATAACTTCTTAGATAAGAGATTCTCTCTCAAACCATGTTAAGCCCCGGGAGCAAGGGCGTAATTCTCTATTAATTTTATAGTAATTATTATAGATAGCAAATTACTGTAAGTAGATTACTGTTTCGTTTTTATCTTAATTAGAATATTACTTTTTAGTCCTAAGCTTTCTTATGCTTGTTATTCATTTTAATTGTATTATTTTTTTATAAAGGCTCAATAAAATATACCTTATCTTACCTTACAATTAATAACAAATCAATAAATTCAAATGAAGAATTTTTGTTTTTGTTGCAGGAATTTAAACAACGATATTATAAAAGCAAATAAAATAATAATAAACAATTAAATAATTTCAGACAAAAGAATGTTTAAAAAATTTGTTTTTTCTGTGTGGGCTTATTAAATATGTTTTCGAAATACTAAATAACTTGATTATTTTGAAAAATCGATTTTTTCCAAAATTCCAAAGTGTCTCTAAAATGCCCGAAATTCGGTTACGACCACTTAAGTCACTTTTGAATTATGTGTTACATACATACACATGCACACACAAATACACACACATATATACATATATCCATGCGAACAATATCGTAAAAATAGGCAGAACAGATTCCCATGACCTCAAAACGTCGAGATCTATTTAAAGCATGATTTTCGAAAGTCGTGGTTGAAATCAGTAAGATGGGAACTTATGGAGTTTTCTTTTCTAAAAAAAATTTAACATTTCTTTTACATTTTATAAAAAAATTGCTTAATTGTCTTACGACAAAAATTTTACCACGTAAATTATGATACAATAATTTCTTATAAACTCACTATTTAAAAATTTATTATATTGCAAATTTTCAATAAAAAGGGCTAAAAATGTTACTTATTTCTTTTGCGTTTTCCAAAAATAAATTCCTGGCGTGATTCACAATAGATAACTTCTAACTTTCAATATTTAAAATAGATTCAGTAAGTAAACTTTCAAATCAAATAAACACAACTTTGTGTTAAAGAGGGAGGTAAGCGTTTCAAATAAAATTAAATATTTCATTAGTTTCATTGGTACTAAAGCCAAATCATCAGTAGACCTTAAACCTTATTTTTAAATGTTTCAAACCTCTTTACTTATACAAAAACTTTTAAAAACTCAATGAGAATTATAAAAATTACAATTGTATAAGCATAGTAGGCTTTGAAATTTATTTAAAAATCCCAACAAACAAATTATATTATTCGATATGAATCTATTCTATTTTCTTTACAACCTTTATACAATTAGACGCCCTTTGGGTGACAATGAAAGTATTTAATAAGGCAAAACGGAAAATAAAATCTTAATTATGTAGTTATTAAATTTATATTAATCGAGATTGCCTCGATATCTTTTTTCAAAGAATTTTTTAGCACCAATGAAATGCACGTATATAGACTAGCTAAAAAGCCTCAACAAATAAAAGTTTTTTAAAATCTTTGAAAAAAGATATCGAGGAAATCTCGATTAATATAAATTTAATCATTTCATTACAACCATACCTAAATAAGAGCGTTGAGCGTCGCGTTAGCAACAGGGTACGTATTTACAATGCATTGTAAGAAAAAAATTTACTCTGAATGTACTGAAAATCAGTACCCTGTTGCTAACGCGACGCTCAACGCTCTTATTTAGGTATGGCTGTTAGTAGTTTTTTTAATCCAAATTGATTAATATTTTGGCTAATGTTCGTAACATTTTTTAGTCAGAAAGAATTGGACATGAGACAATATTCCAAAGGAACAAGCGAAAATTTTAACATCAATTAATTTCAACTTACACTGCAGAACAGAAAATTGACGAAACGTTGGGAGAAATATGTAAAAAAAAGTTTTTTATAATAGGCTT
Source organism: Gymnocheta viridis (assembly GCA_956483585.1). Taxonomy (NCBI): domain Eukaryota; kingdom Metazoa; phylum Arthropoda; class Insecta; order Diptera; family Tachinidae; genus Gymnocheta; species Gymnocheta viridis. The sequence continues at coordinate 34,085,287 of OY101442.1, read as the reverse complement.
AATTAGCTTATTAAAAATAAACAAAAATAGAAACAACGTTGTTTTTCGGGAGCCGCTGCACTCCCATCATCAGTGTTCATGTGTGTTTCCATGTATCCGCCACTGTTTAGGTGGCCACAAAATAATAATCGCTTTGGATTAAAAAAACAACTAACAACCAATTTGTACGAAAAATAATCACTTTAAATAAATATTTAATTTTTTGCAGCAAATCGTTAAAAGTGTTATTGATAAATTTTGATTGCAAAAATCATGAATTGTTGGACATATGTTTTTCTTAAATATTTCGTAAGCGTGAGGTTTCGTGGCAGTGCTTACTTTTTCTTTGCACTCATGTGGTTCGAAAAACAAATTCCTGGATGATTGTACATGAGTTAGTTCTTTTTCATTAGCATACATGATCGTGAAAGAAAAGTTACTCACGTTCCATCTATGATTCCAATGACAATTTTAAGCATTATTATTCGTTTTATAGAAAACAGTGTGAATTCGATACACTTTTTTAGCCAGAAATCAGAAATATATATTTTTTTCAAAGGAGTTGTGCTAAAACAGTATTAAGCATATTTAAAATATAAAAAAAAGCTTGAATACATTAAAAAGGCTAAAATGACAGCACCGAAGGTTATAACAAAAGTTCTCTGTTTGTATGTATAGTAAGTCAAATTTCCTGTACCACAAACTAGAACCAAAGAAATCGCGCTGTAAGAATGTAAGCATAGCGCATGCAAATATCTGATGTGGTTTATTTAAACGACCATAATTTTTTTTACTTGTTTTACAACGCCAGATACGTATCTATCTATCTGCTCTTACCACAAGGTGATAAAAATACTCGTTAAGTTATACAAAATTGTCTTAAGCAAATCTTGTTCCATAAACCTTGGTAGCCAAGGGTTCTCTCTCCTTCGTGCAATAGTTTAGTTAGTTTGTTTGTTTGTTGGTTGGTTGGTTGTGTTAGTTGGTCGATTGGTTCATTGCCGCTTGTGCCCAAGCACCGCTATTAAGTTACATAATCGCATTTATGGCCAAGAACCGATGTGCGTATGTGTGCGAATGTTGTTACATGGTACATATTTGTAGATGTTGTAATAATTTGAAACTTTATTTACAAACATTTTCATATTGCGGTTTGACACTTTTGTTAAGTGCAGTGCTCGTAAGTGTTATACAATTGGTATTTATCTTTGCCACAGCAAATCTCTCCTATATTTAGATAGAGATAAGCAAGCGATAGGTGCAGTAGGATCACGAGGCCGTTTTGCTGGGGAAAATGTTAAGCTTTAAAATTGTGTGTGTAATAAAAATTATTTAAATTGAATTTTATGTGTTAAAGGAGTTTACTTATAGTACGTGCATTCTATAATTAATGCTAACACGAGGGTGGTATTAAAAGTCAAGTTTAACTTAACAAGATTTTTCATATATTGCATTAAAAATTTAAAAAAAATTAACCACTGAAATTCGACTATTAAATTTCGCCTAGAAATAGCTACTATTATGTTGGCTACATTCATAGATGCAGTATGTTCATGCAACTTGTCTACAAACTAATATGACACTAAATTAAATGTTGCTGTATGTGCAGCTATGTGCAACATCAATTGTTTGCATAAAAATACGTATGATTCGAAACAGGACTACCAAGTAAGTGGTGTTTTACATCAGTAATCTTTAATTATTGCACAATTAATGCATTCACGAATGTGACCGTTTTATTATCATCATACATACATACTTATAATTTTGTGTATAACCAGCTAAAAAGCGTATAAATGGACCACATATTGGCAATATATGAAAATATATTTATGGTTTATATATACATGCAACATATCGCTTCCTAGCAAAAAAAAGTGTCCGAACAAAAAATTGCTGTTTCGAGAAAATGTAACTTTAACAGTTTTTTGTTCATCTAGACGTCAATAATTTAAAAACTTGCTGAAATATGGTATGTATGTAAATAGCTTATTTATATATCTTGCTGTTTATTTTGCTGTTTTGCTGCTATTATACTAATGCTGTGATTATATCATTTTGTACCTAATATGTGTTGTGACACTTTTCTTGCCGGGAAGCGATATATGAAAATATATAGCATTATGTATTAATGATTTTTCGTGGATGAGTAGATAAATATGTATAGATAATAGATATTTGAAAAGTTTGATAATATATGTACCAGAGAACTGCATGAGTTGATTCACATTTACAATGCTTTTGTTTTGATTTTTAACATCAATATGTACTAGTGATATTGCTTGCAGTGTTAACTCTTAAATAGTAACGGTTAAATAGTTGATATTCCTAGTTACTAGTATCCACCGTCAAAAGTGGTAAAATCGAACAAAGAACGCTGATGAGATGGTGTAGCGACCTCGAAATCAGTACTGATCCGTTCTGCTAGTCTGATGAATTAATTGTTTCAAATAAAAAGTACTCTCTTCATAAAATAATGAATTTATCCAAAAATAATTTCTTAAATTAAGATGATATGGGTAAATTCAGATTTGAACTCAAGCCATAAAAATCTCATTTCAATATAAACCTAAAACAGTTCAACAATTACGTATAAATATATTATAAAATAAAAACTATATCTGTCAGAAGGTTTTTTTAAGACATTTTCAAAACAATCATACTGATTCATTGCTTTTGTGAATGATATGAATAAACAGAAATTACAAGCAGCGAGATGTATTTATTAACAACAGTATCGTTGACATGAATCATCCATTAGACGCTTTAATTTTTTATGTTAAATGCTAGTTTTATATTCATTTTAGAAAATGCAAAATTATACCATTTGATTCGCCATCACATTCATCTCTGATATGTACTCATAAATTATACCAACATAATTTCAACGTCAGTCATATGTGCGGTCATATATGGAAATATTTTGCAATGTATAGAACCATACATTGCAATTAATCACCTGTATGTATGCGTGTATATATCGCACTTGTTCCTCTAAAAAGAGTTAACTCAAAATGTTTAAAATGTCAATTTTTGCAAGAAATCAGTAAACAGTGATCATATTTGCGCTCGGTAAAGATATTACATAATTTTTTCTAATCTTTCGTCAAAAAAATACAGTTCTTTCCATCTTCTACTGAAAATTTGTAAATTTTAAGTTGACTCTCTTCAGAGGAACGTGAGTCAGGGGTGTACGACATTACTTTTGAAGATATCACCTATTCCATCCCAGATACGAAATCATATTTCGTGAAACGTAAATGTATACTCTCGCGCAGTTCCATCGCTGGAATTTTTCTTCGCTATAGAAAAAAAAATTTTAATATTACTTTTTATCCCCAGAGTATTAAATTGTTTTTTTTATTTACAAATTTTTTTGTTAACTAAAAAGATCAAAACGTTCTTCGCAATCCTTTTCAAACGTACACAGAGATTGAAGATTAAAATTGGATTCGAATTGATGTTGATTTGAAATCAAACTAATAATTAAATATTTTGTCTTTATGGCATCTTAATACAAAATCTAAGCTTAGAAAAACCACTTTTGAAAATTTTATTTTCTCAACGCTTGATTTAAAAAGACTAAAAAAACTTAATTTTAAACATGTGTATGGAAAACACTCAGTTTTTATTATTTTTCATATAAGTTGTGTAGAAAATTATATTTCTTATCTCTGAACTAGACCCATGATTTTCTTAAACTAAAAATAAATTTCAAGTAAGAATTTCGAACTCTAATCAAAATCTAATGAAAAACGGAATGAGAATTAATTTCGTATTTTTAGTTATCACGTTTTTCCCATAACGAACAACAATTGAGAATAAGTTGCGAATTAAAAAATTTCAAAAATGGAAAAAAAACTTATTGAGAATACCATTTTAAAACTAATAGAGTTTTATTTCGAATCAACGAACACGACAGTAATATTGTCACGCCGCTGATTAACTGGGAACGATGAATCAATGTTATTTGAGATCGAACTTATATCTGGATTTGGTTTTAAATACTTACACGACAGTAATATTGTCACGCCGCTGATAAACTGGGAACGATGCTCTATTTAAAGATTATTTCTTGAGCGCAGCTGCGAAGTGAGAGTATAAATTGAGTCAGTTGAGTAACAGTGTGTTTTTGAATGTCAAATAGTACAAAAAAATTACGATCGTATCAACTTTTTCGTCATTGCTATCTCATTTACTCTCAAAGCTGTTAATACTTCAAATAGTAAAACAGTAATATGTAAGGCTAAAGATGTTGACTGATTTGTGATGAGTCAAAACTATGAAGTATGCTTCCGGATAATTCAATGGGGGAGAAAGAGGAGGGCTATTGATGTTGAACGTAGACATCTAAGTAATTTTTCTTCCGATATTGTGTATCTTTCATGATTCACAAACATGTAATAAAAATTAATACAAACTTCGGTTTTGGAAGAAAAATTCATCAAATGCTGATGACCAACCGAACAAAGCTTTCAGCCGTACTCCAACACTGAATCACAGCGTTCGGTCGGACACTATTAACTGATGATGTATTTGATGTCAGCAAACAGAGTTTTAAGTAAAAACAAATTTGTTGTCAACGATACAGAGAAATATCCAATTAATTCATATAATAAAAAAATTTTAAATACTAAAAATTTTAGCAATTCCCGCAAAAAACACCAATTCATTTCTATTTTGTCATTAAGTTGGAGAAAATCAAATTTTTACCACGTAGCAAAACTTCACTATAAAGAAACAAAATTATTCAATTTCAAAAGTAAAATTCTTTTGTATTTGTTTCTAACACAAAAAATGATGTTTGTGTAACCTTTCCTCAACTTTTTAAACAGAACTAATAACCATACAAATTTTATGAACTATTAATTTATTTTACTTTATTTTTAACAGTTCAAATCGTATGAATTGCTATCAAAATAGAAAAAAAATAAATAATTAAGTTTTAAACTTACAACTTTATAAACAATATGTGTGTGGTATTAAAATTTTACTACACAATGATCAGTTTTATGATTCTATTAGCTCAAGATCATAAAACAAAATATCATTTCGTTATTGTAAATTGTCTACTTATCGATTAAAACATTTCGTGCTTGTACAGCATTTCTGTTCTAAAGTTTATGGTTGCAACTTTCATGTCACAATCATTGTCATTGTCAGTGACATTTAAACACTTAAATACTTATGACTACAAATAAAGAACAAATGGTTGAATGTGGGGTCAACTTATTAAACTCTTTAATTGCTCCTGCATGTTTCAAACAACATGTCATATGAAATCATTACGGCCATTAAAAGTTTAACATTCACAAAACTTTTTGTTACAAACTACATACAATACGTACGTACATACGTACATGCATACTTATTTTTTATTTGAATATTTTTAATTTTAATTTCAAAATTCAATGAATCAATTTTAAACAAAGTGTATCAAAGTGTCAAATTACACAATGCGTCCATATAATTCCCAGAACTTGTATTCGAATAAATGACTTATTTCGAAAATATTATACGTTGGTGCTTCATACCAACAATTTTATTATTAAGCCACGTTTTTGGAGGACTGTTGCCACAAAAGGAGCATTTGACAAAATAAAACAAAAAAAAAAAAAAATACATCCAACAATCTTTCTTTCATTCATACGATTTGAAGTTAAACAAAAAGACAATAAAATCGAAAAGTAAAACAATACATTTGATTTTTCGTTAAACCTTTTTCAAATGTGGGCACAAAATAAAACGAAATGATCACACACGCACACACACAAAACGCACTAAATTATTTTTTTGAGGATCACCACTGAAATATAAAATATAATCTCTTGTTTAGAATCTAAAATGCAGCAACGTAATATTCTTTGGTATGCGCCAGAGTAATATTAACAACAAATAAAAAAAGAGAAGAAAAATAAAAATTTAATTCAAGTCGGAAAGTGTTAGACAACAAGCAAAAATATTGTAATGATGCCCGTTATCAGAGTAATCAAATCTTCTTAAATTCTGTTGTTCTCTCTTAAGAAAGGATTAAGTTGAAATTCACACCGAATAGATTTGAAGGCGAAAAGTGATTTTTTTAAGGGACTGTTTGAACAGTGGATTTCTCTTGACAAAAATTAGCCAATTCAGAGTGAATCAATCTATATGAAAAAAATTTTAAAAATTTATATTAATTATATGACTTGTTTGCAAAAAGTACACAGATAGACCACAAACAAGACAATCGCTTTCACTACAAGGTGTTTGTCACCACAACATCTAAGCTAAACATTTTCCGATACATACTCATTGTTGTTCGGAATAATTGGGTTAATATTTGAGGCCTGCCCTGCACATGGGATTCGCGCAATGCATGATCCGAGATCTCGTCACGATGTTCCCAATATTGATCGAATGTTGCATAAGATGAACCACCTCGTGAGCGACTGCTATTGAGTGACTTCAGCACCGGGGATGGCTTCCAAGATAGCGTAATTTTTTTTAGGAGAAGTAACAACTCAGGCAATTAATCCCTACCAACCATTTGATGTATTACATTCTTTGCGACAGGGACAGTGCAGAGAGATCATTTCGTGAAAGTGAGAAAGAAAGCTTAATTGATTATTTTAAAACTCTTCTATTGAGGGTTTCGTTAATTTTTTTTATAGAAACATTGCAGCAACTCTCAAATAGGAAGATCATTATTGAAAATCCGTGTAACCTGTTTAATAATTTTGTGGTCACAAACATAAACCGCCTAACTCAAGTTAAAAGGCTGTTTTTTTTCCTCAAACTCCCATTTCTCTAACCAAAGAAAATTATCACAAATAAGAGAGAAGACATAAACATATTACCCATTCCTCCTCAGCCACTTCGAATATTCAATAATCGTTTAGGTGCATATCGCTCCTTTATTGCAACATAGTCATATATCAAAAAACGCGATCGTCGTATCGCTCTTAATTTTGCGTAAAAAATGTATACAAATATTAAACAAGAGGGGAGAATACATTTTTATATTTCCATGGATGTGTGTGTAAATTAAAAACTTTCTGACGAACGAGTTTTTTTGAGATATGACAACGTTGCAATAAATTAGTGATGTAAACTCAAGAACAATAAATTACTCAATATGAAATAAAACTTTTTAAACTTTCAGAATTAAAATTTTTATTTTACAATAAAGAATTAACTGCCAGGACCACGATGTCACACGTATTCGTTCTGTTGTACAATTCTAAAATTTTGTTTTTGTTTTAAATTTACATGTACGAAAGAGCGAATGCGTGTGACATCGTGGACCTGGCAGTAAATTTTATTTCATTAAATATCTCATTAACTACTTTAAGTTCAATTATCAATTTTGCTCAAAATATTGCTCTATAATGTGTGCTTAGTTATATACAGTGCACTCGCGATAATATGAACACTCCAATATATAAACACTACAACATATGAACACTTTTTTACTTCCATTGACTACTCGAAAATATGAATTTAGTGCAAAAGCTTTAAATTATGAACAGCTTATTTTTGTTTTATCTCTCTAAACAGAGTTGAAATCTAAATCAACAGGCTAAATTCTAATTCAACTGCATAATAATTTGGGAATTTCTCTAGCTGTTTGCTTTTAAATTGTCTTCAGTTGTCAATCACAATTTTTAAACATAATCATTTTAGTTAGTGCACACATTCAGTTGAAATTCAATATTAATTTTTTCAATATAAATTTAACGTGAAAAGTTCTTGAAATGCATACAAAAAAATAAGTGTTTAACTTTAAAAGAAAAATCAGGCAATAAATTTGAGATGAAAAAATTTACAATATGTGGAATAAGAAACAAATAAAAATGCTATTATTAAATGTTTGTTGAACCTGGAAAAAGAAAAACTCTGCGGCCAAAAGAAACAAGAGAATCACTGATTTTTTTCGCATATAAGTTTTAAGTTTTTTTTTATTTTTTTCAAAATAAATTGTTTCTTAAATTCAATAAACAATAAATAAAACATTTAACATAAGACACTTTTATTTTTATGAGAAAAACGCTTGTAGATAAGAATTAGATGCCATTCGCAAATATGAACAATCTCGGAAAAGTAAACTGGCCTGGTTTTAATTAGTTCATATTATCGCGAGTGCACTGTATAAGCCATAATTGTATTTTTTGCAAAAACCTTTTCGAATTTTAAAATTTAGTTTTCTTAAAAGTGTGTGTTTCGACTTAGGCTTTTATTGCTGGTGACCACAGAACTATTTTACTTCGCCGACGATTTTGCTACAATGCGGCCGAAAGGGGGCGCCGTGATGTACATTAGCAAAGACAAAAGGCAGAATGTTACGTCTTCCTTCAAACCGGGATAGAATTCACGTTCTCAGTGAACGCGCTAATTACTTTAGCCAACTGCACCCTCTAACGAAACTTTTTCATTGTCTGAGTCCTTTCAGACTTCCTGAATGCAGGAGAAAATCCGATTCAACTCATCTTCCGTATGGCCCCCTGTTGGCTAAGCAATTAGTGTGCTCATTGTCATAATGGTGCTCATTACCACGCAGCCAGTAAAGGCTCGGATTATAATGTACCCCAAAGTCATGTAGAGATGTCATACAGTCTGCAATTAATGCAGACCTTATTTCAAGGTAATTTTAAGCCTTTAACGCAGCCTGACTTGATGACATCATACATATCTTCATACACCCTAATCTTCTCCTCAAGCACTCTGCATCACAAATAAGAATTCCTCATAGAGAATGCCATCTCCAGTGTTATCATTTTCTCCGTAGTCTTGATCGGATAGTCAAAATTTGATGTGTGTCCTTGTTTTCTTCGGTCATCGTTAAAATTTTGTCTGAGATAATTACAACCAGTTTTCTCTATATTGTGACAAACGACATTACTCCTAATTTTGCATAGCGACTTACACTTCTTAAGGATTTTAATAGTCATGGAACAGAAAAACTCACGACTACGTGCCACAGAAGAAACGATACCGTCCCTATTATGCGTGAAGAGTTCCCTGACCTTTCGATTTCCCGGAGATGCGATCCAAATTAGCCTCTGAGATCTTGCGGTCTAACATCTTTAGGCTTTTGCCTTTGGGGCCACGAGAAAGATAAGGTCTATCTCAATGACTTACAATCGATTCCAAACCTCAAAGATGGAACTTGTGAAGTTATCGAGGTAACACACTGGCTGATGTGCGAAATATTAATGTAAAATTTTATGCAAATTCGATAAATTTTCGTTATATTCATTTTAACGATACAACAATTATCGTTATAAAAGTTTGTGAATCGTTTTATTGATATAGAATTGTTTTCAACCACAATCCTACAGACACTTCAACTCCTTTTTGCTTGGGGGCTAAAAAAGAACACATGCAAAAAAATTTCGGTTGATCGAAAATGCGGAATACTTTTGTAATTTTATTTACAAATTTGCTGTTTAAATACATAGAAAGAAACACTTTCTATATTATACGCACTATAAGCAGTCAAGTAAGTGTAGTAAATATCATACCGCATCTTAAAGATAAAATATATAATAAAATATTTCCGGTTCTTCCATAGTGATGTAGGGTTCTTCATGCAGTGCCCAACCTTATTGCTAATACAAATGAGTTAGTGCTTTTTTCTGCTCCTGCTGAGAAAATTGAAGGTCAAATTTTTAAATTAGGAAAATCAATTTTAACAAAACAATTCACTGTGGTCCAGACAGATGTTGCTTCGATGCTCAAATAAACCGAGACAGTGTGTGGCAATTTGAGAACTTTCTTGTTCATTCATTTAAGTGTTTGCAAACTTGCAGTTCGCTATAACGATTCTTTAATTCAAATAAAATCAATAATAAGTTTAAATGTTAAACACTTTAATCGGGCTTAAGCCGACAGATGAATGTTGGATTTTGAACTTGTATTCGCACGATGTGTTAAATTATAAATGATTAAGGCAATCTATTTTTGGGCTGTTACTACTACGAGTATCAATAACTAACTCTTTAGTATATTGAACAAACATTAAATTAAACATATCAAAATGTTTTCAAATGAGAATTTGGTATTTCAAACCTTTTTTCAACCTTGTTATTGTTTTTGTGGTTGTGGCGCTAAACGCATTTAAATTTGTAACCTTTTAAGAGAATCTGAGCATGCAAAGGGGCAATCAACATTTTGTGGTACACACTGAAGATGCATGTGCATGTGCAGCAGAGATCCGATCAAAAAGATTACGTTCAAGTTAATCATTTTGAAAATGTTTTGACTTTTATTGACTTTGACATTATTTTGAAATAAGAAAAATAAGAAACCACACAACTTATCCAATCAACAGATCAAGTATGGGTCAAGCGAGTGTAATATATTGGTGAAGTGAAAATGTAACTTCTTAAAGATGACATTAATGTAGACAGGGCTGGGCAGTATTTAAAATACATGTATTTGAAATACTTATTTAAAATACAAATACGTATTTTTTATTTGTATTTTAAATACATGACTTGCAAGTATTTTATATTTTGTATTTTAAATACATGACGTGCAAGTATTTTGTATTTTAAATACATACAAAAAAGGCAATATTTTTTTAAGTAAGTGAATTTTTTAAACTATCACCGGAAATAATTTATACTCTGGAGGAAAATTACAAAAAACTTAGAATATATCAGAAATAGAAATATCAGTAGTAGATGCACCATTAAATAGAAGTATTTTGTATTTTAAATACTTCTAAAAAAATGGCAGTATTTATCTGTATTATTCTATAGCACAACTTATGAAAAATAAATCCAAATCAAATGAATTATTTGGTAAGTTACGTAAGGAGATCACTTTCGCGGCTATAAAACTGGAATATTTAGGGGAATTCATTGAAGTTTTGAAACCTATTGCCACTGCTTTAGATTACCTTCCGGATAACAGCTGTTATTACGGTAAACTTTTGCCGACTTTAAAGTCTATTAGAACAAGATTAAGTCGGTTGAATGGAAACAATTTAAGACATTTAAGTCCTATCACTACTAAAAGAGAGCTTGGAAAAAAGATTCGATAAGTTTTTCAAACTATCACCGGAAATAAATAGAGCTATTTTGGCTTCCTGTTATCATTCTGGTTATAAGATGCGTTGGCTGCCAGAAAACATCACGATAGAAGAAAGGCAAAAATCGAAAATCTTGCAATTTATACTCTGGAGGAAAATTACAAAAAACTTAAAATGACACCTGGAAATATCAGAAGTAGAAGTACAACTGAAGAAGACGATAATTTTATTGTTTTCGTAGATAGGGATAATGGCGAATCTAGGACATCAAATTTGGAGTTGGAATTTGTCAGTTTCCTTAGTGACAAGAGCAAAGACATTATCACTATTGACAGCTATCCAAATATAAAAAGAGTATTCATAGAATTGAATAGAAGTTTGTGGTCATCAGGACCTGTAGAAAGATTATTTTCTTCAGCAGGTTTTATTTATTCTACAACAAGAAACAGTTTGTCTGATGCTACATTCAAAAATCTGATATTTATGAAAAGAGACAATGGTTTTGTTGGTTAGTTTTATCTAATGTATTTTTTAGTTTGAATTAAAACGGTGGGTTTTGTATTTTAAATACATACATGATGTGTAAGTATTTTGTATTTTAAATACATAACCTGAAAGTATTTTGTATACATGACCAGCAAGTATTTTGTATTTTAAATACCGCAAACCATGTATGACTGTAGATTACTCGTTTAAAAAAAATGCCTAATATTATTATTCAATAAAACATTTAGAAATAAAATGTCTTAAATGTTCGTAATATTCTTCCAGTTAGTTCTAAGAAAAGTTGTTATATGTTTGAAAAAATTATTCAAAAGTTAAATAAAAAAAATGTAAAGAAATAAATGAGAATTATTTAATTACAAACAATTTATGTACACGAATTTATGAATCTTTTTATTTTTCTTATTTCTTTAGAGTTTTTACATTAATCTTTTAGGTTTGACACATATTTTCTAATGCGTGGTAATATTTATTTTGCTTTCTCATGCTCATGCTTTCCCATCGAATCGTTTTTTTTTATAAGTTAAAGAGAAAATATGTTTTTAAAAGGAAAACATGCAATAATATCCTGTTAAAGGCAAAATAAGCACAAATATTCTAAAACAAATCGATGTCAAAATTCTTAAAAAGTTCTGTAATGACAACGACGTCACGTTAACACAATACCAAAAAATTGGGGCTTCTCTACCCGTTTTCGAAAACAACTGACTACTATTGACAGGCTCTTGTTATTTTCTGGACCTTATAGAACAGAAATAGACTGCCAGTAGCACAAAATTGTTTTCGAGAGCGATTAGACAAGCTCCAATTTTTTGGCATTGTGTTAACGTGACGTCGATGTCGCCAACTGGAATAAGGGTGAATATGATATATTAGCCCTATTCACAATCTTGTGCATTTGAGATTGCATATTTTTGCAATTGTCAACATTTTCCAGCAATCGCAACGGCGTTGTTGATTTATTTAGGAATACTTTTTTGCAAAACATGAAACTCACACTCAGCTATGAAAAAGGTTTTTTTATTTATTAACATTTACACATTCACATGCATGAATGAAGTGTTGCATACGTAGAGTGCAAATATATACTACTACATTTATGTTTTGCTTATTTATACAAGAGTAGCAAGAGCATATCTTTGTAGTTTGTTAGTGTGGAGTAAAAATATGCTACACCATTTTGCAAATGCTACGATGCAAGACCATTTGCACAAGATTGTGAATTGGGGAATAGTTCCCCTGAATATAACTTAAGTATAGTAATTGTTGAGTGTCCACATTTCAGAAATTATTTTCTTGTGCTTTTATATTAAGACTCACTCTTACAAAAAAGCTGCCATATTTTCATAAAACTTCACAATTTTTCTTTTTTACAAATGATTTGGGAAATGTAATTTATGAGACATGTCTCGTCACGGTTGTCATGTTTTATCATGTGAATTTTTTTTCACACAATGAAAATTGGTAGTCACAGTCTTGTTCTGCTAAATTTTTTCGTTGAAATTTTGTAAACTCTAAGAATTGAGAACTGCCCAGAACTTTTCACAAAGCTTAATATGTTCGTCAGTGGGTCATTCCTGAGTCAGTTCTGGTCTTTATGATTCTGAAGAAGAATAATTGATCGTGAAGTGTCCGGTAGTGATGCCAACAAGTAGTGCAAGCGAATTTCTTCCAAATGTTAAGATTTGCTTCTTCCTATAACTTTTTATTGAGAACCTAAGAACTCAGAATATCTCAGAAATGGCGATTGCTCCCAGCCAAAGAAATGTGAATATTTCTTTGAGACTACAAAATCTCTTGTGCATTCATTAGATATTCTTTTTTGTTGGATGAATTTAAGGACGTGGAGCTCAGGCTTTACACGATTACGCTGCAGAAATGATTTTTTTGTATCACAGTACACACCTTTGAGTTGAATGTTCTGATTGCGGGCAAACTATCTACAGAAATGTCGAGGTAAGCTTTTCAATTGATTTCGTAGTTTTGGTTACGGTACATATCCTGGCCTGGAATATAGTGTAGATCTCGCTTAACAAGAATCAGTATCCATTTTGGAGCCGTCCATAAAAATCAAAGTTCATAAAAATCAGAGTTTTTCCTTCAGTCTGCAATATTCGGTATCTTCAGTTCAGTTCAGCGTTTCGTGGAATGGTATCATGTTCAATACGGCAATGCTTTAAATAGCTCGACTCTTTAAGTGCTGAGTGAATGAGTGCCCAATGCATATAGATATGTAGTCTTTTCCAACCTACTTCCCCAGCCATTCGATTCGTAGGTGCGAGTGAATCTGTTCGCTACTTTGTACATGTAAATGTACAATGTAAATCCTGCATCTTTTCCCAGAAGCTCTTTTACCCAACAACAGCACTGTTTGTGCCTTTGAGCATGATCACTGTTCCACCTGTAATTAAACGTTTCGCCTCAGTTCGACATAAGGTGGCGGTTATGGACGGTGCAGGCTCGAGAAGTCCCCTGACGTATATGTAAACCAGTATTTCTAGTGTCTTAAATAAAAACAATGACAGCGTATTGGTCTTGCACTTCCGTCTTATATTTTTCCCACTTTTGGGAATGAGTACACTGATTCTAGGCTGCCCCTAAAAATTGCGATCGGTCAGGGTAGAATTATAAAATTTATCTGATTTTACTATATCTTTGGCCACTGTTTTTTTTAATGTTTTCGATTTTAAAGAGACATTTTTATGTTGTGGGAGTGCAGTAGTAGTTTGTAAATCAAAAGTTACCGGAAGGTCATGCATTATGTATATTTGTTCTAGATGAAAATTCCTAGTTGCGTTTAGTTTTACAGTTGACATGTTCACATGTTCATGAATCACCACTTCTATTAACATAAATTGGTCAGTTTTGTAAATTGGATGACCTTGCTTGTGTACCTTGATCACGACTAGATTTGATTGTTTTTATTTTTGCAAGTATAATGAGCAGTACTAGAAAATTATTTGGCATCCATAGACCGTAAGTTATGAGCAGATACAAAGAAAAAAAAACTTAAATGTATTTAATAGTGATGACAACAAACTGATCCTAATAATAATCTGCAATAATATTATATCAAATATTAGCGTGCTCTGTCACATTTTCAAATTTCTAGTATTGACGCAACAACTCAGATGTAAAATGCGGATATAACTCTTAACGACCGCTAAAGTAATATTAAATTCTCTTTCCTAAGATCCGCCTGCTTAAACTTTATTTTTCGATGATGAAATTTTTCACCGCTAAAATTTAATCGGTTGTCAATATTTCACTTAAAAGAAATATTCGTTTCATCAACCCAACATTCAGGTCACAATCTATTTTTACATGATTCTGTTTAAGATGCTTTAAACTCTGTTTGGTATTTTGTAAACTAAATTTATTATTAGAATACTTTTGATCATTTGAACATTAATTGATTCCAAAAAAAACATTAAAATAATGTTTTCTTTTAAAAATATATATCTTTAATTCTTTTATAATTTTTTATTAATTGTTATGTCGACAACACCGATAACTTATCTTTCCACGATATTTCGTTAATTGTTATTTGATACAAAATATTTTCTTGAAAAAAAAAAATCAATTTCTCCCATGAACTCATTCCACCTAAAGCTTTGTAATCCTATAATGCTTTCATCTTATCAATATGCTCTCCTCATATCAATGAAAATCTTCAAAAATATTTCTTATTGGTGAAATTAATCACTGAAATTTTACTTTTCATTCGCTCTCTAACTCATCTCTATCTGCATTTCTTGTATCTTTTTCTCGTCCTCTATCGCGTGACTATCACTAAATTTTATTAGAGACATTAATAATTAAATTTTTGGGGATTAAAAACTAAAGCTCATTATAGTCATTTAGATAAGTTGGTTATTTGGTTTGTTTTTGTGTGATCGCGTATCAATAGACAAATTATGGCTGGAAATAATAAAAATACGAAAAGTGACCTCATTCTGATTAATGTTTGTCACATTTGTAATATATTTGAAAAATATTCATGATGAGCACACGTACATTTAATATTCGTTTAACCGCGCGGTATGAAAGAATTTTGAAACTTATTTCGGGAATATTTTTAAATGATTTTTCAAAATGTCAAACGAAATGAATATTTTAAGTGATTGCTATCTTTCTTCTTAATACAAAACTTAACATGTCATCAAATAGATTAAAAAATATTTCTATTTAAAACATAATGTTGTATATCAAACTAATGTTTTTAAGATTGCAATTAAAACTCTCTTAGTTTATTTAATTGGTTTAAATTGCGAGTTCTTTATTTCACGACAGTTTTAAGAAAACTAAACTTTTAAAATATAACATTGTTGATTTGGACCACAAAGAATTTTTGTACAAAAATGGTCCGTTATAAAAATTTGTAAACGAATATTAAAAATAAAAGTAATGTAGAAAGAATTTATACAAACAACAATGTATGGATATATGTATGTACATGCATAAGCAAGTGCATGTACAACAACAACAATAGGAATTAATACGGTTTGATTTTAAAATAAAAAGGGATTAATATCTGTGACGGCACTTTATTTAGAGAGGGTACGGTGCTTAATACGATCTCTCCCAACATTCTCCTCCCGTTGAAACGCCTGTGTTTCAAGAATCATTAAAGCTCGGAAGGGGAGCAATTTTATGTACAGGCCGTCGACAAGAGCCATTTGCAGTTTTTAATTCAACCACTCGAACGCAACCATCGGTACCATTAATTGTTTTTGTCACTCGTGCTAGAAGCCAGTTTTGTGGTGGTGTATTATCTTCATGAATGATGACCAAATCTCCAATCTTGATATTTGGCTGTGTTTGAAACCATTTTGACCGCATTTGCAATGAATGAAGATAATCTCTAGACCACTGTTGCCAAAATTGATTTTTCAGAAACGAAATCTGCTGCCATCTGTCTAGTGTTGATAACTTTGTTGTATTAAATGTTGCTTGAGGAACGCATATTAAGGAGGAACCAATCAGAAGATGACCAGGAGTCAAAGCTTCACCATCATTAGGGTCGTCTGTCATTGGCGCAATAGGACGAGAGTTTAATATAGCTTCTATTTCTGCTATTAGAGTTTGTAGTTCTTCATATGTAAGACGGGCCTGAGACACATTTTTCACCAGAAGAGTTTTAGCAGATTTAACTGCTGCTTCCCATAGTCCACCGAAATGTGGAGCACGAGGGGGAATAAAACAAAATTCGAACCCATTCTGTGAGCAATGTGTTTTAATATCAGCCTTTGTTGATTCGGAGAGTAATTTTTCCTTCAATTCTCTGAGATGATTATTAGCACCAGTGAAATTTGTGGCATTATCACAAAAAATTCGTTGAGGCAGGCCACGTCGACTTACAAAGCGTTTCAGGCAAAGTATGAAGTTGTTTGTTGACAAATCAGACACAAGCTCCAAGTGAAGCGCTTTTGAGCTGAAGCACACGAAAACAGCTACATAGGTTTTGTAAGGTACCTTTCCTCGAATTCGGTATGAAGTAAGGAACGGACCACAAAAATCAACACCGGTTATTAGAAATGGTCGTTGGGCTCTAAAACGATCAGCTGGTAAATCGCCCATTATCTGACAAATTAATTTTGGTTTGTAGTGGAAACAGTGAGTGCAGCTGCGTACCACTTTTCGAACTACTTCTCTTGCATTTATTATCCATACCCTTTGACGAAGTATACCAAGTAATACTTTCGGACCAGCATGCAGATGAACGCGATGTAAATGTTCAACGTAGAGTTTAACGAAGCGATGGTTTTTTGGAAGTAAGGCAGGAAATCGAGCATCAAAAGGGATGGGCGCCTTAGATAGTCTTCCACCAACTCGAATTATATTAAGAGTATTGTTATCAATATCTATTTGGTGTATAAATGGGGCCAATTTTTGCAGATGGGGTTGAACAAAGTTGTTGTTTAAGAGTGCGGTTATTTCCGTACCAAAATTGGTTTGTTGTATGTGGTACACAATTTTCCAGAGTGTGTTATCTAACTCATGGGCTGGGATATGAGCAATATCGTTGGCCTTTAGTGACGAGTTCACCTTCGATCTATTAAAAATACGAAAAATATAAGTCATGATCCGAAGAATTTTACGATAAGAAGAATGTTTCTCAATAATTTCTTCAATAATTGACTCCTTGACAATTGTAGTGCATTTAAAAACAACTGCATTTCTTCGTTCAGGAACTTCTACTTTTACAAGATCTGAACTGGAAGGCCATTCTGAAGCGTCAAAACGTAAGAATTCGGGACCAGAAAACCAGATCGTTTTAGGTAAATTTTCTGCAGTGCACCCACGAGATACAATATCAGCAGGATTACTTTTTGAAGGTACATGTCGCCAGGTTATGTCTCTAGTCTGTTCTTGCAGATCTGAAATACGATTTGCAACGAAACAGTTTAGTGTTGAAGAGTGTAACTTTAGCCACTGCAGAACGATTTTCGAATCTGTCCAAAAGGAAATTGAAGAAACAAATTTAGAGATTTTCATTTTGATCTTGCACCAAGTTTTGCTGAGTAGAACTGCTGCACACAATTCGAGACGAGGTAAAGATTGAGCCTTGATTGGAGCTACCTTCGATTTGGCAATCAGCAGAGTTGATGTGTAAGCACCATTTTCAAAGATACGATAATAGATACAGCAACCAAAGGCTCGTTGGGAGGCATCTGCAAAGCCATGTATTTCTCCAAGTCTGCTTTCTGATGTGCGAACATAGCGCGGTATTTCAATGCGATGAATTTGTTCAAAATCTTGTTTAATTTGGAACCAGATTGTTGATAAGTCAGCAGGTAAGGTTTCATCCCAACCGATGTTTTGGACCCACATTTCTTGCAGAAGTATTTTACATCGAACAACTATGGGGCTTAAAAGCCCAAGCAAATCAAATATTTTTGCAACTGTTGATAATATGGTGCGTTTGGTTGCTTTTGTTAGGTCAGGCAAATCAAAACGAAACAAGAATATGTCTTGTGTAGGATTCCAAGCCATACCAAGAGTTTTTGTAACGTTGTCTTCAGGGGTTTTTATTGGAACTTCTTCCGTGCCACTATTCGTGACCGCTAGGCAATTACTATTCCATTTTGCTAACCGAAGACCATGAGTGCTGAGAATTTGCGTAATTTCAGCTTTTTTGACTGTTAACTCTTCTAGAGTATCAGAGCCAGTAAGAACATCGTCGACGTATAAATCCTCACGAAGTACTCTTGAGCCAATTGGAAAAGTTGAACGATGTTGATCTGAGATGAAAAACAAACTTCTGATTGCCAAAAACGGTGCTGCTGAAAGCCCATACGTAACGGTGTTTAGCTGAAACACGTTAAGGTTATCTTTCGGATTAGATCTCCATAGAATTAATTGGAATTTGCGGTCACGTTCATCGACAAGAAATTGGCGGTACATTTTGGATATGTCAGCAGTAAGAGCAAATCTATTCAAACGAAACGCAAAAAGAGTAGTTATTAAATCCTGTTGTATTGTTGGGCCAACCATGAGTATATTATTCAACGAATAATTCGAAGTTGTGCGAGCAGACCCATCGAAGACTACACGAAGTTTGGTTGTGGTACTAGAAGGCTTTAGTACACAATGGTGCGGTATAATATAATATGGATGACTAAGAGGGGTATTAAAAGTTGACATATGACCAAGTGCCATATATTCATCCATAAAATCGATATACATAGATTTTAGTGTTGGATCACGTTCAAGTCTACGTTCGAGCGATAAAAACCTTCTTTTTGAATTTTCAAAAGACTCACCCAAGCAATCTGGAAACTGTTTGAAGGGCAATCGAACCATAATTCTTCCATTTGATGTAATTGAAGTGTTTTCTATAAAGTGATTTTCACATGTTTGTTCCTCTTCAGAAAATTTTGGGGGATCGCTTACATACTCTTCCACCTCCCAAAATTTCTTCAACGTATGGCTCAAGTCATCAGCTG
Organism: Gymnocheta viridis; assembly: GCA_956483585.1. Lineage (NCBI taxonomy): Eukaryota > Metazoa > Arthropoda > Insecta > Diptera > Tachinidae > Gymnocheta > Gymnocheta viridis. The sequence goes on along the minus strand of OY101442.1, from coordinate 34,065,841 downwards.
ATGAGTCCAATGCCAAGTTGCAAGTTACTGGCGCAGAAGTTTGTTGAAGATTGAATTTTCCACCAACAATCCATCCGAAAACTGTGTTAATGAGAGTAGGCATACCTTGTCCTAATGAAATTCGTCCTTCGAGCAACATATCAAAAAACGTTTCTGAGCTCAATAACAAATCAATTCGTTGCGGTTTAAAGAATGATGGATCCGCTAATTCTATTGTTTCGGGAATTTTAAGCTTCGATATATCAATCAATTCAGCAGGGTGTTGAGCTGAAATTGACTTAGTAACAGCGAATTTAGATGAAAATTCGTAGGAGCTAATTCGGGATTTTACGCTAGCATATACAGAAAATCTGATTTTTGTTTGCACTTCACTTATCCCAGTCACATCTTGACACGTCCGTTGAAATTTAAGCCTAAGCCTTTTAGCAGCTTTCTCTGTAATGAAATTAATTTCTGAGCAAGAATCAAGAAGCACTCTTACCGGTTGAAAGGAACCACAAATGTCCTTTAATAGAACCACCGCAGTTGGTATTATTGTTCTTCTAAATGATCGACTTACTAGTGACACAGCATGATTTGCACTAGTCGATGGTGCTGAAACATTATTACCTGATGACGGCTGTGTTTGCACGAATATATGTAACAAGGAATGATGAGCGGACTGGCAAACTCGACAACGACCCTTTGAGGGACATTTCGATACTAAATGTCCTTTTTGAAGGCAGTTTATGCAGTGCCCATTACGTTTTACAAAATTAAAACGTTCGGAGACTAAAAGCGACGAAAACGAAGAACAGGCGGTAAGTTGATGCTCAGCGCTGTTACAGTATGTGCAGGTTAAGTTAGACTTGGAGTTGACTAACGTGTTTGAATGACGATTCAAAATTTGTTTTGGTTTTGCACCAATATTACTATGATGTTTAGTTTCAGGTTTCTTACCATGACTTTCTAAGAATTGACAGCGATGGCTTAGAATTTCATAGCAGGTGTCCCAGGTGGGCAACGATTTAAAATCAATTTTTTCATCGTAGCACTGGCGAGATGCGTCATCAAGTTTCGAAAGCACCATATGGATAATTATCGAATTCATTATGTCCATTTCCGAACCAAGCGATAAAAGTGATCCGCGAATTGCTGAAACTGTATCTATTATGTTGCGTAACGAAATACTGTCACCCTTTGGCATTTCGGAAATATTGAAGAGGGCTGTAATGTGTTCCAAGAAAATTAACACTTTGTTGTCATAACGCTCCTTTAATCTTTGCAATGCCTTCGGATAATTTTCATCTGTAACCTGATAGGGTTCAATGACGGCAAGGGCTTGACCGGAGAGACAATTCAATAAATAATTGAATTTATCGACGGGTGTGAGCGACGAATTTTCATGTACCATATTATAAAAGGTCGTAATAAATCGTTTATAATCAGCATACTTTCCATCGAAGCGTGGCAATTTCAATGAGGGCAATCGAGTTTGGCTAGGAATTCCAATCGAGGTGTTTATAAAACTGTGGTCCATTGAAGCCGAATAATTATTTTTGTTTAAAAACGATAATATTTTTGCCTTGGCTGCAATATACATTTCTTCCAGATCACCTCTAGCGGCGTCTGAAGGACATACCTTTTCTATTTGAGCTTGAATGTGGCAAATCTGCTTAAAATAAGACTCTAAAATTTCAAGCCTACACTGCAAAATTGTTGGATCGGCTTTCTCGCCATCTGTATCGATTCTCTTCTGTATGCTGGAAATGTTTCGCTTTGTTGTGGCTCGTTGTTGCTTTAATGAAGCCAGTTCTGGAGCACTAGAAGTATTGGCAGCATCATCATTATTTGCCATAATTTTAGTTTCACTAAGTTGTTCACGACTTTGGCCTCACTTCAGAACAGAAAAATAGAGCACACACTTTTGTACCACAAATTAATTTGCACTAATTTCCACGGACCACAAGTTGAACGATAACTTGATAAAAGATTTCACTTGAAATTGCACCACGAACGATAGATATACTTATCAAATCAATGTAATTAATTTTTCCAATGAAACAGCAGTGTTGAAAGTTGGTTCCAAGAATTTTTCAAAACGAATATTCTCGAGAGAATGGGTTTCTTTTACAAAAGTTGCGAAATATTTGTGTAAAAGTATTTTGTACGAATTCGACGAAAAACGATGTTGCCTAAAATTCTTGTCACCAATTTATTGACGAATATTAACTTAAAACACTACTGTTGTCCTGTCTCGGTCGCCAAAATGTTGTATATCAAACTAATGTTTTTAAGATTGCAATTAAAACTCTCTTAGTTTATTTAATTGGTTTAAATTGCGAGTTCTTTATTTCACGACAGTTTTAAGAAAACTAAACTTTTAAAATATAACATTGTTGATTTGGACCACAAAGAATTTTTGTACAAAAATGGTCCGTTATAAAAATTTGTAAACGAATATTAAAAATAAAAGTAATGTAGAAAGAATTTATACAAACAACAATGTATGGATATATGTATGTACATGCATAAGCAAGTGCATGTACAACAACAACAATAGGAATTAATACGGTTTGATTTTAAAATAAAAAGGGATTAATATCTGTGACGGCACTTTATTTAGAGAGGGTACGGTGCTTAATACGATCTCTCCCAACACATAATTTTGGAGTTTTATTGCAATGAATTGTTTTTTTTTACATACAAAAAGATTCCAAGAACGAAAGGCATAGAGAAATACGTATGAATATCAGTTCGAAAAGAACGAATTTATATTTAGAAACTTCGACTGTGATATTTAGTTTGAAGTCAAAATTTTTGGCAATTTCCAGGGAAATCCTAAATGTAATATAGAAAAAGTGCTGTAAATATGCAGTAAAAAAGTGAAAATATGCTCTAAAATTTTAAAAATTATGCTCTTAAAAAGAAACAGTAATGCAGATTTTATAAATAGTTTATGTTTTTTAACCAGCAATTCAATAAAATTTTTATTCATAATAAAATTAAAATAAAATGAATAAAAATTTTGCTTCTCTTTCTAAAGAGATCAATCACGATATCAGAGTTAAACATTTTGTATAATATAAGAAAATCTTTTCATTGGAATTGTTATTGCAATAAGCAAAAAAAAATATTGATGCAGATTTTTTTTATAAAAAGCGTTGTCTATCACATCTTAATTTATTATTATTTATTGAAAATGTTGTTCCGATGTCTACTGATGTCTTAAAGTACTGATAATTAAAAGATAAAATTTCTTTAACATCATATTTTAAAACTGCTTTGGATTCAACAAATTAAGCCCCGCAAAATGAGATGTAGTTGATGAAAATGTAGCAATGCGTTTCCACTGGTAGATATACAAAACAGAAAAGTCATCTGTTAATCAGATTTTAAAACCCTTTTTTGCCTCAACTGCGAAAACATTTGTAAACTTATTTATTGATCAAAATATCCTTTAACAGTTTTGAACATCCTCTAGAAATTCAAAAAATGCTGCCTGAATGTGCTCTGAAGACTAAAATAAGCAAAAAAAAATGTCGTGAAAAGCAAAATATGCAAAAATGTGCTCTAAAAAATCGATGCCGAAACTCGAAAAATCTTCTGAAACGCATAAATATTTTATTTCCTGCTTCATAGGATGCAAAATAAAAAGCATGTTATTGCATATTTACAGTTTCCTAAGGATGATAATCACGATATCTCCCGATATTCGGAGAAATTCGAAATGGTTATCGTGGTTTCATACAAGGTGGCTCTAAATTAATCATCCAATTTCGTTTTTGAATATCTTTTTTAATAAATAAAAAAATAGGTCCACATTTGGACCTTTATAATTTTATGATATGATATCCGCCAATTAGCTGCCTGCCGTCCGTGTCCGTTTTATCACATTTTCCATTTTCTGCTAACTAAATTATATTATTGTTGATGTATATTTACTTAATACCTTGATAGCAACATCAAGATGTTATTTGAATAAAGTTTCTCCTATTTTATTTCAAATATTTGTATATATGTATTTACGTCTAAAACAAGTTTACAAAATTTACAAGAAAAAATTACTCGAGTTGTTCAATTAATCGTCGTAAATTATGCCGAATAAATCTCTACTCGAAGTTGCATATTTTTTATTTTATCGAACATTATTTGACTTCAACTGTTCTATTAATCGAGCAAACATTATTCGAATGAATGCAAATGTAAATACGTATGTATCTGTGTAAGTCAGTATGTATTTAATTATGACAACTTAACAACACAACTACTTTTAGACACTTGCAAATGCACTTAGTAATAAAAAATTTTATTTATCGAATTCTTGACCATAAATTCTCATTGTCTGAATCCTACAATTTCCTTAAAGGCCAAATATTTGCATATTAAAAGTATGAAATAAGCCTACAATAAAAATGTGTATCACAATCCTTCCTTATTCCACTTAAAATATGGTTTGTACTAAATAGAGAAGGAATCGTGAGTAACTTTTCTATTATGACAAAAAGATACTGTTGCACGAAATTGATTTTTTATTTTTTTTCACGTGCATGACCGCTCAAATGAATTAAAAATTAATCACGATAAAAAAAACTCACGCTCAGAACATAGTCACGAAGTTAGCTGAAATGAGTGTAAGTGCCACAGGCGCCAACATTCTAAACCTATTTGAAATGATAATGATTTATACTCACTTTCGTGTTTTATATGATATAAAATAGAATAATTAATAAAAAAAAACGTAATATAAAATGTGTTGCTAGGTAAATAGTTTTGCGTTTCAGCTAACGATACTTGCCATTAAAATGTTGCTGATCCACTTCTTTTACCATTTCGGCATCTTTGATTAGTTTTTTAGAAGATTTAAACTACATTGCAGAATTTTCCAGCAACGAAGCAATCGCGTGAAAATTCGACTCCTGCACGCATATTCAGGCTCACTAACGTTCGCCCTCGATCATCTCCAGTTTGTGCTATACATATTTGTTTCTAGGCATGAGTTAGCACATATTTAGACAAAAAACAAACTGTTACATGAATTCGAACAGTCAGTAACCAACAACACAATCGCTTTGATTTCTTTAATGCAATTCCAACAATGCCAGAGCAATCCCTTCTACTCTTATTTGTGAAGCTATAAATGCAACTAGAGGGCATTTAAGCACTCACTATTCTATTCTAGTTTCTGCCTGATTGCGGGCACAAGATGTATCCGAACTGCTGCATTAGTAGTAAATAATAAAAGGGCATTAAGGTTGGCAATCGAAGCTTTTATTGTTTACCAATTTCCACAAAATTATTTACAAATCAGTTAAGTGAAAATTGGCTTAGAATGTTGGTTTTTGAGCCGCTTAACTATTGTTAACGTGGGTTGCTTAGAAAGTTAAAAAGATAGAAATTTTAAATAGGTATTATATTTTTTCTTAAAAATAAATAGAAAGTGATTTATTCAGGGGGTTCTAGGTTGTTCCTATTACATGGGAGGATGGCAATGAAAAATCAAATTTGAAATTTTTTAAAAATCTGTTAAGATGATTGTGCTACTTGTGCCACTCATGTGTTGAGCATTTGAGACAATTCTGAATACTGAAAGGTGTACGTACCCCTTAGCGGTCAAAGATCACAAAATTAAAAAATTTCAAGCTGGCAGATTTGACGACGCATTGTGTGTTTTGGGAAATATGTGTAGTAATATGTCATACGTTATACTCGTACGTTGCTTTTTTCAACTGACATTAAAGTATCGGCGGAAGAGGTTGTCACAATGAGTACTTTGTTGACGGATATTAAAGCAGCTTGATTTAAATAAAGTGCACATTATCATTCCATTGAGGATATTCTGGAGTTTCTTTTAATTTAAATTTTTTTTTCTTTTCTAAAAAAAGTGCGAAATTTTTTGCCCTTTCTATTGAAAATTTAAATAGTGAGTTTATTAGAAAATATTGTATCGTCACTTACGAAGCAAAATTGTTATCTTAAAAAAAACTTTAAATAGAAATTTTTTTGTTAAAAAGTAAAAAAAAATTTAACATTTTTTAGAAAAGAAAACGGCATTAGTTTTGTCACCACACACCACAAAAAGCTAAATAAAAACCAAGCGAAAAAAAAAAACTGATAGTTGTCAAAGTACTCAACGTACGTTAAAAGTTGCCCAACTTTAGTACTTTGCGTTGACGGAGACGTACGGCTTGTAAGAAAACTTGTATTTCAACTTAGTTGTCAGTGGAAAAAAGCAACGTATAACGTGCGGCAGGTTCTATGTGCCTCGGCCTTAAGAAATATTTAACCCCATATTCATAATCAAAGAAAGATAGTTCTGTATTAATTAAGCCTACTCAAATCGGTGAACATATAAAAATTTTAAGTGCAAGCGTCGCTACTGAGTGAACTTGACAGTTTTCTATCGAAAATTAATCTTAAATGCTCCTCAGGTATCTGTAAATAAATTTTGTGTGCCAATCAGATCAATCAGAATCAGAAATAACTGATTTATTATTTTCAAAATATTTTAAATCTGCCCCACTGTGCTTTGTAATAAAAGATCTCGCATTAAAGGAAAAACGAAAACAGACTACATGTTTATCCAAATTGCTGCCCATCTCCTTAGTAATGTCTACATTTTAAAATATAGTTAGCACGTCTATAAAAAAATGTTGTAAATTTAAATACAAACTGTGTAAGTCATACATACTCGTACTTAAGTACTTATTTATATACTCGCAGATTACTTGTCTCTCTGTTTGTTCGATACTATTTTTGTTAACGAAGTATGTAATTGGCAATAAAAAAATAAACAAAAAAAAATTTGTAAATATGTCAAATGACACATTATTCATGAACTCTAATGATGATTTAGTCTAGACAGGTGACCCTTTGGAATGGGACTTATATATTCAATTCAAAAACTTAATTGTAAAATTTGATTGTATTGATAAAATGGTTTTCAATTTTATGTAAGATTTGGTTTTATGTAAGATTTATTTTTTATAAAAATAAAATAGATTCATATCGAATATAATAATTTGTTTGTTGGGATTTTTGAATAAGTTTCAAAGCATATTGTGCTTATACTATTGTAATTTTTATAACTCTCATTGAGTTTTTAAAGGTTTTTGTATAAGTAAAGAGGTTTGAAAAATTTAAAAATTAGGTTTAAGGTCTACTGATGATTTGGCTTAAGCACCAATGAAATGCATGTATATAGACTAGTTAAAAACCCTCAACAAATAAAAGTTTTTGAAAATCTTTGAAAGAAGATATCGAGGTAATCTCGATTAATATAAATTTCATAATTATTTTTTATGAAAAAAAACAACAATTCTATTTAGTATTGTCAGAATTTATTCATGTATTAATATGGACAAATTGCTTTGACACTTGAAACTAAATGCAGAATAATAAATAAATACTCGTACTAGTGATGCATAGAATATTGGAATTAACATTCGCTAATATTCGCCTGATTTTGATACTCGTATTCGCGAAATTCATCCGATTATTAACATTCTAAAATTGTGAATAAACATTAGGTAAACGCAACAAAAAAGGATAGTTTTAGTAACAAAATGGAATTTAGAAGAGATGAAGAGACAAAATAATTAGAGGAAGGTTCGTTTATAAGTTGCGTGATTTTTGTAAGTTGCGTATTCCATTTTCATTGTATGCAAGTTCAAATATTAAAGATGTTGGAATAAAATCTGTCCTCCTAATGGGTGACTCGGGTGCTGCTGAGATGTGTTGCGGCAACGAAAATGGGTAATGATTCCCAAGCATGTAACCAAATTTAGATTTCCTGTCTTTTCTAATCATAGAAATTGTGATGAAAAGATTTTTATTTAAATAGGCGACACCCTTGAGAAAGTCAACATCGAATTGACGAAACGTTGGGTAATTATGTAATAAAAAAGTTTTTTATTGACATAAGCCAATTTAGACCGTATTAGCTGAATAATAATCATCCACCATTATCGAAAATCATTTTCATTCCCTGGTTCATTCTGGTTGTACTGCCTACTAAAAATATGTTCATTAAAAACTAAATACACATGTACCCAGTAATAACTTTGATGGCAAAGTAATGAATGAAAATTTAAATTAACATATGAAGTTTATACTTTTCATTACTTTTACTTTGGTATTTGAAGGCATTACTTTAACAAGGAGTTGTCATTGGAGAAAATTGTTGACCACTTTTGCTTACAAAGAACGATGTCAATATTTCAAATTGTATTCATAAAACACGATACAATTTAAATGTCTGACTCGAGTATTAAGTTTTTATTTTCCAGTTATTATTATTGTTTGGTTTTTATTTTTTAAATACAAACGGTCAGGCCGCTTTATACTTTAAAAACTAAATTTTTGTGCAAACCATATTTATTACCCACAACCTAACAAAAAATTAGCGGGGAGATAAAAAGGAAAACTCTTGTGGATATGGGGGGTCGAATGTACACATCAATAGTCCTGAAATTCTTTTGACCTATAAATTAGTAGAAATGTGATTAAAATCAGTGCAATTTCCCTATTTATTGGTGGCAGAATTGCTATTTGGCCAGAAATTGCATCAGAAATTTTTTTGAATTAGAAATTGCAACTGATACTATTGTTTTATTACAAAAGTATTGTAAAAGAAATAAAAATGAAATTGGCACCTCCCAAGTATTATTTTAACCATCACTGCACATGAACAAATAATCAGGCAGGCGACAGCAAAACTTGGCAATATGACAAATTGTATTTATTTTTTAATTGAAATTGAAAAGTAATATCAATTAGAATTGGTTTAGAAGCATCATACAGAGGAAATAAAATAAACAAATAATTAGGAATAAAAAATCATAAAAATTACATACAAGCATTAAAAGTATACTCTTTATGCATTGAATATTGAATACTTTCAATACCAAAAAGAAAAAGAAAACAAAAAAATTAATAAATGAACTTTTGACTTCCGTTTGTAGAAATTTGAAGCATCTTTGGAAAAAAGTTTGCTGGCAAACCCCCTTTAAAAAAAATCTACAAAAGACACGACTTCATTTATAATTGAAACATCTTAATTATGTTGCTGTGTGCCATGGTTTACTTCATTTTTTGGGGAAACCACTAATAATACCGTGCCACCACAAGCAAACACAACCAGAGGCCGGTACCACCTGGATAACGCAAAACAAATGAAATTAATTACCCCAAAAATGAGACAAAAAAAAGCTGAAGTCAGCGAAAGAGGAATCCATAAAAATAGCTTCAAGCTGTTTGCAGAATTATGGAAACTTTACTTATTTTATGTATTTTTGGCTGGCTGATGATGTTTAAACAGACAAAACGACTTGTGTCTGAATAAAACCGAAAGCAGAAGAAAAAAATATTGAAAAAATATCAAAAAAATAAGGTCCATGATATTTGAAAAGTTTAAAGAGGGGCGTTAACAATATTGGTTTTATTACAATGCCAAATTATAAAAATTTAAGTTGAGATTGAAAAAAAACCCCTTTTACAGACTACACTTAGAATCTTTTGTATGACTAAAGAAGCATCCGCTTACAAAGTTACCACCATGATATTGTTTTAGCATTTTAAAATTATATTTGAAATCAATTCCGTTTTTACGAGAAGAGACGTTAAAAAAATATAATACAGGGTGTTCCAATAAGACGTTTCATTTTCAATAGCCCATCATTGTAACAGTTGTCATGACTCAACCTGTAACCATGAATCAAAAATAGGTGTGATCCAGGTAACTTTGGGCAAGTTTGTACTAATGAGAGTAAAGTCAATATTTACTCTCTCAAATTCTAAAAGTTACCCAAAAAAGAGAAAGCGGAATGCATACTGGTGGCGAAAATATAGCACCTTTACAAGTGCAAAGTTTAATGCAGAGTGAAAATTTCGTGTCTCAACCGATTTGATTCATTTTTATATATTTGAGTTTTATTGGCAAAGAGAACGAAAATCTATACTAAAATATTTTTAACCTCAGAAAGTTCTTTTGCGTGAAAAGCATTATGAAATTTTCTTTCGCATCTAGAGAAGCAGTCACTGTACAACAATTTGGAACTTTTTCCAAAATAAACGGATTCTGACAATGGATTCTGGCAGAGGAGACCAACAAAATAATATTAGTGTCTGCGTTTTGAAATATAGCATCGGAATTTTATTTTAGGGGTTCTAGTTTTCACCCCTTTGCTTGTTCATGCAGCATATCGGAATATGAAACTATGTTTTCTTTACATCTAAGGTGTAGGGTATTTCTAGTTACTTTGTATAAAATATTAAGTTAAATTATGTAGAACACATTAACCCTTTTAGTCCACCGCATAATGGCAATTGTTACCTCTATTCAAACATATTGCAAAAAGCATCCCTAAAAAGGTGGAGAGAGGGAATGAAATGTTCTACAAAAATGTTGGCCATAAAATTTTCTTACATATGTATGTGTTACAACACATCAAAGCCAAAAACAAAACACAAACAGCAAAAACCAGTCAAACTCAAAATTTAGTGATTATTCACATACATATCATCCCATCTCTGATTAAAAGGTTTTTTGTGTTAAAATTTAAATTATAATCAAAATGTTTTAACTCACCAAAAAATTTTGAAAGCCAACATTTTGAAAATCATGTGAAACATTCAGTATTTAAGTGTCTTTACTTTCACAAATCAAAAATTGTAAAAAATTTCCGTAATGAAAAATTTTATATGTTCATGTTTGCAAAAGAAAAATGTGGATTCAATAAAGAAAAATTCGTCAAATTACATATTTACGTTGTCAAAGTTGATTGAATACTAAGAAATTCAACTACAAAAGGCAAAAACCAAGTAAACATAAATAGAAAACAGTGTGATATCTGCAGCCCAGGCAGATCAACCAGGTAATAGCAATTCTACAATAATAAAAAATTTTTTGTAAAAATATTGACCAGCTGTCAAAACATAAACGAAACCGGGTGGTACTGTCAGCACAGATGAATCTTTTAGAAAATGTGAAACATCATATGAAACATCATATAAGATATTTGGCAGTTTGAAGCCAGCCATGTTATTATGATTCTGTTATCAACACAAATTTCATTTTACACAATTGACATCTAATCAGGTTAATCAGTTGTGCTTGTTGATCTTCCTTGTCAGCAGCCAATGGCGCTGGGAAAATCGAGAGAGTAATTAATCATCAGAGATGGCAATTTCGTACTAACCGAAATTGTTTTAACTATTATAATTTGTCAAACATTACGGTTAAATAGTTGATATTGCTAGTAACTAGTATCCACCGTCAAAAAAGGAAAATTGAACGATGATATCCTCGAAATCAGTACTGATCCGTTCTACTAGTCTGATGAATAATAAATTGTTCTAAATAGTACTCTCTTAGTAAAATAATGATTTTCTAAAAAAAAATTAAAAAAAGAAATGGTTAAAATCAGATTTGATCTTGAGCCACACAATTCCTTTAATATCAAACAAATATAAGTTCGAATAATTACTTACAAATATTAAAGTACCAAAGAAATATAAATGAATCAGCTGCTTACAATGTAGCTGCCATTTTCAAAATAATTAAGTAGCTGGCTACAGGGCGACATTTGCAGCCAGCGACATTTGTAGTCATGTAGCCTGCTGTCGTGAATGTGCTTATAGCTTAGTTAGAAACAAACATTTTTAGATTTTCTTCGATGACGAGTTTTGTACGAGTATATTTGCAAACAAAATTTTTTATTGAAAATATTTTTATATTTTGCTAATGAATTTTTATTAAGTTTTATTTTCAATAAATACGGTTACAAAAAATTTACCATTTTTAAAATTAAAACTGAAATGTTTGCGAGTATAAGCAAAATCATCCAGCAAAGGTCGAAAGCCAAAATTTTTTAAGCCGTACTTTTCGTGTTTGTAAAAAATTTACATATATATTTACATGAAATTTACATATAATTACATATAATTATTTAGTAGTTTTTAATCCAAAGTAATTATTATTTTTTGGCTAATGTTCGTAACGTTTTTAGTCAGAAAGAATTGGACGTGAGACAATATTCCAAACGAACAAAAGAAAAATGTAACACTAATTAATTTCAACTTACATGGCAGAACAGAAACAACGTTGTTTTTCGAGAGCCGCTACACTCCCATCATCAGTGTTCATGTGTGTTTCCATGTATCCGCCACTGTTTAGGTGGCTCGGTTGAATGTGATTTCAAATTTGTATTTATACAAATAATGTCTAGAAAAAGCATACGTTCGAAAAATAATCACTTTAAATAAAAATACATATAATTATGAATAGGCAAGTGCGTTTAATTAAAACAATTTGATTAATCTTATGACTCAGTTATTTGATTGAATTATTTGAGTTTTTTTTCTTTTTTTGTTTTCTTTCCTTACATTTTTCCATTTCATTCTTTTCTATTTATAATTTTTTTTTACTCACCTTTACTCACCAATATTCTGAAATCCGAACGGGAAATTCAATCAATAGTTTAAAAGTTGTACATTTATTTACTTCATACTATTTATTTTTCCACCAGTTTCCACTGTGCCGTGTAATCAAAAGATTTGTATATTTTTTCCCTCAACGATGAATATTCGAAACTTAAGAAGTTTAGGACCCCATGTTGTAATTATTTAAGACTCTGTAGGCGCTTATATTCACACATACTCACAGTAACATTATTACATACATTATTCAAATATTTATTGACTGACCGGTTGAAATGGTGCGGGTAAATATTGAATTCTCGCGCACAGCGACCCAATACCATTCCGTAAATGGTTTGGAAAATTTATATCAAATGCGTGACTATTTTGTTTGCCTAGCGGCATTTTTTTTTATTTTTGAAGGTTAAACAAAGGTAATATTTGAGTTTGGTTGGTTGGTCAGCCAATTCCAATCAGAATTCATTTAATACAATTACATACTGCCACTAAAATCAAACAATTCTATTGATTTAATTTGTTTATAGTATATATTTTGACATTTTTATAATGCTTTTTGTTTATTATTAAAAAGTGTTGGTGTCAACTCCTGGTAATACGAGGTGATCTTTATAATAGATTGTCCGTTTTTTTAACATGTCGTTTTTTTTCTTTTTGTAAATAACCCATGATTAATCTTTTATAAATTAATGTTATTAAATAACAAAAAATTGAAACGATGTACATTATTAACAAAATTTAAATCTTTCGTAAGAATTTAAAAACCCTTTCAGATCACACAGACAAAAAATTTTTAATTTTTTGTGATGAGGATTTTTGCACTCTTCTGCGTAAATTTTCATATTTGAATAAGAACTTTATTTCTGTGATGACGAGTTTTGTATATCTGATAAACAAAATTAATTGTATGTGTAATTTAAAAAAATGGTTATTTTATCTAATGTTTTTTTAACAGCTGTATTTTTGTCAAACATAAGCTTAAGTTTTAGTAGTTTTTTTTTTTAATTAAACATTAATTTCAAAAAGTTTTTGAGGGGTTTTAGCTAGTCTATACATATTTTATTGGTGCTTATGGCAAATCATCAGTATATTTTGAAAAAGTTTCAAACAAAACTTTTTTGAAATTAAGTGCATATGGCCACCGCAGCTGCTCTTTATTTCATATGTCCGTCTATCAGTTGTAGAAATATATGAAATTTTGTGTATGAAAAAATCGTGGAACTTACGATAAACAAACTTAAGAAAGTCTTAAGTAAGTTTTCCAAAATTTGTTTATCTTTATACCAGATACTCAGTACACCTATTTAATAGGGAGCCTAATACAATAAATCAAAACTAAAACAAAACATATAATAGTTTACTGAATAATAATTTACTGAATATCTAAATATTCATTTAATTGTTTACTGAATATTCACATAAAATTTAACTGATTATTTTTGAGTTTAAAATTAAACCGCTTTAAAATAGTACCATCATGAGCAGCTCTGTATATTAGAAAAATAACGAAAACAATCTGGCATCCTAGAAATGACGTAAGGAATTATTCATACTTCATTCGATTTTGTCATCTTTGTTGCTTTCATCTTCAGTTTCTTCATCGAAATGGCTACGAACGTTTGTTATAGGTTGTTTTTAAAGAAAATCTTTGTGAATAATGGTAAAATTTTAAGGCCTGTACAAAGAAATTGTAGTAGTGTTCGGCTTCCTACAGAAAATCAGCAAAATTATGTGAAATATTTATTATTAGTTGGTGGCGGTGTAACCGCATTTCTGTGTGCTAATTTAGTCAAGACTAAAACGAATAGTGTGCAAGCATTTAATATCAAACGCATGAAGGTAATTTAATTCAATAAACATGATGAAATTCGTAGGATAAAATCGATTTGTAATAAAGGAATTGTGCTTTCAATGCAACAAATGATGTTTTGCGAAAAGTCGATATTTTAGACCATTTTGGTGCAAAAGTAAATTTTTTGCATCTATTTTTAGCCATTCTTTGGCACTAGTTTATTTTGTATTTTCTTTTCCATGACACATTAGTCGGCTTTGTTCACTTCTCTACGTAATTTTATGGACAAAGAGAACGAATCTTTGTATTGTTATTTTTCACCAGCTGCTTATTGTTTACATTTGACAATTTTAATTTCCGAGTTGCCATGACACGAAGTTTTTCATATAATTTGCCTGAATTTATTTATCTACAATTCTTAACAACTAAAAGATGTTACCGATTAAGTTAAATCAAGTTTTTCTTCCTGTAATAAATACAGAAAGATTTTCTTTATTTAAAGTTTTAAAACTTACGACCAATCAGCGCTGTCATGTCCAAAAAATTTTTGTAAGCTAAAATTTTGTAAAAACAACTTGTGGAACAAAAATGTATAATGATTTTATATCAATCAGCGTTATTTTCATTACTTTTACTTTTTGGCAGTAAGTTTATTGGCCCTTTTTTCTCGAACCTCTATAACTCGAATTAATTTGATTGGCAGTAGCGTTAAGAGGGTAAATAAATTACGGTTCTCCTTCCGTAACTCAAACCTCCATAATTCGAAGTTCTCCATAACACGAATGAAAATGCATATATCTCCTTTATTGCAAAGTAGTCATATCTCAAGAAACGTGATTTTTGAGTTAATAATGCATAATTATTCATCGTATCGTTTATCGTCTTGTGCGAAAAATTCATACAAGTATCTTGTTTACTCTCCTCTTGAGGGGATAATTTTTTTCTATTGATATGTGAGTAACTTGAAAAAGAAAAATTGAATGAAAAAGAGATGAGAATTAATTATATGTAGTAATAATATGGTCGATTTCGTTGGCCATAGGAAATACTAGTATTAATAACTATAATGATGATTTGGGTTAAGCACCAATGAAATGCATGTATATAGATTAGCTAAAAACCCTCAACAAACAAAAGTTTTTTAAATCTTTGAAAAAAGATATCGAGGCAATCTCGATTAATATAAATTTCATAAATTGAAATAGATATGAGCAAATTAATTAATTTTGAAAACTTTAAAACATTGATATTGTGTTATTTTATAGTCTATTTATTCCTTTAGTATTGTATATTAAATGTCAATAATTCTGTGCTTCTGTATCAGATGCAGCTCGAAAGTTAATTCTTAAATCTGATGATACATCAATTGTCCGTAATATCTCTAACATAAAACGACGTTTAAACGTATTTTCTGAGTTCAAAGTCTGAATGGTGATTTGAATTGTGACAAATGCTGTTTATTGTGATGATGCATAGTTTCCGCATTTTATGTTAGACCTGTCCTGTTAATCTCGTTTTAAGTTCATTTTGTGTTGTACCTAAATAACCGTATCACAATTTATATTATCGTTTCCCTTACATGATCTTTTGTAAACAACATTTGACTTATCCAATTTATATATTCTATCTTTTGTTTTACTAAATAGTTTATCTAATATAGAGTATATGTGGCGTCTTTTATCTATTAGTATCAAAAATATTAGATTTTTGTAATCTCTTCGAAATCTAACAAATATTTGTTAGAGATTTGTGTTGTAAGTTTTAGGTTCAATATTATCATTTTCCACATTATTTCTATTCTGTTTCCAATAAAATCATTACGAACTAAAATATCCCTAATAAACACAGCCTTTTCCACTGCAAGTCTCATTCAAAGGGAATTGCGAAACTGTCCCCGCAAAATTTGAGAATATTTTTTGTGTTTTAAACAAAAATCTTATTAGAATTGATTTTAAATACTAGCAGCGTTATTTATAACGAAAAATTAACATGAAATTGGCATAAATAACGAAATTTAACGCCTCTTAACGAATTTGATTTTGTAATTTAATATTAGAAATTGCTGTAGAATACAGTCATCTTGTGCGACTAAATTCTAGCGTGATTTTTAATCCAAATTATATGGTAAAACTTTGTTAAGACTCATTTAAATTCCACCACTTATAAAATTACCCTACGTGTTCTTCCCAATTTAAAGGGCATAGAGATTGGTATCGCCGATATTTCTGTTTTCATTTCCATTTGCAACAAATTTTTTCTTAGTTTTTTAAATTTGTAATCACTCTTTCCCAAAATTAATATTCCACCTATGAAGTAAAATGTTAATAGTTTTATTAAAAACACATTGAAATGGATTATTGGGGGGTATAGCTAGTTCCGAGGCGCACTTCACTGTTCATAATGTAGATCATAAGGGAATCTTTACCAGAATATTTCTTAGAACAATATTAAATCAAATTAAAAGTTAATAGTTTTTTTTTTCAACCAAAAAATATTATAACTCGAAGTCTCTGTGAGTCGAATCATGGAAGTTCGACTGTATTGTTTTTATTTTGTATGGATGCGGAAATGGTTTGTCAAAAAATTGACTATTATATTACACAATACTGTATTTTACAATGCATTATGAAAATATATTTGCTCAAAAAACATCTTAACTCAAATAACATGATTACAATTTAGGAATGCAGAATTATTCGTATATATCGATCTTCATCTTGTGTACAAAATTCATAGAAGTAAGTTCTTTATGTAGCTCTTGAGTAATAAATATATTTTTAATTTCCCATTGGGGTGTGAGTAAATTAAAAAGTTTAAACAAACTCTCTTTTGATGCACGATTTTTTGTGGAGTTATGACGTTTGAGCAAATGAGCGATATATTAAATGTATAGCGCAAACATATCCATTCACTAACTCACTCACGCATGTGTGTGAATGAATGAGCGAGCTTTACATTGAAATGGACAATCCCAATTTCATAATCGAGATTATTATATGATCACCTGCAAAACAAGAAACAAAAATCACAGAACCAGGTGAACGTTTATAGTTATGATGAGCTCTTTTTAGTGACAAAGCGGAAAATAGACAAAAGTTTACAACAACGAACTAAAACAAATGACAAACATTTTATTGTAACTTATCTTAATGACAAAATCTTATTTAGCGGTGATTGTTGGCTGTCTCGTCGTGACTCTTTTATTTCATATTGTATGTGTGTGGCGCATGGCATGAATGCGTATTTACTGAATGTCACTTGGTTAAACTAATAATTCATGATACTTTAAAGATATTAAATTACCACAAACAAAACAGCATTTAATTTCTATAAACGCCAGCTTGATAAAAACAATCAAAAAAATTAAAAGCCACAACAAGAACACAGATTTAATTTTTGTGAAACTTAAACATTGTTTGCTTTGAACATATGTACTCGTATGTATGTACATACACTTTGTTTTACTAATGCAAGTTGGATGTATGTATGTCCATTTCATATTTCAAGCAGTGTCCAAACAAAGTTTAAACAAATTTTTAATAAATATTAAATCATATTAATTATTATCTTTTTTGTGTTTACATTTTGATAAAAAATGAATTGTAACATTAACTATTTATTTCCAATCGCTCAGGGATACCTTCTGCCATTCTAAACCTTCATTTAACCAAATCAGATAAAATAAAGATAAATACTTCTTAGTGAGATTTATAAAAATCATTTGCCACCTACTCCATCTCTCGTTAATAAGCATGACATTAAAATTTATAAATGCGATTTCACATGAAAGATAACGAACTCATTTGCAAAAGATACTCAGACAGATAATAATAATTTTCAAATAACATAAACCCTATTTAAACTGACATCATCCTTTTCACAGCTACTACTGCCTGTGGCCGTGTCTACGGCTGAAAGTTAAAATTTAAAAACAACGATCTATAAAACACAATCATATAGTATTTTTACCACCTACAATTCAATCAAAAAGTCATACATCATGGAATTGTGTCATGAAATTTTTAAAAATTTATTATATTTATGTCAGTCATTTCGATTGTACGAATATTGTTAAAACATGCCATAAAAATAACAAACTGACATTGTAACAATTGTGCCCTAAGCATAAGGAGTCTGGAATTAAAGTATTTTGCATTAACTCTACCTTTTTTTTGTAGTTTATAACTATTATAATTATACAAAGTATGAAATTATGTACGATGCTACTCCCAGAATTACTCTAAATATAATTTGCGACGTTTCGTTTTATATTTACACGAAATCTAAGTGATATTAAACCCTCTTTCGTTTAATAGTCATGAAAGGTTTATATACATACACACAGACTCACAAACGCACGCATACATATACGGACATTGTCGTACAAATATTCAAAATAGCTTCCTTGGATCTCAAAACTCGACTTTCTGAAATTGGGGTGCAAAGTCTATATGGATAGTAAGCATGCCGAGTTGCACTTAAATGGAGGGGAGGAATCAATTCTAAAGAAAATGATTATCTATTTCTGTCGGTTGTTCGTTTAAGGAAATGATGTGTGTAACTAAAGCTGTCAAAGTGAATAGACAATTATGCTGATTACATCAAACGCCACCTTAAACACTAATAAGAAAAAGAAGAATAATGGTTATTTTAGAGAGTTTTTCTTTTATCACTCCATGGATAATCTATGCTGAATAGTCTTCTTTCTTTAAGACACTAAGAAAATATTAGAAATGCTAAAGCCATAAAGTTGGCTGTAGATGGAACTATCTTGTTCAAACTGATTGTTCCATACACTCTCATCCATTCATTGCAGTAAAATATCTCAGAAACTCGATTAAAAGTGTAGATTTTGATTCTCAAACTTATTCCTTTTCCAGGAAAGTCTCTAGTTCGTTGGCGGGACCAATTTTTATTTAGCTCTGTATCTATGGTACAATAAAATCTGTTTAGCCGTTCGAGTGAGAGCTATATGAGTAATTCAGTACCTAGCTTAAATCTTTTCCGTCTAGTTGACGGCTGGAAAGGTTATATCCACTGTTTTTGGTTACGCATGGAAATATGTACATTGATTACCTGGATACAAATCTAATTTAACAGGAGGTACAAGAAAAAGATTTTTAGTTTTAGGCTACCTAGGATTGTAGATAGAGTTGAAACTACCGGGATATGAACTCGGAAGAAATGGTTGGAGAAAGCCTCAGTGCTTACTACGCATGCAGGAACTCCATAGGTACGAACTGGGGTCTGCAACCAAAGGTAGTTAACTAAATTTGCATGTGGGTGGTCAGACCGGCCTTTTGCTATGGATGTATCTTATGGTTGGAGGCACTAAGAGCCGTAGGAAATCTCTGCCCAAGTTCCGGAGTTATGCATCTCTGGGCATCACATGTGCCGTAAGGAGCACTCCTCAGGCGGCCTTTGAAAGTAATCCTGATCGCAGTAGAATCTTAAATGAAATCAATTGCAATGGGCAGGTCTCCATAGCTCCTGGGCTTACAGATTTTAAAGTCACTGATATTGGTTTGCCAGCAAGTTATCATTTGTAATTCCTGATAGGAACTCTTGAGTGCAATCTGATATGCTCTACGGTGTTTGTGTGATCTTTGCGAATGGGTTGAGGAGGGGAAGTACCATTTGAAGGTCGTTCATTTTTCCAAATAGCTCATACAATGAATGACAGATAATATCACAGAAGAAGATAGAAGTCCCTACCTCGACAGTCAGGCGGCGTTAAAGGCTCTGAAATGGCACGTTGTCAAATCGGAACTAGTAAGCGAATGTAGAAAAGCCCTCAACATGCTAATGCACAGATCAGATTATGCTGGATTTCAGGTCACTGCAACGTTGATGGCAATGAAACTGCTACTTCGGCATTAGATGAGCTATGCAACGGATTTTGAATATGTAAAGCCAGCAATCGGTTTCTACCTTAGGAAGCTTGGGATCCTAGACAGAACCTATCAGTCCTGGAGGAGTAAGAAGATTCTAAAGTCTCAAGGCCTTTATAGCGCAGGCTTAACTTGGCAAGATACGATACATGAGTTGAGTTTCGGACTTTTACTTCAAAATGTTACCCTCCGTCTTGACTGGCAATAAATTTTTTGATATATTGCAGGAAATGGCAAAATAATGTTATGTGCAGTGAAGACGCATCTTTTTCGTACTTGGCAATAATTGTGGCAAGAATTGTCAACAGTTTTTCGTTGACAATTATTGCGAAAATAAAACGTTTGACATTTCCAAATAAAAGTTAACAAGAAAAGATTTTATATAATATATAAAAATGCAAAATTTCTTATTTCAGTATAAGATTTTCAGATGAAAATTTAAAAAGTTTTTCAGTTTCTTCTTCTTTATTATTATTGAAACTTTCTGTTTGAAATTTTGTAAATTGTTTGTTAACATAAATACGATTACCCATAGCAAAGCAACAAGTATCTGCCGGCGTTATTGCTAACATATTTATTGCCAGTCAAGACGATGGGTTAGGGAGTTATATGTATTGTAAATTGATGAATCAGCTGTTTTTGTTTCACTTTTCGTCAATGTTTTGTTCTGATAAATTTAACACACTGGTTTATTATACGAGTAGTTTTTTCAATTGTATATTAACCACAGCGTAGTATATTACATTTTAATATATTTTGTAGCTGTGGTCTACTAAACAGTATAATATTTACTATAACCACAATATCTACTGGGTCTACAATGCTTGTTTACTACGAAACATGAAAAGCGTGTATGTTTTAAAAATAATTCTTGCAAAAACCAACCGACTCCAAAGCAGAGGGACGAACAGACAGACATGCAGACGAGTATTTAATTCAAAATATAAAAAATTACCTATTAACGCTCAAGAAAAAACTACTAGTAAACAGAAAAACTTAAATTCTGGAACCGCCATCGTACTTCTATAAAGATACCAATTTTAACTGGTTACTCTAAATTTCATTCCCTTTTTAATAATGGCACTGGCAAAAACTATCGCATAGAAAATTATTCTTTATATTCTATTTAAATAAACTTGTGATTTATTTTGTTGATAATGTCATTTTGTAATATGTTCCATTGATACGAATATATCTCTTGTATGTTCAACGTTTAAGCGTTCAGAGCCACAGGTGGGTGTTTTATTATTATTATTTTCTTATTGAATTTACATATAATTTTCAGTAGTCAATATTAGTGCCAATTGAATGGCGATTGTACATGTAGTCATTCACTCAATCGCTCCAATATTGAAACTTGAGTCTATTGCGTCTTATTATGGGTATTTGGCGCCATTCAAATTAACATTTGTATCGAATTTCATTATTTGTGTCTTATTCATTACTGGTAATTTATAGGCCAATTTGTTTATTTTGATGTATGTTTTGTTAACTTTACAACTTAATTTATTATTAACATTTTCTTTCATCGTTTTATTGCTATTTTTCTTTGTAAATTTTGATAAATAAAAACGGGCACTTTAAAATTATATCCGTGAGAATAATTAAATAGATCATGAAAAGTTTGTCAATGTAAACATGTTTAGCTTTTACTTATAATAAGCAGAAAGGTTACAAAATATGCAGGAATTTTTCTTATTTAATATCGTATGAAATTAATACTTATTAATTTTACAAACTTAACCAGGCACATTAGCAAGACGTTGTTACGTTGTCAGTCAGTACAACATATTCCTTACCAGGTTTACAATGTATCCCCGGTACTAAAATCATAACGCCCAAAGATCGTCCTACGACTCTGGTTTTCAATGTTGCCACAATACTTTAACAACAATCCAGGAAGATACTAAAAAGATTTTATTGTATTAATTCCCCAAATATATTATTTAATTGACTCTTTAATTCATTGATGAATCAGTCTAATACACATTCTTTACTTATTCCCAAAACCATTTAGGAATTTTAGAAAAAATTTTTTAATATTATTTTAATAAGCAATTGTAGGAAGCTAAATGATTTCCAAAAATTTATATGTATTGCTGATATGTATTTTTTAAATAAAAAAAAATCTATTGGGTTAATCGGAAATCGGCGGCTTCTGCTTCGGCATCGGATTAAAAAACTGACTTCAACTTTATTTTATTACATAACCGACTACTAACGTGTCAAACTATTCGCACGGATTACATAATTGTAGAAGTTTTGAATTGAATTATTCACGGTGGTGCTATAATTATGAAAAGGACTATAAAAATAATTTATGCTTAAAGAGTGTCCAAACACTTTTCGCAACATTTATTTCTTATTCCCAATAGCGTGATGAACTTTCTTCTGCTGTGAAACTTACTGCACGTGAGAGACGTTTCATAAAATTCTCTTCGGTGGAATATGATGGGCAATTGTATATGACACCACAAGATTTTCTTGATTCTGTTGTCGAACAAGAACCTAGACGTGAGTATAAAAAAAAACAACTATTTACTTATATTTTGTAACACCAATTATTATCAACTCTCGCAAAAGCTCGTTTAAAACGTCGCATTTTAACGGACCACGAGGTAACAAAAATAAAAGATGAAACACCACCTCTGAAAAAGGGCTCTAATCAACTGTTTCGAAACTTGCGGGATAAAGGTAAATTTTTCTTGTATAAATATATATAAATTTAAGCAGGGAACCTAAAATATGCTCTATGAAAAGTGTTTTAGGCGCGTTAAATATGCAATAAAAACGTGAAATATATGCTATAACAATCTAAACGCTCTTAAAAAGAAACAAAAATTGCTTTTTTTAAATAATATACTCGTATTTTTCGTATTCAGCATTTCCATTTAAACTAAAATTTTAAAGTAAATAAAACAAGAAACAAAACAATTGAATAAACACGACTTTCTGACTAAAAATGTTACGAACATTAGCGAAAATAATAATCACTTTAGATTAAAAACTATTCTCAACCAATTTGTTCGAAAAATAATCACTTTGAATAACGAAAGTGTTACTTCAGTTATAATGATGAAACAGAACTGGGGCTGACGTTTGTTTTCCATACAATTTGACATAAAATTATGCCAGAGTATGTGGTCGTGAAATATAATCTATTTTATTTTTACAGCGTTTTTTCTTATACTCTCAATTTTAGACACTCCTTCTCTCAACAATGTTACCGTGTTTTCATGAAATCACATAGATTTTTCATACGAAAAATGCAAACAAAAGAAAATCAAACAATAATAAGAGAGTATTTGAAGTTACTGCCGTCGATTTTGTTATGGGCCACCAAGCGATTGTTCCTGAAGTTGCAGACTTGTTCTGTTTCATCATTTAGAGTTGTCAAACCGGTTTGAGAATTGTTCGAAAAAAAATGTTTTTAGTTATTCGGCAAACGGAATTTTATTTTATTTAGAATTTATGCGATTACTTTTAATAGGCGGCAATAGCAATAAGCGAAACTCTGTATTATCATTTCATGTAGAATGTCAATAATAAGGCATCGGCAAATTCCAGCCGATTGGCTGTCTCTCCGATTATCAAACTTCATACATAAAACAATATTGTGTATTTTTTGTATGTTGTGTTTGACAATCAGAGAACAGCGCGAAATTGATCAGCTGAACTCCAGCTTGTAGTTGATATAAATAAAATATATTAATACATATAACTTCCTTTGGTTTAAAATTCTGTGTAATTTTTATGTGAAATAAATTGCTGAATATGCAAATTTAAGTTAGGTTCATAAACCTAATTAATTTTTAAAAGAGGAGAATTGTACCTTTTTAAGTTTTGTATTTTTTTTAATAAAAAAATATTAAATTAAAAATAAATTAATTAAAATTCGAATATGTTCTATAAACTCAAAAAATGCTGCAAATGAATACTGAAATATGAGAAAAAATTTTGTAAAGGGCAAAATATGAAGAAAAAAAATACACTAAGAAATCGATGATAAAATTCATAAAAAATTCTGAAACGAATAAATATATCACCGCCTCCATAGGCTGCGCAACTAAAAACATGAAATTGCATATTTTCGGTTTCCCTGATAATATCATATTTAGTACATATTAATAATCTTAAAAATATTTTTAGGAATTATTTCTTACACCGAATACTTGTTTCTTTTATCAGTTTTGACTAGTAAGTTGAAGTGTAAAATCAAACAAACTGCGCTATCTGAGTTTATTTTTTAATAATTTCAATACTAAATTAAAAGAAAAGTAATTCGGGGTTGTCACAGAATCCAATGTTGTCGGAATTGGATTTGAAAATACGACAAAAAATACTTTTGTGTGATGAATTTCAATCTTGTCGGTTTTATGTTCAACACAGATAGTAATTCTAGATTGAACGCAAAACTCATAACATTGAAATTCATCACACAAATTATTTGTTGTCGCCTTTTCAAATCAATTCCGACAACATTGGATACTGTGACAACCCTGATTATTTCAATATATTATAATAATGCAGTAGGGTGGGTCGATTTAGAAATCGATATTGTGCCATCGATTTTTCGATAGCTTTTGCCATGAGGAGAAAAAGTTCCACTACATATAAAAAAATCATTTTCGAGTCGCTCAAATTTTCTATTTTAATGTAATAAAAAAAAATAGGCTGATTTAATTTTTTTTAAATAATACCTTTCCAAGGTTGAAATTGGAATGGAATTTTGGGTGCCTCGAAAATTATTTTTTTTCATATGTTGTAGTGGAACTTTTCTTTCCTCATTCCTAAAGCTATCGAAAAATCGATGGCTCATTATCGACAAATTTTTGTCTTGAAAAATCGGCCCACCCTAATATACAGTGAATGGTCCTGTATGCGGGCGTTGGAAGATGTTCGTCTACGGAATCTTTTCTAACAAAAGCATGGAATTATGAAACGTATATCGGAGCTCCTCGTAAGAACACCTTTTGCTTTATGTAATAGTCAATAGTTTTTAAAGATTAACTCAGATAGTGCAAAGGTAACTAAGTTATGTGTACACGATATCCATTTAACAAATGGAATGTAACTTTTATATATAAAAAATTTGTATATGAGTTGTGATCCCATAGAAACATTGCTGGAGAATTTTCTAGTGCAATAAAAATTGGCCAGCCAGCTGGCTTAAACAGTTAAGTAAGAACATTAAGGGTCAACAAATTAGCAGGAGTAGATCTTTTTTTTCAAATCTATAAATTAGTAAACATATAAGTTTAAACTGCCTCTACAAACCACCTGATTTCTAACACTATAAGCTTTATCGTAAGAAAAATATTACATATTGCAATACTTTGCGTACACTGTTTCTGGGTAAAATAATATAAGAATAACATTTTTCCCCCCAAAAGGTACATAATTTTATGGGATTTAAAATTTATAATAATTTTTTTTCATTTATCGTAGTGTTGGGTTTTAACTAAATATAAATTGGACATTAATTAAGCTAAACCATCGTTTAAACCTTCTCTGATTTATTGTCTCTAACTGGTTAACAGGCTAATTTAACTGGTTAAAGAAATTCGTTGAATTAGTTAAATAAATTAACTATTCAATCCAAAAGTTAGTTTCTTTGATAAAGATTAAGTTACGATTAATATGAGCCACTTTTTGACTTTGAAATTAAACCTAATTTTTTATCTAATTAGCTAATTTGACAATTAAATTAATCAAGTATCAAATGTATTAATATATAATGTTTTTGGGTGGTGGTTTAAACCCTGTAGTATTACCATATTGAATAACAAAAAAATGGCAACATTTTCTTGCAACTTTCAAATTTGTTATCAATGCAACATGGTTTTTTATACACAAGAAGAAAAAATGCTCACATTTACAATTTTAGAGTGTTGAATGATTTAACTATTTTTACTAGTGATATGAATGTAGATTCAAGAACATCGGCGAATTTCACAACTATTAAGATGGAAGAGGGTTTAAATATATATTTCGGAATCATTAAAATCTTCCTCTCCACTAAAATAATCCATGTTTATTTGGTTTTCTTAAAACTCTGTGTTTTTTTCTGTGTATGATGACAGTTCTAATTTAAGATTAAGCCACCATGATTGGCCGCTTAAACTAGCAAGCGAAACCATTTAATCGACTACCCAAAACCACAAATAAAGATTAAGATTAATTTAATCTCAAAGTCGAAAAGTGGCCCTTAAAGTATGTTTTGTGTATGACTATGAGCGTATGCGCTAATGTGTTATTTTGATCTCAGCTGCTTGTACTTGTAATTTTATACGGGTGATTAACCCACCAAGTTGATGGCTTAAACTTCCACACAAAATAAAATATTCGACAACTGAAAAACCTCTTTCAACGATTAACTTAATTTAATCGCTAATTTTTAAGTGAAAAATTGTTCATTTTGTTGCCTGTTTGATGATTCATAAAACGACAATAGAATGAATCAGTTAACATTTTATTTATTTTTATTTACAAATAATAACAAAATTAGCCTTTGATCAGCTTAGCCGTAGGCTGAGATAATCTGATTTAGCCGGCTAATTAAGCTAATATATTTAACCGATTAAGGGCCTTTATTATAACGTAGTGTTGTTTGAATGTATAATTTTATCGTCGAATGACAACTTTACTTTAACCAAGTTTGTCCTACCTGTAACTTTTATCGAGTTGTTTTATCATTTGAAGTTGCTATATTTTCTGGTCTTTGAGGGAAAAATAAATTTATTCAAACTAATTTTTTCAAATGACTTCTGATGCCAAAGAAATAGTAAAATAAACTCAAAAATTACAATAAAAAATTATTTTTTGTTTGTTGTAAATATTTGTGTTTGACATTTTCTTCGAGATTTATGTGTGCCATACAAAAAATTATTATTTGTTTTAGATAGTTTGCAAAGTCATTTTTTCAACATATTTTTTACTTTTACTGCCTTAATCTGCTGTTTAAGCCATTTTAAGCTAATTTTAACAAACATAAACATGTCATGTTCACAAAAGTTACATTCCGTATAATAAATGTATATCAGGAAAACGTAGCTTTTATTAAGAAAACAATTCACTGATAAGAACATGTATGTATGATGTATGCATTTTTTATTAGAACCCAAATCCGGATTTCGTATTGCCTTCAATATGTTTGACACTGACGGAAATCAACGTGTGGATAAAAATGAATTCTTGGTGGTAAGTTGTTTGTCATTTTATAAAATATCACTATGTGTACTGCCTTCAAAAATTAGAATTTTTCATTAACAAATATAATGTTTCAACTCAGTAATCAATATTATTAAAGCCTGAGTAAATCACCTAAGGCCCAAGTTCACAGTCCTTATTTAACTAATGAAGGCGGTTTAAACAATGTCATTTTTGTGAAAAATCCTTTATTAAGCCACTGTCATTAGTTAAATATAGAATTAAAATATATGCCTTAGAGTTGTTTTTTTTAACAGAAACAGCACCTATAATTTCGAAACTTATTGTGCGTTTATATGACAATTTGTATTTAAATAATCGAGTCTTATGTGCTGTTCATAGAATCCAAGCAATCGAATTGAGTGAACAATTTGTATGAAAACTACTCAGTTATTCGAGTGGTTTCCATACATATTTTCTAGTCAAATTGATTGCTTGGATTCTTTGAACAGCACCTTACTCAACCAAATATTATTACCTCAGCGTCTATATTTTTGTAATTGAAATTTAATAATTAAATAATAAAAAGATTGCGACCAATATACATACATACAAAGCATTTAAAAAAATGTTATGCCGTTTTCTTTTCTAAAAAAATTTAACATTTTTACTTTTTATGAAAAAAAAAAATTGCTATTCAAAATTTTCTTAGACAAAAATTTTGCCTCATAAGTGATGATACAATAATTTCTAATAAACTAGCTATTTCAAAAAATTATTGTATTTCAAATTTTCAACAAAAAAGGCAAAAAATGTTGCACTTTTTTTTCTAAAAAAGTAAACGCTATTTGTCTGCTCGCAACAAAAAGTAAAATAAAATTAAAAAATTTTTAAATTTCAGAAATGTCTTCAAAAAGTTTTCTTGTAATTTGCTTTTATTTTTGAAATGACAATTTCACAAAAATCATTGGTCCCAAAGATAGTTTTCACTATTTCTACTTTGGCATCTTAACGTATTACTTTAGCATTGCAATGTCATTGAATGTAAGTACTTACCACTTTCACTTACATATAACAACTTAAAAATTTCAATATTTAGAAATATGTTGTTGAATACACAAAACGCAACAAAATAAAGTGTTCTATCGGTCTATTGTGCTCTGTTTCATTACACGCTAAAATCATATTTTCACGAACACACACAATTAAAAAAATAATTTTGCTTTTCCATTTGTTGAACGGGTTATCTAGTGTATGATAAAGGCACGATCTTCAAGGGCACCACTCAGAGCATAAATAACTTGTTTTAGTGTAGAACTATTTCAAATTAATGTTCTCGAATATTTAAAAAACTTTTGTTTAGCTAGTCTATATAGGACATGCATTTCATTGGTGCTAAAGCCAAATCATCAGTAGACCTTAAACCTAATTTTTAAATGTTTCAAACCTCTTTACTTATACAAAAACTTTTAAAAACTCAATGAGAGTTATAAAAATTACAATAGTATAAGCATAGTATGCTTTGAAACTTATTCAAAAATCCCAACAAACAAATTATTATATTCGATATGAATCTATTTTATTTTCTTTACAACCTTTTATACAATTAGACGCCCTTTGGGTGACAATAAAAGCATTTAATAAGGCAAAATGGAAAATAAAATCTTAACTAGGTAATTATTAAATTTATATTAATCGAGATTGCCTCGATATTTTTTAAATCTTTGAAAAGAGATATCGAGGCAATCTCGATTAATATAAATTTAATAGTTGTTCTCGAAATTTCCATACAAATTCAAAAAAAATTTTATGGGATTTCGTACGATATCGAATGCCGTATTTTGCCCCCTGCATTTGTTGCAGGGTAATTAATGAACTCATGTTTTTTAGTCGCAATCTTTTATAATATACTATTTTTTCCATTCAAATATATCTACATAAGCCTCTAATTTTTGAGCGTAGTACATTAAACTTCGACCCTGATTCGAAAACAAGAAATAAAAAGTTTAACAGCGGTATCCACAATCCAAACGATTGACTCACCAAGAAAATTTACATAGATATCATTAAAAACAATGTTGTAGTGCTTTTCAACGAACCGATCTGTCTGCATTATGGAACCGCAATTTTTTTTTAATGAGATCCACAAAAAGCATATTTAAGAACTGAGTATTTTCCATACAAATTTTTAAAAAACTAAAACATCCTCGTGTTTGCGAATCAGGTGGTGAATTTTTTTTTCGCTCAATTATTTTTCTTTTTAATAGTTTATATTTTTTTATACAAATTTACTTTAATTATTTAATTTTGTTTTTATTATTTAGATTTTAAAAATTTTGGGTGGCTCATTTCGTTCACTTGACTTGGATGACGAAACTAGACGTATTGTAAGCATTTATTTTTCTTTCTAATTTTATTAATTCAGCTATATTTGGAAAATCGACAGTTTCTGCCAGTTTTGGCCCGTTACAGAATGAATATGAATGGCAAATGCATCTATTATCTGCAAAAGAAGTGATATTACTTGTTCCCGATCAGTTGACTTCTTACTTGAAACTACTAAGTCCATTTTAGAAATTCTACCTTTCGGGGTAATAAGTCATGATTTCCAGAAGGTGTACTTGGCGTTATATCCGACAGCTACCAGAAAATAGAGATCTAAGGATTTAGAAAACGTGGTATGTTGACTCTCTGCAATTAAACATTTACGAAGTCAATAAGTTTGAATATTAATTTTCAACGAAGATTTTTTTGCTTGAAATAATAATCACATAGGTCATGCAGTGCAAGTCTCGACTTTATTTATATTTCCGAGCCTACATACGCTCTATGAGGTTTTTGGTGACATATGAAGTCTATTGTTATGAAAAAAGTTTCTTAACGTCTAATGTTTTTAATATCCAAAACGAATAAAAAAAAGACAATATCGAGCTGAAACGGCCATCGCTAGATCCACGAATAAAAAAGTAATCATCATAAAGCAAACTACATAATTTATAATTGGAGATGGATTACAAAAACATTTTTTTCTGTAACTCAGTCTTATACACATTAGACCGAAAAAAATGGTATAATTTCAAAAACTAAAGTGAAAAAAATTTTAATTATCGCGCTGGGCGAATTTTACAATAAAAAACTTCTTAAAACATTTGCTGGGAAGTTGTTGAAAAAATTAAATTATTAAAACTCCCAAAATGTGTGCGAATTTCCGGCACTTACTTAAATTTTTTGAAGTTATTTAAAATGTTCACAATATTCAATTATTGTCAAAGTAAAAAAGAAAAGGAAAAACTTCTTTTCAAAATCCAAAATTGTGTGTTACGCCCGTTAATATTTCCTGAAGGCGGTCTATGGCGAAAGAGCACTTGCCCCCCCGTACCGTACCCATTAGTTTTTATAAAAATTTCAATTCGTCGATTTTTCAAATAAGCAGTCTTACATTAATTTATGTATAATCATTTCATACGAAATTTAAAAATTATTTTTATATTATATTTTCTTTATAAAAAAAACAAAGCTTACCTTACAGGATTCATAAATAGGTTGTTGTACAAACCAATTAGATTAATATTTCTTGTTCTAATATTTTTCTATGATTTAATTAATTGTTTTTTTATTTGCTATATTGTTAAAAAAAACTAAGCTAAAATGTTTAGTTTCCACCGAAGAACAAGCCAAAGAATTGTATTACAAGAAAAAGACAGAGAACACGAATACAAAGTCATTTGTAAGTTGTATGAGTTGATTGTTTATTTAATTATTTTGTTTGGTTTGTTTATGTTTTGTTACTAGTTTTGTTTATTAATTTCCATATTTTTTACTCTGAATTTAAAGGAATTTATATACTCAAGCCTCTTAAAAAACATTTGTTGAGGAAAACCTTTAAAAAAGAATTTTTGAAGTTATGCTATTTTAATATTCACCCTTATTCCAGTTGGCGACATCAACGTCACGTCAACACAATACCAAAAAATTGGGGCTTGTCTACCCGTTTTCGAAAACAACTGACTACTATTGACAGGCTCGTGCTATTTTCTGGACCTTATAGAACAGAAGTACACTTTCATTAGCACAAAATTGTTTTTGAGAGCGAGTAGACAAGCTCCAATTTTTTAGTATTGTGTTGACGTGACATCGATGTCGCCAACTGGAATAAGGGAGATTATGTTTTTCTTTTGCTGCTACTGCTGCTGCTGCTGTTAACCTTTAGTTTTGTTAATTATTTCATATACAAAATTAATTTAAGAGCAGCATGTAATTTTTTTCCCTTCCGTTTTATTCTTTAATTTTAAGTCGCTTTTGTTTTATTTCACGCGCACAGTAAGAGACAATTGTTTTACATTTCAAATGACTCTTCACTTTAGAATTAAAACAAAATACATGTACTACGTTTTGTAAGTAAAACTTGGTCACCTAAAATATCCTTCATTTGATCCTTTTTTTCAACAATTATTTTTGTTTTTATTATATTTATTTTTCTTTTACATGTAATTTATGGCTTGTCTTAACGTTTTTTTTTATTTTTATTTATGATTTATTTATTTGTACCATATAACTTTACTAACTTGTTTCCTTTGTAACTTTTTTTAACGAAACATCCCACTATTAATGTCATCATCTGTCTGTCAAACTATGTGTTTGCGTGTATGTGTACATAAATGTGCCAAGATGGAGCGTATTTTCAGTGGAGCTTGGAAAGATAAACGTGGTCAAACTCAAGTTAATGCGGAAGATTCGGAACAAGATAAAAAAGATGACGATGAAAAAAGTGAAGAGGTATTGAATGCTCTTGCTTAAGCCACATGTTTATTATTAAACTTTTATTTTCAAACTATAATACATAAAGTACATACACACATATAACATTCACTTTAACAATCGTTTAT
This sequence comes from Gymnocheta viridis, assembly GCA_956483585.1. NCBI lineage: Eukaryota > Metazoa > Arthropoda > Insecta > Diptera > Tachinidae > Gymnocheta > Gymnocheta viridis. The sequence goes on along the minus strand of OY101442.1, from coordinate 34,033,709 downwards.
GGATACGGCTTTAAATTTTTTTGTTTGTCAAAAAAGTATACAGATAAATTATCTGTACAACAGGAATAATAATATTTAAAAGTTCTAACGCGGCCTGTGCTGTAAATCGAGAGACCTTAAATCTTTTGATTTCTGCAAATAAGCTTGCTTATTGGTGTTCTTTAATTGCTTTTTCTTGTCGATCCTAACTTCGAAGTACTAACACAGATTGTTGTTTTCTGAATGCATCAAAATCTTCTGTAAGTGAAAGAAAGCGTTTTAATGCAACGTAGTGGGGCCAGACTCCAACATAATTTCAATAGAAAATATTTACTCAATTCTGCTGGTACATGTGCGATGGCGTCGTCCAATCTCGAGTATCTTTTTAAAAATTAATTAAAATATATTAAACTTAATTTTCTTTTCGGTATATTACGGCTTTATTAGAAATAACAAATATTCCTATTATATATGGAACTCGTTTTGATTCATGCGACTGGCTTCTCGCAGCTTTTACTGTCACTCCAATTTTCCAAGACTACTGACCGTTGACATGAATTAAGTATTTTCAAACGTCCCAGCATTTTTTTTCGAAATCATGCGTCATTTGGTTTTCCTGACTTTTATTGATGTTGATTTTCCTTAAATGATGGACTAACACGCTGTATAGCCCCTGACGTTTCAAAAATTCATCTACTATATAATCGATAGGTGAAACCATTTTTTAAAGGTATTTGTTTGCAGATGTGCATAATCTATATATTATTGAGATCGGTTGAGTATTTTTGGAGCTATAAGCATTTAAAGTTGTAACTAATCCATAAACACTTATTGTACTTGCTTGTATCGCTGTCAAGTTGGAAAATAAACAAAGCATGCATGTGTGTTTGTCCAATTTGTTTCTGTGAAGAAATGAGACAAAGCTTTTTATTCTCTTTGTATTTGTGGAATTGTGAGAAGGGCGTAGTAAACAAAAGAAAGTTTATTAATTTCAAATTGTTTATTTTTAATGTTTTTTGTTTTTGTATTTAACTGTATGTACGTCAGTGTTTAATGTTTTATTAATCATAATTAGAATATGGCCGACTACGTCGGCTGTCTTCTATAATATTTATAATTAATTTACGAATAGAACTTTTGCTAAGGGCAAGAATATCCGTATTAGATCCCATGAACAGCTTTTTATATTATTGACAATTTACTTAAAAGCTCTTGCAGTAAATAACTTTTATAATTGCGAAAGCTTTGCTGTAATAATTTAAGTTTCTATTGATTTTGTAAACGTTTTTATTTAATTTTCACATGTATGTACTTTTTCGAAATTTGTGTATGATTTTAAACAAAACAAAATCTAACTCCTTCTAAACAACCTTTCGGACTTTACTTACAAATTGTACAGTTAAATGATATTTTTGTATTAAATAACTTTGTTATTTGGAAACGATTTGAAATTCGATTGCATTATTTACAAAAATGTAGGACCATTATATCGATGATGAGGAGGGTTTGCAACGAAAACATAAAGTAGACACCACTTTGCAGACCCATTTGTTTGGTAAAAAAGGCAATCAGGACTTGTACTATGAGGGTTTCTATAAATTCATGGATAACCTACAAACTGAGGTTTTGGAATTAGAATTTACTGAGTTCTCGAAAGGCAACAAAGCCATTACCGAAGTTGATTTTGCCAAAATATTGCTGCGCTACACCTACTTGGATACGGATGAGTATGATAGTTTTTTGGAACGTCTTTTAGATCGTGTTAAGGATGAACAGGGTATAACATTTGATGAATTTCGTGATTTTTGTCGCTTCCTTAACAATCTGGAAGATTTTGCAATAGCTATGCGTATGTACACTTTAGCCGATCGTGCTATTTCGAAAGGTAACTAACTATTTTTTATATTACTTATATTCCTTACGCCAAAATATCGTAAGCGACAAAACTAAAAGTATATTCATGAGAATGTTTTCTTTTTTATGATTATTTTTAAACATGTTTTATATACATAAATTGTCGTTATTTCTTAATTTTAAACTATCGGTAGTTTCGAAGAAACTGTCGCCTACGATAATATGGCGCTAAGGGGTCGATTGTTTTTATAAAACTACTAAATAAAAACATAAAAAATGTTCTTGAATTCTAGATGAGTTTTCCAGAGCTGTTAAAATTTGCACAGGCTACACTTTGTCCAAGCACTTGATTGACACCGTATTTGCCATATTCGATCAGGACGGTGATGGTTTATTGTCGTATAAAGAATTTATTGCCATTATGAAAGAACGTTTACATCGAGGTTTTAAAGTAAGTGGTCATATGCTTGAATATAATGAAGAATTAGATGAATATGATGAACCTGAATACCCCATGTTTTCTGTGTGGCGAAGACGTGTCTGTCGCAATTTAGATTACTTCTATTATGACAGTAATTTTTTTTAATTTCATCGCAACTATTACCACTGTGCCTTGTCCTTATGAAATCGTTTAAATTATTATTCTCGCATAATGCACAAACTATTTATAACATTTAAGCTTTAATTTGTATCCCTCATTAAATTAACCGTTCCAAACTTGACCATGATTCCATTCCACATCTCCTTTTTAAGACTAAAAGTTTTTTTTAATATGTACTTACATAGTTTAAGTTATATGCTTAATTTATTTATTATTATTTATATTTTTTGACTTAAATTATTTTTTACTTTTCAATCACATGCTTAGTTATTATTTAAATTTTATATGCTTTAAATTTGTAAGAAACCAGCGAATAAATTTTTTTATTTAAAATTTCTCAATTGATTTTTGTTTTAATTGGCTTTAAATGTTATTTTTCGTGTGTTTTTTTCGTTAGTTTCGTTTGCTTTTGTTACTAATATAACAGTTTAGCAAATAGTTTTTTTTCAATGCAGTTGTTTTGATTTAACTGCCTTTTTAAGCACATTTTGACTCACTAAGTGCACAAAATATATATTTTATGTTCTCATTCTTTGTTTTTTAACTGTATTTTATACCGCGTTGTTAAAATACAAGTGCTTTTTTAATCATATTAACACTGCTGTTTTCCCCGAAATATTCACTATCGGTCAGTATTATTTTTATGCGAACCAAAATAAGTCGCTTTAAGCTTTACCAACGTTGGGAAATATTGCAAACTTATTTCCAAAGCGAATGCAGTGTTGCCCAAACTGTGCTTCAAGGTAAAAAGAAGTTTTGGCCGAAATGATGCACCCGTCTCAAGTTTGTGCAAAAAGTTCGTGAGACTGGCATTTTAGAGGACAACATGGTCTCCAAACCTTCATTCCATTTTTTTTTCGAAAATTCTGCTGCAAACGCCATTTCAGTCAACAACTAGCGCTAGAGAGCCATGATTACGGACTTTTTAATGCCTAAAATCTAAGATATTTCACCGGTTCTGTAAACCGAGTCGAATTTAAATCAAGTGATTTCTCAACGCCGAATAAATTTTAATATGGTGTCCCATAAATCAAACGATTTACTGCTCTAGAAATTGAGTACACATAAGAGTGTTAAAGATCAAAAATATTAAAAACGAACATGCGAAAACAAATATTTTATAGATTTAGAAGAAAACTTATCAAAAACTAATAATTAAAAATAAAAAAAACTGCGTTAATTTATCTTATTTATTTTTAATCATGTTTGGAGTAAATACGAATTATGTTGGAGAGCTTTTTTAAAGGTACTTCTTTTAAAATAAATTGATTTAAAAATATACAGTTAAAGAAAAAATTCTACATACAACCCATAACTTTAGTAGGTTTTGAGGGAAGTGGAGAAGAAAATTATAAAAAATAGAAATGTAATTCATAAACATAATAAAAACAACAGTAGCTAAAGCGTTTAAAATTAGTTTAAAAAAAATGATAATAAATTTAGGAAAAAATTTATTTCGTTGGTCTATTTTGGTCATCAATAATTATTTAAAGACGAGGGGCCATTGAAGTCACCAAAACTTTCAATAATATCGGTTGTAATCTCGGCCCATGCACGGAATAGATAATTTTTAGCTTTGTCCATACTTTTATGCCATATCTACGCTCTATGGTCCTTATAGGATCGAAGGAAATATATATATCTCCGCAAAAGCTTTCTAAAAAACAATCCATATGTTGTTTATTGCATTAGAGTGGTGACTTGTGTGAGAAATTAAATTATCTTGCATCGAAATAAACGAGCAGTATGAAATATTTCATAATTGCTGTGATTATATGCAGACTTTTCCTGGTGAATTTTTAACGATTTTTTTATTGTTTTTGTTGTTATGTTTATGAATTACTTTTTTATTTTGTATATAAACCGGTTTATTAGAACCTCAAATATTGATATAATTTTTTTTAATTTTCTTCTCCACTTTCCTCAAACCCCAAAATTAAGAAGTGTACGTACGTAGAGTTTTTTTACTGTATATTTTTTTAATTAACATAAAAAAACTTATTTAATTTTAAATTCAAAATGTTTTTTTTATTATTTAGAAAGAATTTCTCGAAAAAACGGCATTTGAAATGCTTTCAACGAATTTTGCTTATTCGATTTTAAAACAAGCAAAACTATGCGAGTTCGGCGTAGAGAACATCAATATATTTATGTGAATTCGTTTTAAAACGAAAAATTTACAGAAATACAGAGCAGAGCGGCATTTCATATTAGCAAATAAGCTTGTACATTTTTTGACCGCCTTAAATTTATTTTACCGGACTTCGATATACATATTATAAATGTTATTTATGCAAGATGTCAGAATATGGTGTTTTGAATTATAATTGATGAAACCAAACAAAACATACAGACATATGTACATATACAATGTATATGTATATTTAGTTGGCGCGAAAGGAACTAAAGTAAACATTTTTAAGTGAATGTTCGAGAGTTTTTTTATTTTAAGAAACTTAATATTCATTATTAAGATACTTTGTGAAATTTCTTAGATCTTAGTCTGGAGATAAGAAGTACTTTTAGAAAAACTTACAAAAATGTAATACTGGCAGGAAAGTCGTGATAGTCAAGTTGGCGATGTGCTGCCTGTCAGAGTATGGATTATGAGTTCAATTCCCTACAAAGACTCTAATCTGCTTCAATACTTCAATTGAAGGAAGGTCTTTGCAATTGCATTTGCAAAAATTAATAAATAAAATGAATGCATCAGTAGCATGAAGTGAATTAATTTTTTTACGAAATAAAATGTTAATTACAAATTATGTGTAATTTCATATAAATCGGGAAACGAACTCTACGGTGAGAACGTTTCGAATATTGATTCGAAATCTTTGTGAATTAATTGTGAAATATCAAGTTTTAGTTAAGAAAAATTACGAAAATTAGCCAAATTTCGACGGAATGTTATACATACAATCAAAACGTAATTTAATCTGAATTGAATTGCTAACAAATCCTTGTGAAAATTGTCTATATAACAACAAAGAAAAACAGCTCTAGGGTAGTGTGAGGATGGCAAGAGGTGGCAAATGCGGAAAACAATTGCCTGGCCACTTGCGTATTTTTATTATAAAAAGTTGTAAAATATGAAAATTTGTAAAAAGCATTGAAGAAAAATTGGAATATAATGAAATTAGTAAATCACTAAAGCTAAGAATCCGGCATGTTTTAGTTATCATAAATCACTGAAAATGGGGTCAAAAGCAATAAGTTGGCATCTCTGACATCGATATAACGAAATTGTGATATTAGGTGTGTTCGAGTACTTTTGCAGTAAAATGCTGTAAATGAATAATTACTGAGTAAACTGAAAAATTTACTGTCATAAAAAGTACGCGAACGGAAAAATTTTTAAAATTAGTAAGTTTAAGAAAACAGATAATTACAAATACATATAGTGTTGAAATATATTTACACTTTTTACTAATCAACTCTTTTTCTTGTTGGTACTCGATGCAATATTTATTATAACACGAACATTTTAAGAAAATATAAACAAATTATTTTCTGTAACCTTTTCGAAATGTTTATTTCCATTTTATTTCATTTTGCTAATTTGTGTCTGATTAAATTTATTCAAAAGTATGTGATTATTTCTATTGATCATCCCTATCGTGAATATTTCCCTTTTCCCTGAAGCTCCAACCTTGAATAGTGCCCACGAAAAAAGGCTCGCGCGAAAAAATATATTTCTCTTATCACAAATAATATTTTTCATGGGGATTTTTCCACTTTTCCCTTGATTTTGTTTACTTTATTTTTTTGTAGGCGAATTGAATAAAAACATCATGTATTTAACATTTTCCTTTCATTTATATATTAAAGTTCATAAATATTGGTTTAATAATTCCCCGTAAAGCCTTCTTGAACAGAGTACCTTTTTGGTATAGAATCATTCACTGCACCTAAAATATTTAAAAACACAAATTTATTTGCACTTAAAAACATATAATTTGCTACCTTTTACCCGTGACATCGTTCACTTGAAATTCAGGGGTAGAGTTACCCCCTCCACCCTCGTGATATCATTGTGAAAAAATTTAATACTTATTTCCTTCCAGACTCAGGTGTATTGACTTTTTAAATTTCATCTCATGGTCCTATTTTTGAAAAAAAATATTTAGACTATGTGTCCTTCTAGAATCAGCTCTATCCGTCTGCCGAATTTCATCCAAATCCATTGTTCGGTTACCACGTGATAGTGAATCGAACATCCAAAAATAGAAACTCAATATACAAACTTTCTCATTTATTGATATTAGTAGGGTAACCAAAAATTTGTTCTTCTTTATTATTAAATTTAAATTTGTTTAATTTTTAATAAATTTTTAACCTTTTTCCCTTTTATACATTTACTGAAAACTTATAGCGGAAAGAAAATTTCACGGGAGATTCACGATAGTATATTTCTCTTCGAGGGGAATGAAAATTTCATTGGAACAAAAATTTCACTTGTTGTTCACGGCTGGGCTGAATATAAATCTATCGCCCATGTTCTGAAAAACGCAGCGTTTTCAAATCGCATACAGTTTTAAAAACGCAAAACGCATTTCGACCTGTTCTGAAATCGCTATTTTTCGAAACTATGTACGAACAATAAAAACATATGTTTTGTCATAAAACAACGTAAACAAATAAATTTCAAATTAAAATGACGACAGTGTTCTTACTTTCTATATTAGCTTTAAAAAGTTACAATCAAAAGAGGTTCAAAATTAAACAATTGAAACAGACAATTGACAAACTCAAAGAAAATTTTTAAATTGCATATTTTTAATTAAAATCGTGGAAAAATGTTACAAGCTTTAGCTTAAATAAAAAGAAAACATATTAAATTTAAATTGTGCATCATTTTATTTTGTGTTTAAAGTGCGTTTCAATAAAATAAGCCAGATCGCTTCAGTTACACTAGCGGTTTGAAAACGCCAAATTTCTAGCGTTTTCGTTTGTCAGAACACCTCAATTTTAAGCGTTACGCGTTTTTCAGAACATGGGCGTATAATTCAAAATAGATGAAAATTAACATACGTGGTTGTTCGTTAAACCCACACAAATATTCAAATTCTAATAAACCAAATATACAAATCCCAGTTTTTCAATGTTTTAAAAATGACAAACCTCCCTCTTTTTCACAATCGGCAACATGTTCTAAATTATTTTAAATTTTAAAAGCGAACTCTTAATAATTACCCTAAAAAGGATAGATGCAAAAATTATAAATATAAAATAAAAATACCTGTTTATTATTTGCAGAATAGTAAGACAACTGAAGCCGGTCTGAACGTAAGTGCTAACACAATTAACTTAAGAACTATGGGTAATCAGAAATTCAAAAAATAGCAGAAATTAATTTTAAATTCCTTTTCTTGCTTAATTTTTTTCTTCTGTTTCTTTTAAGCCTAATGAACTCTTAAAGTTTGTAAGAAATGTTAAACTAAAAACAAATATATATAAATCTTTTTTTCAGTCTGTTGCCAAATCTGAAGGATGGGATGCTTTCAAAGTATGCGTTAAACAGGAAATGAAGCAAAATAGATAAATTAATGAAAAATCCAAACATAGAAGCTGCTTAACAAAATAAACTAAATTTTATATATGCATTAGCATAGACATGCATATTTAAGCTAAAACCCCCAATTTAAACAAAAATATTTAACTAAAAATTTATATTAATAATCAATGTTTATTTGTCATTCAATTAGAATTTAGTTTAAAAACAATGTTCAAATATTTCTAACATTAAGTATACAGTGGCTCAAACGAAAAATCGAACAAGCACAAATAGTTCACTTAAAAAGCATTACAAGCGAAACAGTAAACTTTGGAAAGAAAACATGTACTTATGTATTGAACACTTGTGAGAGGACAGTTTACAAAAAAATTAACAACGTAAATAGTTTTACAAAGTATGTGCAAATTTAGTTAATTATATGCAAAAAAAACATTGCAAAACAATTCAATATAAAGGTTAACACTATGAACTCCCTCTTTGTTCAATAATAGATTTTAAAAATCCCCCCGTTAAGAACTGAACGAATTAAGAAACATTATTGGCGGGAACCCAAAATATTTGCAATTAAAATACCTAATTTTACCACAAAAGGTAACAAAGAAAGCATCAAATTATTTGCAACTTTAAAAAAAAATTATTTTCTGAACAGGGCTGATAATTATCCAAACAAATTTTGGAATTTGTGTTTCTCACATTATTACATTATTAAATTGTTGATCATACATTTTCGAGAATATGGAAGGTGGTTTGATAATATTCTATCATTTGTAAAATTCTATGGAATTAATCTATATGATAAAAATCATTGAATAAAGCACTGACTCTACAACACTTGCATAGAATTAGTTCCAAAGGTAACAAAATAATATTCATTGAACTTAATGACAAATTAAATAGTGACACGCTTTCTAGAACTTTTTGTGAAACTAGTTGTTTTTCAGGGATTTGTTATGTCAGATTTTAATGAAATTTAAAATTAATACATTGACAGAGTTTAGCAAAGTATATACTGATGAATCGTAGTTTCGTAAGATTGTGCCGATTTTATTTATTTTTTTTTAAATTACTATAATTAAATCAATTTTTGTTATACATATTTATAAAAAAATATTTCTATTCAATTAGTTTTGTGCATCATTTATAGAAGTTATAATAAATTGGGCCTTATTGCAGTTGTTGAGTGTTCGCCTTTGATTTGGACAATTTGTGCTAAATTAAAGAAGCAGAAAAGATTATATTTATCTAGTGCACTCTGTCGAAGTCGGAGACAAAAATTCGAGAGCTGCAATAAGACAGATTATTTATAACTATTTAATAAGTGATTTGTTGATTAATTTATTAAGTCTTTATGATCCCTTGTTAAATTGTAAAAGTACTTATTGTTGTGTTTTTGTTTGTTATTTATTTTAATTAATAAGTCATACATTTTTTATATATATATTTATTTACATAATAAAACATTCATCTTACTTTACAAAAAGGTTTATAAAAACTATTTAACTAATTTGGTAAGTAGGTAATAATGTTATAGGTGTATACATACATTGAATGGTTTTCCACTGTATGTACATATTTATATTTCAGTTACACGTAGATATACTTATTTATGTATAAATATACATATATAAGTTTTTCATAAAGTTTATTTTTTTAGGATTTTTTTTATTTTTACAGAAATATGAAAAGAAATATAATTATCACAGGCAATTAATTTGTTAGCAGTATATATGTGTATCACTAACAAATATTCATAATTAAACAATTAACTTATAAACTAATAAATATGTTAATATATGCTAAGGAAAATTTGGTGCCACACTAAATTTTAAATAAAATTGTGCATTGTAAGACAATTTTACTGAAATAAAATATACAAAAATTCTTACTGTTCTGTATTCCGAACATTTTGATTCCACTTGGAATGCAGAAATAAGTGGTAGTCTTTTTTCAACATTTGAGACTAAAAATTGCACAATTGATCAAACATTATTATACTAGTGATGTAGTTCATGTGAAATATCTTGGTCCCAAAACATACATGAAGTTTAAACAAACATTATGTAAATGCAAGAAGAAAATATTAGTTTTTATTAAATTCGCAGAGTACATTCGCAAGTTCAGTTACTGCACAATAATGAAAGTTTAACAATTTCTGCAGCTCCGGCAAAATTTTAATTACTGTTGCGATAGTTTGCAGCCAGGTTGCATAAATTCAATGCATTTGTGAATGTTTGGATGTCAAAATAAACTGTTCAATGCTAATTTAAAACCAGACAAATGTAACAAAAAACACATTCTGACAATAAAAGATGATAAAACGCATTGAGTCAGCTGAACTGTCGCGTTCATCACTTATGAATTCGCCTTGATTAAAATTATTCCTAACTGGTAATACAAAATACAATGGATTAAAAAGACATTATTTATATTTTCTAACAGATTAAAACAGTACATTTTGAACTCGTTTACTTTGAACTAATTTGGTATATTCGACAAACCTAAAAGCTTCGTATCTTTGTGAATTACTTTTAATTATAGATTTTGCAATTGATATGTACAAAATTATAAATGAAATTTGTCGGCATGAAAATTCAAAAAATGTAGATAGAGTTGTATTTTTTTATTTATTGTCATTGACATAAAGGGAGGATTTTCTTCAATTTCGATTAATAGTTAAATGGCGCTAAATTTTAAGATGAATATACATTCGTATTTGCAATAATGGGCGGCAGATACTAGTGTACATACGCAAATAATTAAAAACTCATTTTCGTTACATCACTAATATATACATACATATTTGATTTTTTTTTCTAAAATGCCATTGAGAAAAAAATTTAAGAAGAGAAAGAGTCTATTCATTTTTAGTTGTTGTAGTTGGCGGATTTAAAGTCCATGTTACATTTTTATCCTTTTTATTTGTGTTATTAAAAATACGATTAGATATCTTAGGGGTCCGTCGAAATTTAAAATTAGCAAATACATCACTTTTATCATCCTCAGTGTCTAAGCCGTTATCTAAATTGCGAAGCAAACCCTGAGGCGAAGCCGAATCACCTTCATCATTCAATAATTTGCGGAAATTATAGGTACCCCTGCGTTGACGTGCTTGCGAAGAAGTTTGTGATATTTTTTTAGGACTATTACTTGGCTGATGCTTAAGCATATGTTTGGGATCTCTCTGTAAGATTGTAGGATACAATTCATCGTCGGCATCAAAATACTCCGGATGAGTGAAATGAAAAGAGGAATTATAATAAGATTGAAAAATAGGTTCATTTGAGCAAATACTAAAGGCATGATAAACATGCGATATTAAATGAGGAAATTTACTAATCCAATAGTTAGTAAATTCATGTGGAATGGTGCCAAGTATACGCTGCATTTCAATGGTTAATTCGTGGTAATGGTGTTTCTAAAAAGAGAATATTAATAATTATTTCAGTCTTTTCGCCTTTTTCGATTTTTAATTATGATGTAAATAATAGAGCCCAAGGTCAAGCTTTTAAAATAATTGTTTCAATTTTATTTATTATTTGCAATATTTCGCTACGGCTAATAAATCATTTATTTTTTGATTCCTTGAGATTTTATTCCATTTTTTTTCGTACAATTTATAAAGGTATTCAGGTCAAAAAATTGAGTCTTGCAAAAAGCCAAAATTGTAACAACAACTAACATAGAAAATTATTTTGCACAAGCGATGCAAAAATGTCCTGTTATCAGTAAGCCCAAGTTGCAAGTTGTTTAACGTAAATTCCTTCTTTGAATTAAAATAAACGAAAGGTTACAGAAGGTTTATACATATATCTAGTTGAAAATTAATTATTTGGTAATTAGTTCTTATTCTTAAGTAACACTGAATTTTAGTCCGTAATAGAAAACCAAACTGTTGATTAAATGATCTTAAATGAATTGTCAAAAAAACTAGAAGGATATCAATGAGTTTGTACTATTTTTGGGTTTTCGTAGACAAAATTTAAAAAAGAAGCCCTATTGTTACCGCTAAGATGTCTGTTTGTCACAGGTTTCTATTTCGTGAATCAGAATAGGTAGACGACACTTAAAATTTGCATAATATACATATGTATATTACTAAAGCCGTCAATATTAATAAAAATAATTTAATATTGTATTATTTTTCTATTTAATAAGTCTTAAGTCACTAAGCGGGTGCAAGGAACTTAAGCGCACAATGTATGTTTTATTCAAATCTTGGGCGATGTAAAGAAGCATTTATAAGTAATATCATATAGTCATAAATTGTCGCTTTAATAACAAATATGCAAAATATAACTAATTTAAAAATAAAAGGTTGTTGCTAAACAAGTACGAAACCCCACGCGCGAGTCGGACTCGCACTTGGCTGGTTTTTTTATGTTTGTTCCCTCAGAACTCCACCATTTGGAAATTTCATTATTTATTTGGAAAGATTTAAAATTGCTCCCGATGTTTTAATTTCGGATCAAATATCCCTAATCTATCTAATTTTATTTTGGTGTCGGTTGTTTTTTGCTCAAATTATCATAAAAACTAGACGATGGGTTCAATTATATTCGAATATTATATCATAGTTATTTAACTCATTGTACTTTTTATTTATATGTTACTCGTACTTACTTTATTTCTTAGCGCCCTTAAAAGATCTCTAACACTTGCGCCCATATAACCACGGAATTTGCGCAAATCATCGGTTATTACGGGATCTAAATGTAGATTCCAATCATCCAATACTACTATATTACCATTCTTTTCAAGTGATTTTAAGGGCTCTACATTAAATTGTAGTTTTTCAACCCGATCGCTTACATCCTGCAGAAAAGCCAATATTTTTTTATTATTCCAGAAAACAGGATGATTGCCAATACAACCGGCCGGTGGGCGAAACTGTGGATCTTTATGTATCATATCACTGATAAGTTGCTCAGATAAAATCTTTTAAGTGAATTAAAATATCAACAACTGTTAAAATTTTTGCTCATGTTTATGAAAACTAAAAATAAAACTTACAATTTTACTACAATCTTCTTTACGTTCAGCTTTCAAATGATTCATATTGTAATCATTGGCCAATATATTCGCCTGTCTCTTAATGGTATCTCCAAAAATGTGTTGTCCCTTACTTAGGACATAATAGTAGACACAGCCCAAAGAAAATATGTCTACAGATGTTGTCTGAAAGAAAAATCAAATAACTTTTAATTAATAAAAAATTTATTTCTCTCTCAATATCGGTGTAGAATTTTGCATTTTAAAGTTTTAAATAGTGTTTCGAAGAACTGAGATATACATTTGTGGCACAATGAGTTGCAATGAAATACAATTATAAATGCTGTTACAGGGTTTTATATATATTACATATGTATATCGATGGGCTCAAGCAGACTCGTATTTTTTACGAAATTTAGTTTTTCACTGATTTCAATACATTTTATACAAATACAGCTCGTCACAAAAATATATTGCAATAGTGTAAAAAATACCGCTTTTACAAGTAGTACAAAGGAGTTGTACAAGCAGTTGTAAAGTTTCTTTTATGTTTTTACCTTCTCCTGTAAAGTTACAATTATTTGAGTTAGAGCATTTCTACTTGAGACCAACGATATATATGTAACTTTATATTCGAAACAACAATTGCAAAAAGTTATTAATACTCACAGTTCTTTGTCCTTTCATCATTTCGGGCGCTATCCAACCATCTGTTCCCGTAACACCCGAACGCCTCGAAAAACTTGTTTTTCCATAGTTAAGTTTTTTACACAAGCCAAAATCGGAGATCATCACTCTAACAGCGCCATTTACATCCGGCAATGACAATAGTACATTTTGTGGCTTTATATCTCGATGAACTGAAAGAATTGACCAAAACTCGTTATAAATTGAGTATAGTTTGAATTACATTCTATCTTTTTTAATAGAGGAAAAACAACCGAAATCTAAACTTGGCAGCTGGTAACCAAGAAGAAAATGGAATTTGAGCTCTTTTAGTTATAGCTGCTAATATAACTAATAATCCAACAATTATTATTTCTATTTCATTTTTTATAAATTCTAAATAAAATACATTGTTTCGTCTCGAAACCCAGTTTTTTTAAGTCGTTTATTTACAACTCTAGCTGTACCTAAAATTAAAACATTTTTTCAAACGTAATAATTATTTTTGTCTGAAAGATTTAAAGCATACTATAAATATATAAGGTAATGTTCTGAAATATTTTCTTGACATTCACCATATGCTAAAATAAGGACTGTGACATTTTTTGTTAAAATCGTGCTACCAATATAGCTTTATATCTACCCTCCTTTTTCCAACAATAAGGAACAAAAAAGTCCTAAAAAAATATTAAATCAGAAATATTTCACAAAATTTAAAAAACTATTAGATAAATCTATAGTTTTCAGTAAAATAATAACCACTCCTTATAAACAATTTCGGCTGAACAGAAATCCTTAAAAATGCCCAAAGTTACCATCTTAATAGCAGTAACCTTATAGGGTAGACAGACGGCAGCGTTAATTTGCATTAGTAGCCTTAATTCAAATTAACTTGTGCATTAGCTCCTTCCAAATGAGTATTTATTTAACATAAATGCACGAAAGCAAATTGAATTTATACTGAATTTAGCTTATTTCAATTTGGCAATACCGTCGACAATCAGTCAGTTGATGGAAAAATTTTAAAATTCAAAATTATTTCTTTAAAACGAATGAATAGTGATTTTGCACCAACAAAAAAAATATTTTTTTAATTACTAAATTTAAAAACTATCGTCTGTCAGGGTAAAATTTAAATTCACATTAATAAGTTTTTAATGCAAATTAACTCTGCCGTCTGTCTACCCTATTATATTGTCCAAAGAAATTTGGATATTTATCTTGTGAAGTCTTATTATTGAGAACTGATATATCCCACTACAATTTAAAAAGTTTCCATTATATTGTCACCCGCACTATATTTACCAGCTCAAAGCTCATTTACTTCAACAACGTCATAACTCATAAAACTGTTGAAAAAATCGAGCTTAAAGTTTTTAATTTACACACACCTCCAATGGAAAAATATAAAATTAGGTTAGCTTCTGCATACTCAAAAGCATGATTCAGAAGAATTCATGTATGAATACTCAAATATGAATATTCGTGCTAAATTGTCATGTTTTATGCTCGCATTCGAAAATGAACAGCTAAGATTTTTTTCTGATTTTAAGCACACATGTATGAATAATTTTTTTTTCTTTTTAAATACATGATATTATGTATATGTATGCGAATATTGAGAAATAAAAAATGCCAAATATTCGAAAACGAATTTATTTTAATCGAATGTTCATGTGCATGAGTGTCTTATTTTTCCTTTTGGTAATAAAATTAAATTATATATACTAGCCACAAAATATGGCCTTTTTTAAAATGAAATAGAGCAAAAGTCTCTAATGATAAAAGAGGAAATAAAATTAAAGCCAAATTTAGGATGTGTTTGTTTTGTAATTGAAATATTAAATCGTTAGTGAAAAATTTTGAATTTTTTTCTATAAAAATTAAAATATATTAAAGATGGTAGTTAGCCATAAGATATGGCCTTTTTAAAAATGAAATAGTTCAAAAGTTTCTAATGTATATATGTACATATATTGATAATGTTATTCTCCCAATTCAAGAAAGTGATAAGTTTTATTATAATATAAAGTGAATTAAGAATTTAAAATATGAATTACGTCGATATTTATAAAGGTGAGTCGTTTTATTCATAAATGCATAAACTGATAAAAGCTTTCATAATTTTTGTAATACAGTAGTTTTCCGATTTAACGAATCTAATTGTTCTCAGGCCATTCGTGAAAGCGAATTATTGGCTATATCCAGTAATAAATTAAAAATTAATAGCGTCACCTATTTTATTCATAAATATTAATATGCATAGTGTTTTTTTAATATTTTATTAAAATTATAATAATTTAAATAAATATTTCGTTTAACATAGATGTCAGTATGTACATAGGTACATACCAGAGAACGACAAACGATAGAATAATAAATAAATTACTCTAGCATATATTGAATATTTTCAATACAAAATATTTTTCGTATCTGTTCAATTTCATAATTGTATGTATCGGTGCGCATTTTCTTTTATATCTGTATGTATTCATGCTAAGATTTGTTTATGTATATCCATGCGTAGCTATATGTATCGATATGCACCCCAATGACTATGAGCACATTTATTTTCCAATTTTTGTTTGATAAGTATTGCCAGAAATTTTGTCTGTAGTTGTATTATGGATTTCGTTTCGTAATTATTAGGAACCATTTTTAAACAAAATGCGACGAAGTAAGTAGTATTAAAAAATTCGCGTTAACTTGGAAAGTATATAATTTTACTTTGAAGCAAATTTTTGCAAACATTTTTGAAAATAGGAAAAGCTTAATAAAAATGGAAGGAAACGAAAAAAGGTAAGCTGCTTGCAAAAATTTTGAAAATCCGCAAAAAATTGCAAACTTTTCACATTCCTTACATTTTTAAGTCTTTTTAGAAGATTTTCCGCCTTTTTCAAATCTTTGCAACTTTTCGCGGAATTTCGCGTTTTTTGCAATGTGGGTTACTTTTTCTATTTTTTATTGTTTCGTCGACTTTTAAATGATATTCAACATTTTAATTTTCCCAGTGATTGGAAGTTATTGCAAATTTTCGTAATTTTTGCAGTTGTTTGCTATTTTTTCACATTCCTTGCATTTGTAACCAGTTTTAGAAAATTTTACGGCTTTTAAAAATTTTGGAAAATTTTGCGAACTTTCGCGATTATCGCGATATGATTTATTGCTTCATTGAATTTTTAAGATTTTAAATATGAACACACAATATTGATCCAATATGCATGAATTTCATTCACCTTATTTTTATGCAAAAATTATTTTTACTTAAAAAGTTAATACCAAATAAAGAAGAGCAATTTTTGCCTAAAACAAATAAAAGTTGAAAATAAATTGTTTCTTTTTGTTATAGTTCTGCAAACGATTTTTTTTCAAACACTACAACATTGTCTCTTATAGTCATATTTATGGATACCCATCGATACGTATCTATATTTGTACGTATTCCTAGCAATACAAAAAGCATTTTCTATTGATTTATGCTACACATATCGATATGCGCACTTATTTATATTGCAACCCGTTTGTAGTCATTGCTTTCTGTGAACGTATTTGTTTATGCCCCTACATTTTAATTATCCTACACTTTTGAATATCGATATGTGCTATGTATTGAAAATTGTATACCTTTGTCGTTCACTGGTACATACATAAATATATTTTGAAGAAACACTTAACATTTAAAAATACCAACCACAGTGCACAATATTCCATAAAAAATATACAATAGCAAAGAACAAAGAACTCAGTGAATATTCATAATGAATATGTGCAGCGTAAAAAAAAACAAAAACACTCATGTACATCAACACTCAGATTGCAAATTCTTTGCTGTTCATTTTCGAATGCTACTGCAAAATAAAATTTGATATTCATATTCATTTTTGAATAATATACAAAAACTTTCATTTAATGTACAAGAACGAATACAGAAAAATGTAATAAATACCAAGGAAGACATAGACAATATTAAAGCTAACTACACCATAGCTTTAGTTTAATGACGACAATACTGAGAGTAATTCGACTGTGTAATTTTTTTCTTTTTATATTTTTTGTAATTTTAATTCATTAAGTTCGTGTTTTGTGCTGTCCACTGTATACATAAACTGTGATATTTTAAGCAATACAAATATACTAATGTAAAGATCAATTGTAAGTAAGACTAGGAAAATCTAACGTATTATTGCTTTAATAACAAAATATTTTATTTGTTTTTATGTAATCATGGTTGCCAGATTTTAATAAAGAAGCATCCCTGAGGAAGTTGGAAAAATACCAACGAAACGTAGGATGAAATTAAAATTAAATAAGTAATCTTTTATTTATTTTTATTTATTATTTTGATATTTAAAAATAGACCTTGAAAGCCTGTATTTTTAATAACGTCCAAAAAAATAAAAACTAATCAAAAATATTTTTTGTTTATTCAAATACGAATAGAACGAAACACAACAAAATTTAAAAATTCGTATTCATGCATATGAGTGATAAATGAGTGAATATTTCGTACTCTGCTCAAAAGGCACAATTTTGGAATTATGAAGTTGTTAAAGTATATGAGCGACATGTATGTAATAGATCTCTTTAAATTCGCATGGAAAATATAAGAAAGAAGAACACTTACCTATATTTAATGAATGTAAATGATTTAAACCAGCAGCAGCTTGTTTCATTATCTCCCACACCGATATTTGTTTACGTAGTTCTAGACAGTGATCACCCTCTGTATAATCTTGTAACGTTGCAGCACACAGTTCTACAGCTATATAACGAAATTGACGATCCTGCTCGGTACAAAAATATCGCACAACATTTTCGTGAGCATCACTTTCGCGTAGTAACGCCACTTCACGATCAGCGAATGTAAAGCATTCAGGCAGTAGACGTTTAACTGCAACAAACCTCTCTTCGAAGGTTCCCCTAAATACAAAAGTCCCCTCACAGCCCTTACCCAAAACATCGTTAGAATTAAAGGATATTTTGCCAACTTTTATATGACCATCACCCAAATCTATAAGGTCTTGGGCACTTATATTACTATTATCGCTACCACGACTGCCACTGTACCCGATAGTTTTTGAACCATTTTCACTTTGGTTTCTTAACTGACGCATAGAACTGTACATGTACCAAAACATTAAAATCATAACAACAATAATAATACACAATATCACATGTACTTGATTACTGGGATGATCTATAAACCATTCATAGATAAATGAACGCACTTGTTGGGTATTATCAATGATAATTTCTTTAGTTTTATTCAAAGCAATACGTCCAAACGTTTTATTTGGTATTTTCGTTTCTATTTCTATTTTAATGACCGGTTCATTTTGTACACCAATGTCCGATGAATGCTTTTCGTTGCCCGTGGACAGCACAGATAGACTAGGACCGTTGAGGGCCGCATTGATAGTGGCCAATTGATGGTTACTATATTCTTTTGTGGCAGCAGGGGTAGGTGAAATTTGTAAATTGACATCGTTGGGCACATTATAGTGGCCAAGTAAAATCCCTGCATTATTTTCAATTACATCATTTAAATAAATTGTGTTGGGATCAACATTTATATGTGGTCCATCGAGAAGTTTGATGGCTGGTGCTGTAGAAATGCGTGGAGTATTTTTATCCACCAATGAGGGTAAAGCATACAAGCCATGTTTATATTCACCAACATATAAAGATTGGCTGAAAAAGTTTCAAGATATTGATCATACACTTAATAAATTAAAGAAAATATGTTTTTAACAAAACTTACAAAAGTTTCACTGTGTTAACGTTGCCATCTTTAGATTCATCTAATATAGCATGAAAGGCTTCATCAGAAACGGTAGTAAAGGGCACGTTAAGCAAACCCTCGGGGCCCAAAAGGAAGGCAGCTACCACGGGACTCGTTAAATCATTCTTCCAAAGAAATTTGCCATTTTTACGATTCAAAGTCATAATGTTACCATTAGACGTGGTGGTTAAATGTAAATATTCTGAAAAAATAAATAGCTTTTCCGTCCATATTTAATTAAATATTATCCATTTACCATAATCTTTTGATATATCTGGTGTTGTGGCCATCGAACTGTAATCAAAAAACGTAATATTCCATGGTTTTGCATTTTTATTCTTTTTCGAACTGTCATACATTATGACCGTATATTGCGTTCTACCCAAGTAAATGGATCTTGAAGTTGCCCAACCAATTCGTTCACCATCACCTCCATCTACCGAACCATCGAAGTCAACTTTTTCTCTTCTGCCCGACTTGGGATCAACTATAAACCATGTGTCACTCTTTTTACCCGAATACAATATGCCGTCTGATGAACGACATGGTGCATTCGCCACTAATTGTGGTATTGTATAGGGTAACTTCTTCAAACTTCCCATATCACTTAACTGATATATGCTTCCATCACGAGGATCGGGCAAATACTGAGGCACATGGACATTCTGCTGCTGTTCAGACATTACAGGAGGGTCTTTAATATTTATAAAAATCGTTTATTAATTTATATATTAAGATTGTGAAAAGTAAAACTATGAATGTATAATAAACTTAACTCTGAAATTTAAAGGATCTCAAGGTAAATGTTCGCATTTCGCTGCGAGAACCCAAAAGAAAGCATTTAAAACTATCTTTGAAGTAAAAAATCTTTACAATAATCTGTTATTTTATAAATAAAGCATTACTAGGGTTTTTATTCGTTTAACCGTTAATTGTATAACTGATTAATTGTTCGATTCATTTGAAATTGGCTATTTTCGATTAAAGATTAAATCGGTTAATTTGGGTCGATTAACTGATTAAACATAATTTCATATTTTTTGTAGTGTTTGAAAATATTTTTTATGTGTTTGATTTAATCGAACGAAATTAACCGAAGCTATTAGAAGTGTTAAGTAATTGAAAAAAAATCAAAAAACAGGAATCAAATGGCATAATGGAAGTTTTTATAAATATAATGGTGAAACCCAGAAAAATTACTGAGAAACTGGATATTTTCTATTAAGGATTGTTTTCGATTTTCCTAACATCTTCAATGAGTGTATGGCCTTTTTCCAAGCGAAATTGCATTAAAAGTAAAGAAAGTCGTTTAAACCCTAAACATTTGAAGGAAATTCTTTCTTTAAAAGATTATTTTAAATCTACTTAAACAATGAAACTAACTTATATAGGTACTAGTGCTTATTTCGTGAATGGTAACACTTAGCTCATGTCTGATTTGACAGATAATTAGTTTTATCCTTCCGCTGAACGAATATGGTTGTGTATACGCTTAAACAACGCTGGGAAATATTGCCTGCGATCGACTTAAAGAAGATGCCGATTTTGCCAAAAAAAAATCATCTTTTCAGATGAAGCTCATTTTGATCTTGGCGGGTATGTAAACAAGCAAAATTGTCGCATTTGGTGCACAGAAAACCCGCACGCATACATTGAAAAGCCGACGCACCCAAAACGAGTCACTGTTTGGTGCGGATTTTGCTCCAGAGGCATAATTGGGCCATTTTTCTTCGAAAATGAGCAAGGAGTGGCCGTTACAGTTATCGGGCCATGTTAAACGAATTTTTGTTCACAAAAATTGAAGAGGAGTATATTGGAAAGATTTGGTTTCAACAGGACGGCACTACGTGCCAATCAGCCGAAGCTAAACTCGATATTTTGCGCCCTGTTTTCAAAAAAAAAGTTATCTGGCGGACCCTATAAAAACTCATATTTATCAATTCTTCTTATTTGTTAATTTATTTACTTATTTTTTGTAGATTCATTTTTATTAATTAATTAAAAATTAATTTTTATTAATTAATCAAAAATAAATGATTATATGATTATTTTAATACCATAATACAAGCCTGTTCTGTAAATTACGAGATCTGAAATCACGTGATTTCTAAAAATTAAAAGCAGTTATTTTAGTGCTTTGTAAATCACGTAAAAAATAGTAATAAAAAGAGCAATAATAAGAATTTATTTTTGGAAATCACGTGGTTTGAATTCACCGTGATTTCAAAACAGGCCTTATTATCATAATTCTATTCAAATAATCTTTCCGGTTTTGCCTGAACAAATTCAATACAGTATGGTAAAAATGTTTATGTTGCTTAAATTATTCTTTTTAGTGGGTGTAAAAACTAATTTTTACAGATCCACACTGGTGCATACAAAAAAAAGAGATTAAAGTGTTTAAACTATCAATTATACGATGCATAACGATGAGTTACGAACATAAAATGACAATAGTCTGATTTTCTTATATACTCTTTGCGCTGAAATACATGTGTTTCACAAGAAATAAGCGTTTTGAGATATGACAACCTTGCAATAAAGAAGCGATTTGTTTTTGACATTGATAACTTTAAAAACAAGTGCCGTACTAACTACCCATATAATTAGCACTTTCACAACTCCAAAGAATTAAAACAATACAACGAAAAGAAAGTTCAAGAGTTGTTATGGAGCCTAAAAAAAATAAAATTGGATATAAAACGTTCGCCTGAACGAATAGTTTAAAAATAATTAATTGTTCACTTTTGATTTTTTATTATTAAAATTTTTCTTTTTTAAATAATTTTTTCACAAATTGTATACTATTTGTTTGTTTGCCTTTTGTTTTTTGGTTTTACTAAATTTTACTACGAGTACAAGAAATTTCTGCAGTAAAATTTTTTAAATACTCAGCCATGAACTGTCACTTTACGATCTCAATTTGTGTTCTTATTTACGCAATTTAGTAAAATGCAGTAAAGTTCAGTAATTTTTTTTAAAAACTTTTGGGTACTCGAACGCACTTATTGATGACATTTTTTTAAAAATGCCAATACAACAGGCCGTTTCACAATAGTGCTATTTGGCCCTAAATAGTACTTTATTATTTAGTGCCCTTTTACATATCAGCAATAGAAAGGCAGACAGACGAAGTTTCTAGAGAAAGGGCGAAGATGCAGTTGTAGTACATGGCCCTCTGTACTGGATTTTTTATGTTTCCATTTTCAACTTGTTGCTTTGTATTATATTTCTCAAGCTCAAGTCGTCTTTGTCGGGATAATCTTCTAATGCCAATTATGTGCACTAGTTTTTCTACTTTTTTTTATCAAAATTCATTTTTATAAAAAATTATTTTATATGTTTTTGGTAACTTAAGTAAACCACAGAATAGAATAAATAAGTATGTAATAATAAGTAAACAAACTGCGAAAATGGATGAAAAATGAATAAGAAAAAATTTCTGTCTGTCTTTTACTGCCTGGCCCACGATGTCGAACGATATCGTTCTTTTGTAAAATTACTTTTAAAACAAAAACAAAATTGTATAAATTGTTTTTGTGTTAAATGTAATTTAGGCATTTCCAATATGTAAAAGCTTCAGGCAAGAACAAAAGAAAATTTAAAAATATCGGGCAAGAAATCTCGCATTTGCAAAAAGGAGACTTATCACGTTAGGAAACTTTGTGAATTAGCTAATTGTGTTTTAAGCTAAACGTTAAAAAATTAGCATGAAAAAGCAATAAAGAGCTATTTCTGAAAAAGCAAAAATTAGCAAATCAAAAAAACCAAAAACGCTGTATAAAAAATCTATATATGTAAGAATTGTATCTTAACCAACCTACATTTTAAAATTAAAGAAAAGGTCTTACTTCTTTTTGGTTGCCCTAGTAATAAACTATACAATATTAAATTTGTTAAAAAAATTGTTTTGTTCGAACGCTAACTTTATTTTTTAAATAATCTTAAATATTTTCCATTGCAATGAACCAGACAATGCTTTCGAAAAAATTATTTACTTAAACCAAACAGTTATGGCCTCATTTATGTAAAATTCAATGCTTCCAATTTATATTAAAATTAAAAAAATATGCAGACATATATTTTTTTCCATAGACATTTCAAACGTTTAGATGTGTTTTATTTTACAAAATGAGACCCTTAATCATCAAAAACATATGTATTTACATATGTTTCAAAACACCAAAATCTTTAAATGGTATGGAGCACTAATTTATTTAAGGCTTAGAAATTGTAATACTATTTAGAAATAACATGTGTCCCCATATTGACATCTTCTTATTCATTTGACAAACAGCACTAGCATCTGTTTGCTTTAAAGCAGTGCCAACCAAATAGAGTAAACTGAATAAATGAAAAATTGTTTGCTGTTTTGTTGCACTTAGCAAAATGTATGGATTACTTACAGCTCGTTATAAAAGTTATTGAAATTAAAAAGAAAAGAAAATAATCCATTCATGAAACAAAACCATAAGTTATATTATAATTAAATTTAATATTCAATAGATAATGATGTGCCAAAGAATAGTATTGAAAATTACTTTTTTTGCATACAAAATGAATTATTTGTTAACAAGAGAAGTGTATTTGGTAAAACATTTTTTTTTTCTTTAAATAAATGATGAAACAGAACGAATTCTGCAAATTCAGGCCAATCTATATTATTAATAGGCAAACACGATTTTTAGATCCCTTTTACGGCCACAATACTGAACGGATTTTGGAAAGATTTATATGTTTTTAAACGGGTTTTTACATAGATGTGCACAATCTTTATTATATTTAAATCGGTTCGATATTTAGGGAGCTATAAGCGTTTAAAGTCGCTACTAACACATGCACACCACTTATTACACATGCATGTATCAACTTAAACTTGAAAAATAAATAAAATGTGCAGTGTGTTTGTCCAGTTTGCTTTTGCATAGAAATAAGACAGAGTTTTAAGTTATTTATTTAGAATGTTTTTTGTTTTTATATGTTAACGTATGTGTTTATGCAAATGTTTAATATTAATTTCTAGAATGCGCTCGATTGAGTCGACCGCTGGATACACTAGTAATAATTAAATCGATGACAGTAGCTTCAAATGTTCTTTTATGATTGCTTGATTTTCTTTTGTTTTTATTTTTCATTATTAAGAGTGTCTAAAATTGAGAGTATATATGTAAGAAAAAAACGCTGTGAGAATAATATAGATTAGCGGAATTTTGTGCTTGATGCAAATGGTCTTGCAACAGTGCAAATGCAAAATTTCGTATCTTTTGGATGATAGAATGGATATAAATACGTCCTCTTAGTTTTTTAGATAATTTTTTTTTAAATTAATTTTTAGATAGACATTTCGAAAAACATTTGTTTTCAGAAGTAAACACAATGCAGTAAAATTCAGTAAAAATTTGTACGAAACCGATCTACTACGAAAATCCAATAGTGTGAAAGGCAAAATTTTTGCATTAACAATTCTATAGTGCGAATAAATCGACATTATTGATATGGAATAGTACGAATAAGGGTTTTTTATTTATTTATTTTAAATAATTTTAAATTTCCTTTAGGTGTGAATGAAGTTTTTGTATTCGTTTCAAGTTTTATTTTGTCTACGCTAAACAATCTATTGATCCGTCCTTGTAAATGAATGTATTCTACTCGTATCTATGTTATAAAATTAAATATTTGTTGAATTAAAAACAGGTGAAAAAATTCAATACATAATAAACTATAAAATAATCGAAAATGTTGGAAGCAAAAATTAGAAATCACCCAAATCAACGATTTGTAGTTTAAAAAAGATAAGACGCAACACCGATTGAAGGTGCACATTTAGAATGTGAGGATTTAGATATTCTTTAAAAAAAACAGAATTTTTAAGAAAATCTCTTTTCAAAAAAACAATAATTGTCCAATAACACGAATTTTCCCTTATTACGAATGGGCCTGGTATACATTTTAATGAACTGTTTGAAGCACGCAGAGGTTTTGATAGGGATTAAATTTGGGTTCTTTTAAAAAAATTCCAACAATAAAATCTTAGCGCAAAATTTTATGATTTTATTGCATGAGATGCATCCACTGTTGCCAGTGGCTAAACTCAGACATTTTTCATCCTGCTTAGCTAAAAAAAAGTAACTTCGCTATTAGATTTTTTCTTAACCATTTTCATTTTAACTTGGATTTTACTTATAAAGTTCTGAAAAATCGCAGCAAAAAAACCTTTTTTAGTGCCAAATAAAATTCCTAGAGTCTTCACATGCTGGTATATTGACATGAACTTATATATAGGTACATATGTATTATCATAACGCTCATTTACCTGCACGTCATTACTTAAAACAACTAGCTTCACAGAAAACGAGTTTAAATTTATATATAACTCAATTTAAAAATAAAATATTATTATTATATTAAATTTATTAGGTATAAATAACCGATATATTCAGATTTTTTAAATTCTATTAAAAAAATTCCATACTGACATTTTGAAGCTTTAAAATTGGCAAAATGCAAATAAATCTGCACTTCTGGCAACACTCTAAGAAATGTAGATAAAATACAAACATGGATGCTTATGAGTGCGCATGAGTGATCTAATTTTGTCGACTCATCAGCAAGTGCGCACGGGTTTCTACAGTAGGTGCGCACTCATGAGCATGAGTGTTACTATGTAAGTGTGCAAATTTAGGGGCGTGCGCACACACTCATGAGCAAATACAAACTCTGGCAGTAAGGCATCGTCGATAATTTGTTAAGAGTACGATTTTTCTTTGATTTCCTCATAAGCCTTTCATTGGATTTCGAAGATTTTTAATATATTTTGTGAATATAAATAGTACAATTTGTATGATAAGAAAATTAAAACTCTTTAAATACCCGCACCTAATGATAAGACTAATAAAATAGTTCATAACAAAAATTATCACTTTCAAGCCCTCTAGTCAAATAGAGGTAGCCTAATACTCATATGTTAGTATAACGACGACACCTATTCGCGAAATGGTTGTAAGCGCCAAAACATCAATATTTCAGGAGAAGGTTTTTTTTATTATTTTTAAACACGTTTTATATAACTGAATATATAAATTCTCGTTTAGTATAAAATCTTACTGCCAGTATTGTAAAAGTTATCCACAATTTTCACATTTTGTAAATTCTAAAATTCTAAACTATGGGAGTAGTCATAAAATTTCAATTTGGGTCATAATTGTTATTTTACAAAATCTTGCTTTTGATTATTTTGCGAAAAATGTTAGATACAACTTTAAAACTTTTAGCCAATAAAATAAGAAGGGCTGATATAATTCTAAGCAATAAACATTTTTCGACTTATGGTGTTATCTTTAATGACGGCATTACATAGGACCATGCTTTTACTACTCCGTTTTAGCTATAATGTACCAGATAGTCCTATATTATCTACTGGGAAACGCTTATATCTCGCAAAATACTCAACCGATTTAACTATGTACAAAAAAATGTTAAAACATATAAATCTTTCCAAAATATGTTCAGTGGTTACGGGCGTAAAAGGGATCTAAAAGAACATGTTTGCTTATTAATTACATACAGTGCCGATCAAAAAAATAGCACCAATGACAAAAAAATTATTCCAGAAGAAAAGTAAAGGAATATTCTTTGGATAGATGAGTCCAAAGTTGTTTCATTTGGTGGCAAGGGATCACGTTCTTACGTCAGAAGACCCCCTAATGCAGAATTCATGGTATGAGGGTTCTTTTCTTATTATGGTGTAGGACCCATATACTGGATCAGAACAATGAGGAAAGAGACATTTTATATCCTCCAGAAAATACTGCTGGTATGGCTCTTCCAGCAAGACAATGACACGAAGCATACGAGCAAACTCGCAAACAAGTTGTTCCTGGACAATAAAGCAAACGTGATAGAGTGGCCCGTTCAGTACCCAGATCTCAATTGAATTGCGAGTTTATGAAGGGAATGTCTCAAATACAGCAATCCAGTAATGAAGCCCTTTGGGCGGCTGTTCAACAAATCTGGAACTCAATTTCGAAAGAAATATTCCAAAATCTCGTGAATTTCATGCAAAAAAGTTGTGCAAAAGTTAGTGCCAATAATGGGCACGCAACAAAACATTGATTTTAATATCTTAAGACATCGTAAATATAGTGAATTCAAAATCTTTAATTTATTTTAAATTTATTCTTGGTTTAAGTATTTAATTTCGCTACAAAATGAGCTATGGTGATATTCTTGGAATGAGTGTTTTTTAAGATTTTTTTTTAAAGTTTAAAATTTATAATAAAAGAAAAAACAAAATAAATATTTATTTATTTAACATTGTTTAACAGTTTTCTAAGTACCTTACGACAGATTTTCAATAAAATGAGTTTAGCGTATTTAAAAATACAATGACGAAGAAAATTTTTTCAACATGGTGCTATTTTTTACAGCAGCTGTATGTATGTAGATAGATGCACGATTATATACATGTTGATAGTGCCGTACCCCATTTCAGTTGCTACTACTTCCCGCTAGGTAGAACGTAGTAAACTAATTCCATATTAAATTAAATGTATGTATTTTTGCGAGAAATCGATGTACAGTGAGTATATCCACCCACTGTAAAAATCCTTCATAATTTTCTGTACTTTTTCGGAAAAAAAAATTACAGTTGTATCCCTCTTCTTGATATAAAAGTATTTATAAAAAAATAGTTTTTTGCCTCTACTGAAAAATTTTTAAATTTTGAGTTGACTTTCTCTAGAGGAACAAGTGCAATATGTATATTAAGTAAATTTGAAGTGTCGTCTACCTGTTATGGTTCACGAAATAGAAACCTTTGACAGACGGACGAACGGAAGGACATCGTAGCGATAACAATAGAGTTCTGTTTTGACACCTTGTACGGAACCCTAAAAAAGTGGTAATTTTAACAGTATTCTGTGCTCATCAGGACCTATAGAAAGATTATTTACGTTAGTAAAGCAGTACTTTCCTCCACATTTTTGTAACAAAATTATTTTTATGCAAGCAGTTGACAGTGTTGCCACACACTTCTGTAATTACGATCAAATTGTTTGTACATATTTACTACCTACATACATACATATTTCCCAACAAAAGGCTGTTTGTCAGATTCATGAAAGGAAATACTTGTTGATGGTTTTTGTGTTTTTTACTTACAATATTTGAAAGTATTTTGTATAATAAATGCGAAAAAGAATTTTGTGTTTTAATTTCAACAAATCATCTATTTTGCCCAATTCTGATTGTGCTCTGGAATATAATTTAAACGTTTCACCAAAATTACATTGTTTTTACTTTCCTGAAAACTTAACTTCATTAAGTTAGCACTTTTTTAATATAGGTTCGCAATATACTACTTATCTGTTTTTGTTTGCATATAATACAGCTTAGTTTTTCAAATTTTAAAGATAAAAAAGATAATAAAAGTTGTTTTTAATTCTTTTTGTTTTTATTGTATTCAATATTGCCAGATTTGACTTGCTTAGATTTTGACGATGTTCTCCCAAAGTTATCAAAATGATTTTCTGCATGAGTGTGCCGATTTTGTAAAATAATGAAAATATTCCAAACTTAATATTTGGTTATGGTAGTTCAAAAGAAAAAATAATAGATTTTAGGTGAAACAGCTAAATATGCGATATCTATAGAGTATGTGATGTCTGTATAAAATAATAATTTATTAGTTTAATGGAAATAATGGGCCTTATTACGGTTCTCGAAGTTTCGCCTTTGACTTCGACAAGTTGTACTAGATTAAAGAAGCACATAACATTATTATTTAATATAGTACACACTATTGAAGTCGAAGACGAAAGCACTAACGACATATCTGAAAGATTTATTATTAAATGTACTTGTCGCTCCCTGACATTGCGCACTGCGCATATTATACTGTGTAAAAAAAGTCTACAATTACAAAAAATCGAGTTGGATTAAAAAATATTTTTCAAAAACGCACATGAAAAAAACAAATCGGTACTTTTTTTTACATCGTTTGCTTCTCTATCCCCTTAACAAGCAAATTAAAAACTTGGGACTGATCAAATATGTGAAAAACTGAACGGATTACTGCCGTCTTAGATGTAGTAGACAACGATTTTATTTGAAAATCTAAGTCAATATACATATTGTTGTTCATTTAAGTACTTTTTTGTTTTTTTTTTTTCATTATTTTGTTTCTTGTTATCTTTGTTTCTTTTTAATAGCATATATTTTTATTTTTAAAGCATATTTTAACTTTCTGACTGCATATTTAATGCGCATATCATATTTCCGGATCCTCTGCTTATGATGTAATATGCGTTCACTTCATTAAAGCTCCCACCCAAGAGAGTGAGGGTAAAAATCAAAGCTATAGCTCTCACTAAGCAAGATTTTATTGTTACTGAATCTGTACACAAGTTTCAAAGTTTGAAACTTTTCAAGAATATGGTTTAAGATCTAGTGATTATTTGGCATAAGCATCAATGAAATACATGTATGTACCTATATAGACTAGCTAAAAACCCTCAATAAACAAAACTACCTTATGAAGAAAAGAAAGAATAAACTTTACGCCATATTTATAAAAATTTCAATAAAATAGCCAAAAAAGCCTAATAAAAGACAAATGTCATCAAACAACACTACTGGAAATAAAACAAATAAATTAATGCAGGCACCAGATATTTTAAAGGTGAAAAAAAGGTATTTTTATATTTTATCGGGAAGTTTACGATTGCTTACCAATGCTATTTGGCAGCTCTATTTGTATTATTATTATATAGGGTGTTTTTTTAAGAACTTTACATCTCTGGCATGACAACAGTGTTTTGCTTGACAACCGATTTGACAGGCAATAGTTGTTTTGTAGTTAGTTTGGCTAGCTATTTTATAATTTTACTCATGGTAACTTTGTGATAAGGAATAGACTCACGCCGGCGCAACGCTTGCAAATTATTGTAATTAATTAATCAATTAATTTACTCAAAGAAAGATTTGATAAACGAATTTCACGTAATGCTCCTTTTACTTGATCGCCAAGATAGCGCTATTTAGCGCCACTTGTCTGCGTCGATTGACATTCGGTGTGTTATTAGCGAAATGCGGCAGCAGTTGCTTTGAAAACTTTGTAAAAATCTGATATCTAGATTACATTATATAGGCGCTAGCAGCGGCTAGCTGTATTCACAGTACTAAATTTTCTTTCCACTTAACCCAGTTTCAATAATATTAATATAATTTTTTTATTATTTTCATTTAAGGTTGTGAAACTCTAAAGAAACGCCCCTTTGTGTACATCTAATTATAAGTTATTAAGCAAATGTTTCTATAAGCATGTTTTCAAAAATCTACGTAAACATCTATAGATTAACGATGTTTGCGCATTTGTGTCAACTAAAATAAATATTATTTATATAAAATTTTATATAAATACATGAATTTTGTTGGTGCTTATGCCAACTCATCAGTAGGCCTTTACCATATTTTTGAAAAGTTTCAAGCCTGGAATATTTGTATAAATACTTAATATGTATACAAACATTTTAAGTTAAAATATTTTTGAAAAAAATACAACACTTATGGTTAATTTCGAGCGTTCATGATTCCAGCCAAAATTTGTGTTTTGTACCGAAAATTACCGATCATTAACAGATGACCCAGTATTATGTATATCAATTACTTTTAAAATAGAATTGAATTTAATATCCTATATATATACGGAAAGCTGACCGCCCGACATTTAGAAGAAAATTTCGTTGAATTCTATTGATTTATTAAAATTAAAAAAATAATAGAACAATGATTGTATTATTTTTTGCTCCTGAGCGTAAATGAAGAGTATGAATGGTTTTCCAACTCGGCAGGACGCCATATTTAGCTGGCCGTGAGAAAATCATAACATTTCCGCACTCTTCTAGAAACTGCCCTTGTGACTTGTTTGTGGTCATCGCAAATTCAAGTTTAACTGAGAACTGAATACTCTTAAACTTGAACGGAAAATCGGTTAAAGGGAATTCACGAAATTAGAAATTCTTCTCCCTTTTACGGCCCTTTGAAAATCCTTGCCAAACTCGCATTGTTCATTAGCTTCGTCACAATCATTCGGAATCCATTACTCAGTTTCGAGGCAAGAAGATTTCGTAGCATAATTATGACCGATCAAACCTTATAAATAAATATTGAGGCGGCATGCCAGGCATATCCAAAAAGGTTTGGAGTTCCACTAGAAAATTTAAAACATTCTCTTCGTTTTCAACGCGATTGATCGATTTGTATGAAAGCAATTCTCCCGGAATTTAATTTTCAATCGTCCAATGCAAGTGACATCAGTATTTTTTTGCTGATAAAATTGCACGTGAACTCAATTAATCGTAGTTACGATAATTTTGATCATTGTCCGAACACATACGTTACTGATGAGTGCTAATGATCACACATGGACAACAATGTAACTGATTATACATACATGACATACCAGAACGCCATAGCCATAACCATAACCATAGAAACCAATTGAATTTTGGCTTTTCGCCATAATCATAAACAACTGTTTGCTGATTAGACATATTTGTTGTTTTTTATTGTGCTCTCACTTGTTATAGTTGCTGGATTGTTTGGTAAGTTTTCATTTATATTTTTGGTTTTTACTTAGTTTAGTTTATTTTTTCATTAAAGTGTTGATGTGAACTTTTTATTATCATAATAAACTATATTTTTCTAAATAGAAACTACAGTTATAAAGTTATTTATTTCTACATTCTGGAAAATACCCTGAAGGAAAGCTGGGGAAAAGTGTCTCTAAGTCACCACTTTTGTCTACTATTTCGGTGACAGTTTGGAGACATTGTCAACAAAGCGTCTACATTTTTATACTTGACTTTGATGAGAAATAAAATTTGTGTTGGCGGCACAATGGTTTTTATTAATCGATTATTTTTTCAAATTTGCTACACATAAAATTTATTCATAAGTTGAAAAAACTTTTGTTTGTTGAGGGTTTTTTAGCTAGGTATATACATGCATTTCATTGGTGCTAAAGCCAAACCATCAGTAGACCTTAAACCTTATTTTTAAATGTTTCAAACCTCTTTATTTATTCATAATATTTATATTTTTAATTTGAGAAAGTACATAAAAAATACTCAGTTAAATGTTAAATGTATTAAAAATATAAGAGCGGCGGCGGCTTAATTAAAAAGACAGCAGGCTATTCTCAGACAAACTTTAGCCACAAAAGTGGAAGCTCTGCAGCAAGACGATGCTTATTCTTATTTTTTTAATGAGTACTTTTTAGTCTTACTTTTTTCTTAATGAAACTTCAAAAGTTAACAATATATGCATTTTAAGTATCGACATGAACTTCAGAAAAGCACCAAAAGTGTAGACTAGAATTACTAAAATGTACTAGTGAATCACTGGTTCCAATGTCTACATATGGTCCCAAGAGAACTAACTAGTCAATAGTACCAATGTCAGTAGAGGATTTTCAATGGCACGCACACGCTAAATGTCTTTAGGAAATAGCATTATCTGGGATATTAAAAGTCACTAGTACTGGGTCAATAGCAAGTCAGTACAGTTTCTCTATTGACATTTCCTGCAGGCTAATAAGCAAATGAAAACTTAAACAGCTGTTTATGGATATGGCAGCACTAATTGACAGAGTAAATACAGTTATGATTACGGTTATGGCTACGGCATTATGGCATGCCACGTCTAATTGAATCTTTATAAATACCTCAATTCTCCCAAGGCGTATTAACTGACATTTTTTTACAACAATGACAATACAAGAACAACAGGTATTTTTTATATTGTTTCTGTGGAAAACAATTATAAATATAAATAAACTTACAATACAAAGTGGAAATAAGCTTAAAATATACCATACATCCAACTTTTCTCAAATTAATTTATATTGCACATCCCAAAATATACCCAAACAACTACAAGCAAGATTAAAATTTTCTCAAGATTGTGTATGGGACACACCAGCACTACATCTCATAAAACATTAATAATATATTAAATATTATACATATATTTAATGCATTAATATTAAGTAATAAAATAAATAACTAAATAAATATTTAATCTCTTGTTTTTTTATAGTACATCTTCAAAATAAATATTATACATTATCTTCAATTTCCGTTTCATTCAATACATCTTTTACAGTTTGGGAATGGTTACGACCGGGGCCACACGATCGTTTTAAAAACACACTTTTCTACGTTTTGAACAAAACTGTTGCATTATATACTAGTTCAGAAGATTATATTCATATACCTATTTCTTCTTTTATTGAAAATAACTCCCTAAAATAGTAGCACTCCAAAACCATGAATTTAGTTCAAAAACCTCTTTAAAATTATCGTGGAGCTCCGGTCTAAGCCGGAGGCATTCGTCTTGAAAGCAGCAGTAAAACTATTCTTTTTAATTCATTGAGGAAATTGTTAGTTCTTTGCACATCATAAAGATATAACTTAAAGTCCAAATTTTCAATCTCACTGGAGTCAAACTCCAATTTAAAAGTCTACAAAAGAACAACAGAATAATCGCTCATATGATTTGCGTGATTCATGCATTGCTAGAATTTTCACGTGTTTATGGATTGAAATGTTCTGATTTGTCATTTGAAATTTCATGAAGAACAGTTAGAAAATTATGAAATACATAGTTACGGCCGTGTTCGTTTTCATTATTAAAGCGTTTCTTATCGACTAACCATCTGTATGTACGATACAAGAAACTGCAGTAGAAAAATTTTATTTTGTTGTTGCCATTTACTAATTAAATTCAAACTGAACATTACCAATTTATCATTATTATGCTGTGGCCTGCAAGGATTTCAACTAGAGACCTGAATGATTAATATTATCATTCTGTATATTGCCATTATTGCATGCAGACTAATATTTCTAAATGAAATAATTTTCGTGACTATCAATGAAAACTTTCATAATCCTACATTCATCGTTCTCTGCATTCAGCTAAATGTTGATAAGTTTAGTATCAGCACAGTGAATGAAAAACAGACAGAGTGTAGTGTCACTAACTGTTCATTTAAATAAATAATTAGGGAATATACTCGTACATAGGAGACAACTGATGTTTCAATTACACCGATGTGTTTTGAAGTACTTTATGTACATCCTGTTTCCTTAATACTAATTTTTACCGGTCAACAGCTTTTTTGGGAGTAAATTTTACAGTTTACTCAGTAATTACTCGTATACTATGGTTAAACAAACTGACCTATGACATTCATAAAATACATAGTACATCAAATGTATCTAGTGTTAATAAAGATATCCCAACAAACAATATATAAATTAAACAGCAATACAACTTAAGAAGTAGTGGGTTTCATAAATAACAAAACTAGCACTTTGAATTTCAACATATTTAATATTTCTATTTATTTTAATAAAAAATGTATATTTTTATAAAAATTATTCTGATTTATTCGACCTTTTTATTAAATATTTTTTATTGGTTTGTGTAAACAATAACTGTTATTATAATTTTTAATTAAATATATCCCTGAAGAAGCTTTCCATTGAGAAAGGGAAATATCGGATAAAATAAATAATTTATATTTATTTTCTGGACCTAAAGCTTGAATAAATTATTTAATAAAATATATGTTTTATATGAATTTATTCTAAAAAATATTTTTAAAAAGTTCCTCCGTCAAAGCATTCATATTTACTGCAAACATTATTAAAAATAAATAGGATATGGAAACTTCAATGGCTCATAACTCGAAAAGTATGCGTTTCCCCTATTTTTTTGTTTAATATTTTTTTCTTCTTTTTGCATTTCCTATCCCGCTATGTAATTTTTTTTCGGAGCTATGTCACTAAACTGGACTTAAGCCTAGTAATCATGCACATATATTTTTACCCGGGTTCCATTTAAATTTTTTTGCAATGCAACCATAACATTCTTCAATATATTCTGAAATCTTTTACAAACTTAAGGCTTGTGTTGGTAAGCTAATATTTTTTTGTTGGGATGTAATGTAAGTAAATATTAATAAAAATTTAGTTACCATCAGCAATGGTCCAACGAATTTCGCTTGTTATTGGATCGACAGCAGTCAAACCGCCCCCTAATGTGGAAAATACCATTAGAGTTTCTTCATCACGGGCTAAATCTGTACAATTCTATAAATTAAAAAATTATATGTGTACGTATGTACATAGATATAAATGTTAATTGATGATTTTTTTAAATATATTTCAATTCTTACAAATCAGTATGAAAAATCAAAACAAACAAACCTTAATTATATTTGCTCCACCAGCAACGACTTCGTCGACGACAACTTCAGAGCTGTCTGTTAGTGGAGCCGTAATAGTGGCTGCAGCTGAGGCTGATGCAATAATAATACAATATACTAAACTATACAGAAATTTGTGAACAAATGAGTTTTCCATTTTTTTGTACCCGCGATTTATTTTCCTCATCTTGTTTTCATTTGCTTGCTTTTAGTTTTTCTTGCACACTAACACAAACTTTGTCATATAATCCTTATCAATATTTAGTTGGAGTAACTATCTTTTACTTTTATTACGCACTTGGTATTCAAAATTAATAAAATTTAAATTATTTTCCGCACATTGTACCATAATCGTATTGCTGAAAAAACTTTATTTGTTTAATTGTCAAATAAGTGCCTACAACTGGTGTGAATTGACACATCTGCAATATCAAATGTCAAGCTTTTGCTTGAAACCATTAGAAAATTAACAAGATTACCTTGTTAGCTAAACATAAAACTAATATTCGGCTGTCAAACGAATTCCATAAAAATATTATGCTTATATTTTTATCTAAGTGAGTTTGACGTTTCAAAATTTAAATAAAGTGATCTGCTGCGTTATCAAGCTTACCTTGTTTATAGTGTTATGATTGATATTAAAGTAGGGTACACACTACTGGACTTTAGCGACAGCCAAAAATTCATCAGTTTTGAATGATAGTTTTGGCTATCCAGACTATTGATCTTAGTTGACACTCAAACCGTCATAAAAGAAAAAATTTTTACAAAAACATTGAAAATACGAAAACTTCCGCTCTTTATTGAATTATTTAAGTTTTTTCTTATTATCTAACAACTTTTTGTACGATTTTGTCTTCACATCTCACACACGCTTGCATTTCATAAAAAAAATATAAATTCACACACTGTCGATCAAGACAAAATTTAAGCAAAATTGATACTGCCTGCTTAAATAATTTTCGGGTTGTGCAATGGAAATTAAATTTCGATTTTAGTGCAGTCTCTTTTTAAAATTACATATGATGTGTAACATAGTTGCTGAGCCATATGCTCGGGCATCGATTTTTCATCCTGTAGATGTTACACAAAGGAGTACTGAAATATAAAGTAAATTAGGATGTTTTCTATATAAAAAAAGTCTTAAGTTCGGTAATCAATTAGAAAAATAATATAAATATATCAATAAAACGTCGAAAAATTAGTAATAAAAAAAATTTGATTTGTTTCCAAAAAAAACTCTTCTTCTGCCGAATTTGAGCCTCGCCCGAAAAGCTTTTCACTTGCCGCCGAAGAAAATTTTCGAAGCAAGTCTCTATATGACTATATTTTCCAACTACGATTAAGTAAATTAGCGTGGTAGTAGCACTACAACAGAAGTTTAAATTAAATTGTTGTTGGTTATGGCTCATAACTACATGACTTAATCGAACTATCAAACACTATATACGTATTCCTTTAATGTGTTGTTTGATAATTACTTCAATATTCATCTGTGCTAATAGTATCACCCGGCTTTTAATTTGTCTCGATAGCTTATAGGTATTTTCTACAACAAATTTTGTACAGTTGAGTGCGATATTTTTTTTAATGATATTTTTGCACAAAGGAGGCATCCGTTGTAGTATTTGCTTATAAAATGTTTGATCTCTTATCAAATTAAATAAACAGTTCAATTGGCTTATAAAACAAAAAAAGGTACAGTGCGTATAAAATATATTCCGTGTAGCTTGCGGTTTTTTGTTGTTGCATAAAACAATAGTCATCATGAAAGCTGCAAATCATGCATTTGTGGCCGGATTTGCAATTTTATTTATATTATGCGTTTGTGAAGCCAGCGACCGGCCTAAATACCGTAGAAGTTTTGTAAATCCATATCCAAGATTTAAAGCTTTCGAGGATGGTGGTGACCCTGGAGAGCCATTGTTTCTTACGAACCTTATTAATGACCCTAAAATAAAGCGTCAGGACATACGAGTTAAGGCTGAAGTGGTTGGCACACAATATCATGGCGTAAAAAGTTATGCTGGTTATTTGACAGTTGATCCAAAATTCAATTCTAACATGTTTTTCTGGTACTTTCCTGCTGAAAATGATTCTTCGTATGCTCCAGTGGTGCTATGGCTCCAAGGAGGACCTGGAGCTTCATCCTTATTTGGCCTTTTTACTGAGAATGGTCCCTTTGAATTTGGTGAAAACGGAAAGCTACAGAAAAGAAATTACACTTGGAGTAAAACCCATAATCTGATATTTATTGACAATCCTGTAGGAACAGGATTCTCTTTCACAGACAGCGATGATGGGTATGCACGTAACGAAAAGGACGTCGGACACAATTTACATGAAGCTATGCAACAACTTTATCAATTGTTCGAATGGGGCGATTCGAGTGAATTTTGGATAACCGGGGAGTCTTATGCCGGTAAATACGTTCCAGCATTAGCGTATCATATTCATAAAATGCAAAGCTCAATAGATACAAGAGTGAAAATACCTCTAAAAGGATTAGCCATTGGAAATGGACTTTCAGATCCTATACATCAAATGAAATATGGGATTTATTTAAATCAGTTGGGTTTGATTGACGATAATGGTTTGAAACAATTTCAAGAAGCAGAAGCCAAAGGAATAAATTGTATTGAAAACCACAATATGGATTGTGCCTTTGAAGTTTTTGATAATCTTTTGAATGGTGACCTCGTAAACGGATCACTCTTTTCCAATCTAACTGGATTTAATTACTATTACAATTACCTGCACACAAAAGGAGACAATTATGGAAAAATCATGGGCGATTTTCTGCAATCGTCTTTGACTAGGCGCTCAATTCATGTCGGCAATTCAACATTTCATGACTTGGATGTTGAAAATAAAGTGGAAATCTTCTTAAAGCGCGATGTTATGGACACTGTTGCACCTTGGATTGCAGAGCTACTAAAGACCTATATTGTTTGTATTTATAATGGGCAACTGGACATTATTGTTGCATACCCTTTAACATATAATTATTTGAAGAAATTGAAATTTGATAACGCCGCATTGTACAAGATTGCACCTCGCAAAATTTGGAGAGTGGATGGTGAGATTGCTGGTTACGCTAAACATGCAGGCAACTTAATTGAGATTATGGTACGCAACGCTGGTCATATGGTACCATCTGATCAACCGAAATGGATGTTTAAGTTAATAGATCATTTAACTCATTACAAAAAGCTGGTTTAAACTACAAAGCTTTTGATAACTGATATGTTTATTTACGGCAAATCAGAAAAATATGTAACTGATATTAAGGCGGATTAAACAAGTCTATTTTTACAAAGGCATTACGTGCTTTACGTCTACTCTGTTTGAAATTTTATCTGTATATTTAACTCAATAATATATAATAAACAAATTAAAAAATATTACTTTCTACAATATACATATGTATATAAAGTTATGCCGTTTTCGGTAATGCAGAATTAATAATAGATTAGGTCAGTAACTGATATTTTTATTATTAATTGGAATAAGTAAGCTTAGGTTGCAGGCTGTCGGGTCCCATTTGGTCGCTTTGTTTTCCATTCGGCTCAGAGCTCATTACAATAACCTTAGTTCACTATGGAGAGTGGCAAGTACAAATAATAAACTGAAAAATGTTACAAGTTTATCTTTTTTTTTGCCTACATATCCGTCTGCAGCCGATCAAAAAATTAAAGTTTAATATATCTCCAGTTCTAAAAAGTATTTGGGTAAAGTTCCCTGATGATCTGCGTTAGCTACAGTGAAATGCGCATAGGAAGTAGCTATACCCCTCAATAATCAATTTCAATTTGTTTTTAGTTAAACTATTAATATTTTGTTAATTATGTAAAACATTAATTTTGGGAAGTGCGATTAAAAATTTTAAATATAAAATTATAGCGATTGCCATAGAAAACACCAATTAAAAAACACTACACTAAAAATTATACTGTCCGACATACATAAATATGATTTATATGTACATTTTATGTTTGTTTTATGATTAGTAGCAACCCATAATCGACGCCTACAAGCAAAGGGCTATTATGTTGGTTATTGTAATCAGTAAATAAAAAGATCAGTTACTGATACTTTCTATTCTACATTTTTGAGACCTTTAAAGCCCCTCGCTACAAAAAAATGTTCAGACGAATCGATCCTGCTAGCTCGAGGTTTTACGCGTTTTACTTTATCATAGAATCTTAATATATCATTTTCTAATTTTGGCACATCTCTATTGTCCCACACTTTGACAACTAAATTTGCCTCAGGCGCTGACATAGCTAAGGCGAAGCGTAAGACATCGTAACATAGGTTAATAATAACTTCTTGATCTAGCATTCTAACACCAGTAGCGTTCGGGGCCATGTCGGATAATACACAATTAATCTGTCGTCCAGCTAAAGCCTCTTTTAAAAGTGATTGATTTTTTAGTTTTGTGAAATCCATTCCTCCAAATATAGTAGCACCCTAAAATAAAAATGTTTATATCGAAGCAACCTAAAATAAACTAGCACCTACTGGCACTGCATGAAAATGCAATAAATCCATACTGAAAACAGCTCCTTTTGGTTTATTATGCATACTTCCTTTGGCATTTGATCGTTCTACAGCAATTTGAGTCCAGCTGCCGGGTGCTGCCCCGCAATCGATTACTGTAGCACCCGGTTTTATTATATGATATTTTTCATCAATTTCCAATAATTTAAAAGCACTCCGACAACGAAAATTCATTATTTTTGCTTTTTCCACGTATGGATCTGCCATTTGTCTTGTCAGCCATTCCTGCGAACTTTTGCTTTTTCCTTTTAAATTATTTGGTATTTGTTTGGCTCTTAATCCATTGCAAACACTAAAAGATCTTGTATATCCAAGTCCCCTCATTACTTAATACAAATGAATTCACTCTTAAAATGTAATAGCCTATTTTTAGTAGATCCGTAATGATTAGAATTGTATCAATTGTTTTTGTTCGCCATTAGCGGAATTAATTATGATAAAAGTTATTTCACGCGTGAGATTAAATCAAGGTATAAACAAGTGTAGGGTAACAGCTGTGCTTTGCTTACAATTTTCTTTGTGTTATTAGGTGCGTTCGTGTACTTTTGCAGTAAATGAGTAATTACCGAATGAACTGAAAATTTTACTCTCATAAAAAGCTGTCGTGTATGTGTTTATACAAGTTATGTTTGTATCGCGTATTTGCAAACGGAAAGTGTGCGTTTGTCAAACCGTTTGTGTGGTTTATTTGGTTCTTAATACAGGTAAAGCTCATAGCACAGCTGATTTAGTAAATTTGAGAATGTGTGCGCCACACAGACAACAGATTTTGATATAAAATATTTCTTAATTTGATTATTTATCGAACTAAATTAGTTAGCAGTTTTTATTATTATTATTTTGGCTAAAGACCGTAAAATTTTTGTAGAAAGAATTGGATATGATATAATATTCCAAAAATAAGAATAAAATGTGAGATGAAAATGAAAAATGGGGGAAACGCTTAGTTTTCGAGTTACCGGCCTGTGAAGTTTCCATATATATATATATATTTTTAAACGTTTATGCGCAATAATGGTACCATTTTAAATAAATCTTTTAGACAGGTCTGGTCGCAATGCTACTGAATAATTTCAAGGCTTTATCAATATAAATAAAAATATGTATATATGGATAAGTATTATTGACAATGCCGTCAGCGTGCTGTTTTAACAATTGCATAGCAATTGTTACTTTTCTTGTAAATGTAAAAGATTATAATTTATTAGATATACCTTTGCGACTTTTTAATAATTTAAAAGTACACCGCTGTTTTAAAAACTCACCACACTTATAAAAACTAAATATGAAAAAAACAGCTGCAATCTTTTATTGGTTGTTCAGAGTTTGTTTTGTTGACAACAATTTTAATATATATATAATAAAGGTTTTATGTTTACCGTTTAATTTTGTAAGGACGTTTTTAATTAAAAAATGTCTTGGGGAGAAACTTTAACTTACATTGCTGTTGGGAATCCCATCAGTCAGGCTGTTCTTACATCAGCATCCGCAGTTTTAAAAGGAACAGTAAGTTCAAACCACTAAATACCTACATATGTACATCCATACATACATATGTATGTAAGTACATATGGGTTTTTTTATTTATAATAAAACTGTGCTTTCTATAAATTTCTAGGGCATAAAACCCAAAGAAGGGTCAGTTGTTTTGCCACCTCCAAAATCAATAACTATGTGGGATCTAACCGATAAGAATTATCATTTTATTCGCTTAGCGGGCTTAAGTGGTGCGACCGCTGTTATAATGGGTGCTTATGGAAAACATAGCTTATCGAAAATTGCTGACATTAAAGACCAAATGGAAGCTAAAGCAGTGTTTGAAACTGCAAGTCGATTTCACTTTTTACATTCATTCGCATTATTAGCAATGCCATTGGTCAGAAGACCAGCTGTGGTAAGTGTGACCAAATTCCTGTTAATACATTTGAGAAATATAAAACAAGTATAATTTCGAAACTTAAATAAAATACACAAATTTACAGTACATAGCAGCTGGGTTCAGTGTTTGATGCAAATGGTCTCGTAAAAGTGGAAATAGAACATGGTTGCTTTTTTCTGAAATCTAACAACACTTTTGCAAAACCAATTGCATTAAAAACTCGGCTGTTGTATTTTGTTTTTGGATATACATATCTCCATATGAAATATCGGTGCTGCGTGTTCCGCTTTACAAAATAAGATCCTTATTTTTTTATGGCGTAATTTGAAATAACAAATATTCCCATTATTTATGATACACAATTTCATTAACGCGATTGTGATGGCTTCGCACTTATTCAAGTTTTCCAAGACTTTGTGGACATTTCAGGTTCTATTTCACGAATGGCTATTAGCCTTAACAGGTTAACAGTCCCAGATACAAAGTGAGATTGTTCCAGTCTTGCGAGTTTATTTCTGCAGCAAAGTGTTGGCACGCCAAAAAACTGAAAACGTTCTATCTTCTAAAGCTCCATTGTTAGAGCCCTTTTAAACCTTCAAAGTTTACTTTGACAAAGTCTTTTAAATTTTCTTTTAAACTTTGTTTCGATTCTTCACAAGCAAGGTTTACTTCGAAAATTGAAAAGACTTTGTCAAAGTAAACTTTGAACGTTTAAAAGGGCAGTATTAAATAATATGTATCTCAAAAATAACGAAAAGTCTAAACAGTGATTTCTATTTATAAAATCTTCTGTTAATTTTGGGACACCCTTGTATGTCTACAGACCACATGCAATAAGCCGTATTTGTTTTCAATTTTTCGAAAGAGATGAACTATTCAGTAATAAATCTTCTCTATTTTTTAATAATTATTTTATTTTTTCATATTTTTACGCCTTTTTTAACTAATTTACACTGACAAGTACACTTCTATTAAACGAGATTTCCTCCATGTCCCAGCATACTGTCCTGTGAAGTTCAAGTCAAATCAAGCCCACTATGAGCTTGATTTTAAAATGCGTGTATATTTTATATCTTTAATACACTCTTTAGCACTTTCTGTAGCAATTACACTTTAATAATGACGCTTGTAAAAAAATTTGGGGGCAGTACATGTACATGATTTAAATAACCTGCGTTTTAGTAATACAAATTTCAATATACATGCTTGTTCTGAAATCACGATGATTTGGAACCACGTGATTTCCAAAAATAAATTCGATTAATAGCTGACTTATTGCTTTTTTACGTTTATGATGTTTACAATAGAATATTTTTTTCGAACTTCGAATGCCATAAATCGTAC
This sequence comes from Gymnocheta viridis, assembly GCA_956483585.1. NCBI lineage: Eukaryota > Metazoa > Arthropoda > Insecta > Diptera > Tachinidae > Gymnocheta > Gymnocheta viridis. The sequence goes on along the minus strand of OY101442.1, from coordinate 33,990,264 downwards.
GATTTACAAAGCACTAATTAATATAACTGCTTTTAATTTTTGCAAATTACCTTATCTCGTGATTTACAGACCTGATAATAAGGAAGCAATTTTGTTTTAAAAAACACAATATGTAACAAAAAAAGCGATATTATTTTCTCTAAGTCACAAATTTCGATTCTAAAAAATGTACTTTTCATAACTATTATAAAGGATTTTTTCTATATTTTGGTCTATTTGTAACCATTCCAAAAGATTTTTATTTTTTTTTTCGATCTTGCAATCTTTACAAAATTTTTTCAGTCTAAATACATAAAAATTTGTTATAAACAAAGACCGAAATGAGTAAAAAATCTTTTATAATCATACCAAACATTACCAATATATCTAAAACAAACTAATCTAAGAATTTAAACATAAATTCCAATGTAAATATAGCTTTGTAAATAGTAGAAGAATTATTTTCGAGCTGATAGCCTTGGCAGCTTTTTAGTCTTTAGTCTTAGAATTTATTTATAAAGTAAAACCAATAACTTAAATTAAATTGTTGTTTTTAAGTGTTATTCAGAGAGTACCTTGTTAAAAACCTTTGAAAAATAATAATTAAAATTTTTTTCAATCAATTAGAGATGCTTTTTTTATTTTCATTCAATTTTAATACGTATAATCATGGCCAATTTATTTATATTTTATCTATTTATTTATTTATGTGTCTAGCGTATAATAAAAGTATTCAACCAAATACATCCTTTCTTTCATTCGATACTGCAAAAAAGTATTTGAATTATTTGAGTAATTTAAGATATCTATTCGATTGACCAAGCAATAATAATGGTCTGAATTTTCAATTTTATCCAGTTGATACAAATTCCATTTTTGTTTTGGCTAAATTCTATGACTGGTTTTGTTGGATATTTGGCAACTCTAGTCCTCATTGAACTTATTGAACTGAAATAAAACTTCATGTTTATGTTTTTATTTGCAGATTTTGTTTTCTTTTGACCATTTATTTTCATATTAAAGATAGCATTTGAACATACATAAATAAAATGCTTACACACACTAATATATGTATGTATGTTTGATATGGATAGTAGTTTTGTATTTCTTACGGGAATTAAAAATGGCTTAACAAAAAATTTACTTTACAATTTATTCTGTTTTATATTTAAATTATATATATTTTTTTAAATAAAGCATTTTTCATTCATTGCTACTCCCTAAAAGACCAAATGACTACTTATTATCTAAAGACAATTTAGAATTTTATTACAAATAATGATAATTTTTTAACAATTATAATTGACATTCTATTTTTTATTTTTGTCTTTATTTAAAGCAATAGTTTCGTTTAATTCGTTTTTTTATGTATAAATAAACTCTGCTTACAAATATCTATGGTAAATAATTTCTTTATTTTATAAACTTTAATTTTCTAATAACAACCACTAGATAGGAGTATTTTTTTAATTTCGTTACTCCTTTCTTTATTTGCTAGATTAAAATAAATGAGCTAATGGAGAAGGAAAAAGTAGAAACAGATGATTACTTAGTTTATAAATTTCGTTTACTTTAGAATTTTGTTACAACATTAAATGCATATTTATGTTTTTCTTTTTTAATATAAATATTTAAACTACAATTTTTGTAAGGGAAGATTATTAGTTGTTGTGTTTTAAGCTTTCAAATTTAGAATTTGTTTAGGTAAAGTTTTTTTTTCTTTTAAGGTATTTCATTACACAAAAGCTCAATTTTTTTACTATAAATTGATATTATTTTTTTAAAGTAAATATGTATAGTATCTATATATATGTATATATGTATATTTTTAATTTCTTCTGTTTACAGACTGGATCATTAATGGCAGCTGGTTGTTTATTGTTTTGTGGCCCCATGTATTATCGTGCTTTGACTGGCGACAAAACCTTTATACAGGTAGCCACTTGTGGTGGCTTTTGTTTGATTGCAGCTTGGGCTTCATTAATTTTTTAAAAATATGGCCCAAACCAAATGCAATATTAAATACCTTAGTTTTATTGTCTATTTATAAAATAGTTGTGTATCCAATTTCTTATAAAATAATATCATTTACACAAATTTTTTATTATGCTCAAGTAAATTATTTACATACAAACACCAATTTATGTTAAGCTTTATATTTTGTATATATGTATGTACTCTTTTATATGGTAAATTCTAATATCATTAATTTTAAATTGAATTCAATTGTTTAGTTTTTTGCATATGGATCCATCTATCGTTTTTGCATGTTTAAGTTTTATATTTTCCTTTCTTAAAATGATTATCTACTTCCTAATGTAGTTGAATTCTGTAAAACGAAACTGGTTTTATCTTTTCTCTTCTCTTCTTTTTATAAATTAATTTATTTATCATTATTTAGCTATTTATCTATTGTAGCTCAAATGTTTTTATTAGAACATTTACAATAGTTTTGAATTAAATCAAGTTAACAAACTGAACTTTTTTGAAAATCGCTGTATTTTTGTTAAAAAGGAATCTTTCAAATATATACCAAAACATAGTATGTGAAAACTCGCAAAGGTGTAGTTTTATTCATAAAAATATTTGTTTAAAATATCTGAAAAAAGTTAAATGTTTAAGAGACTTAATAATAAAAATATATATATATTATTTTTTTTGCAAACTAATCTAATCCTCTCATACTCAAGGGTAAAAATTTCAATTATTGTTGTTTTTAAAGAATGCCTCTGCAGCAGCGATCTTATGGTTTGGTAATTTTTTCCCCAAATCATAATTTTTTAGAATGTTTGATTATATTTATTTTAAATATTTGAAAGAGTTTGTAGGGTACGTGGCTAAACATTGTCAGTCTGAGCAGTTCATGATAAGACATTCGGTTTCAGATAAAGATGCAACATTGAAAACTCTTTTTAATATTATTAATCAATATAATTGTTTTGTTTTACAACCAAAAGTGGTGTCTACCGTCATTAGCGATAATAGACATAAGACGAAGAGGAATACATGGCTCCAACATTGCCGGGTATCAGAATGGATCCAACATAAAGCGCATAAGTGGTCCTGCTATTTTAACTTTACTTAACACACGCATCTGCAGTTGTTACGATACTCAAATCAAGGAATATATTCTCGCCGAATTTATTAATCTTACGGATAACACGAACACATAAGGGGTCATCTGAAGTTTTACATTTTATTTAGAGGAAGGGTCCGGTCCGGCCATACCGCAGATGGGTGTCGATTATGGTAAATCTATTTTTCGATCATCCATTATTAAAATGTTTACCATCATATTACACTCCATCCTGAAGACATCCCAAAGACAGCTGTGATAACACCGTTGGGGACATGCATAGTTTTCTGGGTGCAACGCATTTTCACACAAGCTTTCCTAAGAAATTTTGTATTGTTGTTTGGACAGTCAGTAACTAAACTCCCAGCAAAGATATGTACATGTTTTTTGTACTGCACCTATCTGGTAATAATTGTACCATGGGTCTAACGTAATAAACTATGATTTGAATACTTCCACCGAGAAGATTAAAGTTTTGAAAACGAAAATGTACATAGAATTTGTGAAAAAAAGTTTAGGGTTATTTGTTTGTTTGTTTTATTTTATCGTTTAACTTAAATTTAATTAAAACTATTTTAATAAATATAAAATAATTATAAAAATAAAAAGTATACAAAAAAAGGAAACAGTGTAATAAAAAATGCCAACAAATGTAAAATATTGTCGTTTTCACTGGAACACATTCAAATATACTATGTATGCACGTGTGTATGAATGTATGTATGTACATATGTATATATATATTTTTTTGAACAATTAATTGAGTAATTTGTTTAATTACATACAGTTTTAACAGTTTGTGCTTTCTGTTATTTTTAAACTTAAATCCTTTAAGGATCAACTACTATTTACACATATTTATTGTAAAATATAATTTTTATAAGTACATAAATAAATTCTTAACACTATTCATATTTTTCTCCACATTTATTTATCTACATTTTGTTGTTTGTTATAATTTATTGTCTTATAAAAATTGTTGTTTTTCAGTTAGAATGCATTTTTTTAGCAGTTTTTCTTACAAAAATTATATTTTTCTTTAAAATTCCTAAAAAAGAAATCGCTTTAGTTAAGATTTTATATTACAGTTGCACAGTTTTAGTTTTTCTCGCTCTGTTTATTTTGATATTTAAATTTTTGATATTGAATTTTTCCATAAATTTATGCGTATGTACATAATCTCCATCATGTAATATTTATTGAAAAAAATAAAATTATATGTACATATGTAAAAGAACAGAACTGAAGGCATATATCGTCGTGGTGAATGCAATAGGCTGTATGTCAAAAAAAATTGAATTTGGTTTTATTGTAGCGTTGTAACCAAAATTGGGGCTCCTACAACTTGCATTTATCTCGTGCCGTTCAGGCAATCAGAAGAGAGCTTTCGCGCGCTTCTTTTGGTTACTGCAAAAGGACGTATGTCAATCGCACGCTTGATTTGACAGTGGCGTGGAGTGTTCTTTCGAGATAAAACCTATAAATTGTGTCATTCTGCATTGGATACTAACATTGGATACAGTGTGAATCGTGGCGATTTATTATTACATATATTCTAGCCAGCGAAACTAAAACAAACAATTTTTCTCAGAAATATTCAGTTTTTGTCTTTCCTGCAAAAGTATGATTTAGTGACATACAGCATATTGCATTCACCATGACGATATGCAATTTTGCTGCTCCTAATAATTTAATGAAAAACACATAATTTTAAAATGACTTAAATATTAAAAAAAAATTCATTTTCCATAACGTTTTCTACTATTCTGATCATACCTTATAACAACTTTTGACAAGTTTCCAAGTAAGTCTAGTGTTATAATTTTTGTGTTTCCTGCCATAAATCATATATCTTTTTTAAAAAACTTCTTGGAACAGACTTTTCTCAGAATAACTACAAGTTCTCTATGGGATTTAAATGCACGAACATTGTGGCATTTATCGTGCTATCCTGCTAGAAAATTCATTCTAATAGCATATTCTCTCTTGCATATGGAAGTATTACATTTTCCATCACTTCCCAGCAGCTATCTCCGTTTATTGTATTTTCAACTCGATGTATCGGATGCACAACATTTAATGAAAAGCATACTCAAACAATCATATTCCTTTCATCGTGTTTAAATGCCTTTTTTGTTAACTGGACATATAATTCTGTTAAATTTTTTTGGGCAGCCAATTTTTTCTCCGCCACATTTAGAGTAATTGCTCTTTAGCAAATTTTTTTGTTTGCCATTAGTGGAAATTTTCTGGCAATTTTATAAATTTAACTTCGACAAGAGCAGACGATCTGCTGGACCACTGAATTCATGACAAACTTTAGCAGAAATATAATTTTTAATATATAAATGGGTCTTTTTAGCCATTACGAGGATCCGTCTCATTATTATAAACACCAAAAAACAATGAATTTAATTTATTTATATGAGAAATTAGTCAATTGTAACTACTGTAATAATCAACAGTGTTTTGTGTTTCAAATGAATCCGTTTAATCAAATCAATTTAAATGCACATACTTGACAGCATTTCAATTTAAATTACATTATAATATGAAGCTCTTAAGGAATAAATAATTATTGGGCAGGTTTCTGAAGCAATTGTAAATTGTAAATGGCTGTTTAATATTCATTTATGCCTTCTACCTATTATTTTGAGCAGGTGTGTTTACTCCAAGTTTTTTGATAGAAAGCTTTCACTAATGGAAATGCAAGCACTTCTGTAATACTTTCAGTGGAGCAGTAGTTCTCTAAAGTTTTCAAGGAACTATTTTTATAAGTTCATAGAAAATGGTTTACGCTTTTTGAAAAAGTAAATTTTAATTTATATTCTTATTAAATTATTTTAAGCGATTGTACATATTTATTTGAATATGTATTGGTTTGAAATTGAATCAAATCAGTGGAATTTTATTAATTAAAAAAAAATTTAATTTGAAAGTTTTATTTGTGAATAAGTATTAAATGTCTATTGAAAATTGATGGAGAATATGCATACATCTCGCTGTTTATTACTATATAGTCATATCTCTAAAACCAAAACTTTATATGTAAACAAATTGATATATGTATTGCAAACGGACGTAATGACACAAAAATTCGAAATCGATTTTTTTATTGAATATGGTTCGTTTAATCAAACTACATGTTCACGCAAAATTTTAGACTCCTACGAACAAAAACGAGGTATTTATTGAAGAAATTTAAAGAGACGTAACTGAAAGTGCATGTGTTTCTTAATACGTAACCACTCTATTGTAAAAAATAAATAAGTCATGTTTTGGTAAAAAATAAATAAGTCTCCATATCATAAATAAAATTTTAAAAGAATGCAAAAAATATTTTAATGTTAATGATTTTATAGGGTTTTTTTTTGTTCTCCTCTAGAGAAATTAAAGTGTAGTTATATACGTCCACTTGCATTTAAGGTGACGATGGCTTACAATAGAATACCATCCATATATGTAACTGGTAACATTTTTACAAATTTTCAGAGATATGACTACGTTGCAATAAACGAGCGATATGTTTCTAAATATTTATGTATGTATGTACATACATGTGTATGTACGAAAATTCGGCCCAGCCGAATCTATTTATTATTATTTTTGATTCTTTCTTAATTAAATAGAAAATGTTAGCCTAAAAATTTTGGTTTCGTTATTGTTGTTGTCGATATTGTGTTATTATCAAAAAATAATGTTTTTTGTATTCTAGCATTTGCTGGATGATTTGTTATTGGTTCTAATATTTTTAATATATACTCTTTAAATACTTTAGGTACTGTAACGAAATGTCAAGAGTCCTTATTCGCCTTTAAATTGTCTTCATGAGCCTGAAAAATAAAACAGAGTTGAATAAAGTAAAAACGTTACAAGTCCTGTCAACGTAGCCAATTCTGTACAAAGTGAATAAACATTTATGATTGTATTAAAGCTGAAATAAGTTATTTTTAATGTCTTTAAGGGAGAAGAATTGAAAATTGTTTGCAGAGCATTTTATTCTAATTTTTGTATGGATTACTGTTTAAAATCGGCAAATATATCGTTACGTGTTACATGCACAGCCTCTTATTTACATCTATATGTATGTATATATTCGAATGTACTTGAGGAGACAACCGTACCCACAAAGGGATCCCCGGATTTGTGAGTCCCGGCAGCGAGATAAAACATAAATATGTATAAGTTTCAGTACTCTATTTTAAGGAACACCTTATAACTGGAAAGCATCCAATTACCAACCAGATAAAAGAACTATCCTATCCCTAAACCCTTACAATTCCAACTTGAGTGGTTGAAATTGGAACTGCCTTTAGGATTGTCCCTTGTGCATCCCAAACTATTTATCTCCCAACTAAAAGGCATTTATAAATAATTGCCACACAATTATTCAATAATAATTAAAAAAATGCTTAAAAATATAATGCAAATGCTCAAATTTTAACCATTTTCCATACAAATTTGGACAAATATTTTAACAGCCTTATTCATAAAAAATCGTTATTGAAGACATTATGCTCACATTAGTTAAAAATCAGTTTTAGTCTTATTAGCCAGTAATAAGAAACCTTATTCACAAACATTTAATAAGGCAAAATTATTAACTATTAAGCGATTTTTTTCAGTTTTGTGGTTGTGTGTTAGCTACACTGTGCTGTGTCAAGTTAAAATTAATGTTGCATACCATAAAATACTCGATTAGCAAGTATTCTCTAAGAGTTTAAAAAATGTGAAATTAATTCCATATAAAAGTTGTTTAATCAATTTAGATTAATAGCATATTGCTTATAATAACCAAAAATATATAAATTTATTAAGACGTGTTGAAATGGTATTGCCAATAATATATTTTAATAAAATATTACAAAAATATTCAAATACCGAGTACTTTGCAGTTTTTTATACACCAATAATTTATTTGAAAAATTTTTGGTGTTTGCAATGTGCAAAAAGATGGAAAAAATCATTAAAAGAAAACGCAGCGACAACTGGAAGGAAGAAGACAAGGTAAGTATCAATATTTCAATGATCAAGTAAAATTATGCGTTTGCGTGTGTATAAATATGTACATATGTACATACATACATAGTTATGTTTACTCGGCAGATACTTATATACATATGCATGTATATACATATATGTAATTACGTACATTTTATTGAACTTTTTTATGTTAACTAGACTTTGTTGAAGGAGTTAGAAAAAGAAAGAGTTTCCACAATAGAAAACAAAAACACAGACTGCAATTACTTCATAAAAAATTTACTTATTTTACAGTTATATTTTGCTCAAACCTACCGATTGACGAAATTGCATTTAAAACATTTAATTTTTTTTATTTTTCGCTCTTTTAAACTTTTACAATTGTTTTTATACTTTTAACAATACAAATGTCAACTTATTAAACGAATAAAGAAGGGTGATGCCTAAAATAAATTTTTGGAGTTTATTAGTGTCTAATTGCAGCTTCATAGTGTTATTAAACGTTTGTGGATACTACTTTAACGATTTTTGATTATTAGTCTCTAATAAAAAGTTTGTGAATAAGGCTGTTAGAGTTTAAGCAGATGAAACTTATACCCCTAATATAAAGGGTTTTAACTTATTTCTAGCAACAACAGTTAATTAATACCGAAATCTTTTTATGTATATTTTTTTACCAATTCATATCAGAACACAGATTACAGTTACCATTCAAATATCTAAACCGCTGTGTTTACTCACCTTTTGTGCTACTTTTAGTAAACTATCAAATGTTGTATTTCCCGTTTGTTTCACCATTCCATAAAATATATTGGTTTTACTTTGTGTCAATAATTCAAATGGTGAACCAAATTCGACAGCACGACCAGCATCCATCACTAATACTTTATCGGAATCCATGACGGTGTGTAAACGATGTGCTATTGTGAGGACTGTACATTCTCGAAATTTATTTCGTATGGTGGTTTGAATTAAGGCATCTGTTTGTGGATCAACATTGGCAGTGGCTTCATCCATGACTAATATGCGATTTTCTCGCAATATAGCGCGAGCTAAACATACCAGCTGTCGTTGGCCCACGGAGAAATTTGTGCCACCTTCCGATATTTTGCTTTGTAAGCCACGTGGTAATTCGGAAACAACCTCTTTTAGTTTTACCTAGACAGAAATATGAAATATGTAAAGCAAAAAACAGAACTTTAATACCAACAAAAAAAGTCTGCAAATAAATAAATTAATTGTATGTAACTAACCTCTGCCAACGATTCCCATACTTTAGCATCGGAGTATTCATCAAATGGATCTAGATTGTAACGCATTGTACCCGAGAACAATACTGGCTCTTGAGGTATAATCGATATTTTGCTACGCAGATCATGAAGGCCCATTTCATTAGAGTCACGTTTATCGATTATCACAGCACCATCGTTGTACGAAAGCCTAAAGAGTGCATTGATCAGCGAAGATTTTCCTGCGCCAGTGCGACCAACAATGCCCACTTTCTCTTTAGCCTTAATCGAAAAATTCAGGGATTTCAAAACACTCTCTGCTTTGGGATCTGGGAAATAGCGTAAACTTAAATTGTCGAATATAATATGACCCTGTTCAGGCCAAGAAATTGGTGGTTTTTTATTCGGTGGTGATTCCAATTCTCCTTCAGGCTCTAAACTTTCATATTCTACCACACGCTCTACACAAGTCATATTGTTTTCTAACTCAGCCGATTGACGCATGCCCCATTGCACCATACCGGTCATACCCATAGCCTGAGTTATGGCCAAGCCAACATCACCGCCATTTTCAGGTGAGAAAAGGAAGAAACTTAAAGTGATAACAGCGATGAAAAGAACACAAACGCAATCTAACCAATAACCAAAAGCACGACTTGTTGCCAAGAACATGAAATATCCTGAACTGTGCATATCTTGATAATTGTCAAATTCGGCAATCAATATTTTTTGTGCGCCAAATGCTCTTATGGTGGATAGACCATTCAGCGAAGCTCCCAAATGTGAGTAAATGGGTGAACGAGCTAAAATTGAAATTAAGCTCGACTTAAAATGAACATTCAAAACTGGATTAAACTTGAAATACTTACTTATGGCCTCCAAACGTTTAACATCTCTAGACGTATTTAAATAAAACGATCTCATAAAGCAGAATACTACGCCCAACAAGCCAGTTGCTAGTAAATACCAAGGATTTACAATACCCAATACCACGACTATACCGACAAGAGCCAAAAATATTTGTGTTATATCCATCATGACACCCGGTAAAATTTCATCAACCTGACCCAAATCCTTTGAGAAACGATTTATTATACGTCCAGAGGGATTGGTATTGAAAAAATACATCGATGCCCTGGTTACACCATGGAACATAGTGTTGTGTAAATTCGTGGAAGATCTTTTCGCTAAATTGAAAAAGAGCAGAGATCTGAATAAAGCAAAAAATATGATGGAAACATTGAGTGCGGTAAAGATGTACAAATCAACCGGATCGGTATTGTTTTCTAAACGGGCTTCCGGTCGTCGATATGGATCCGTGATTTGACTTTGGGCATGACCATTCTTGTTAACCCTAAAATAGATAATTTTAAGTACATATAAATAATAATATAAGACTGACCATACAAATCGCAACAGTGTACGAGCTTAGGCATTAACTTACCAATACGACAAAAAATAGTCTCCACCAGACGCCAAAACCTGGGCGCTTACACAGAAAAAAATCATCACAGCAAATTGGAAATAACCACCGCTGGCGCTAAAATATTTGTGATACAGTTTCAGTTCGATTTTACCAACTTCGCGATTTTCCATGACTTGTATAGGTGAGTCACCGGGCGCAGAGTCTGCAGCTGAGCTCATAGACGACACACTATTTTGGCGGGAGCGCATCTTGCTATTTTGTCGAGATAAAGCCAGCTTATTATTATCAGCAACATCGCCAGCTGCTCCCTTGGGCTCTTCTTGTTGATCGGCTTTCATCAGAAGCTTAGCAAAATCTAAGCCACTCTTACGCATCGATTCAAATGTACCCACTGCACTCACGCGTCCCTTACCCATAATCACAATAAGATCGGCTTGTTCCATAAATTGCAGTTGATGAGTAACTAGCAGGACAATATCGTCGCGTAGAAAACCTCGCATACATTGATCGAATAAATGACGCCCCACATGAGTGTCGACAGCACTTAAGGGATCATCGAGCAGATAAACATCGGTCTTACGATACACAGCCCTGGCTAAACTTATACGAGCTTTTTGGCCACCAGACAGTGAAGCGCCGCGTTCGCCTACAATTGTCTTATCGCCGTTTGGCAATAGTTCAAAGTCACGTTCCAGCGCACACTTTTTGACAACTGTGCGATAGCGCTGCTTGTCCATTGGCAATCCAAATAAAATATTTTGACGCACCGTACCTGTGAATAGCCAGGGCTCTTGAGAAGCATATGACAAAGTGCCGCTTACATGTACAGAACCAGATTCGGCGGGCAGCTCACCAAGTATCGCTTGAATGAGGCTTAAAAATTTTTAAATATTTATTAAGTGGCTTAATCATTTTAATACAAAATATTTACTGCCAGGCCCACTATTTCGATCGAATTCTTTCTTTCATACAATTACTTTTAAAACAAAAACAAATTCTAAAATTTAGTTTTTGCTTTAAATGTAATTGTAAGAAAGAACGATTACGTGTGACATAGTGGGCCTGGCAGTTAATTAAAATCAGGCCAGTTCTGAAAATATAGTGATTTCCAATAATAACCAATCTTGTAAATTCCGTGTATAAAATACCTAAAAGGTTCATCATCATTTTGTACTGATCTAAAAATCAGGTACTAGTGACAGCAGAGTTAAAGAACTTGACAAAATGCATGAAGTTTCAATAGATGATGCAAATGATAACAAATTATAGATTTTTATAAAAAAAGGCAAACCAAAATTATATAATTATGTACCTAAACATTTTTCGTCATGGCTCGAAATGTAATAAACTTTGCAACCAAATTATGAAAAATGCAAAACTTTCAATTTATATTTTTTTTTGCGAACAGAAGCGATCTAAATCCGAGGGATCGTAATAACGGCATTCGATATCGACATTAATATTTAAATTCTATTGAAATTCGGATCGATATCGGATGCCGTGATTCGGCCATTTGAAAATACATAAAGTTCAATCATGATAATACAAACCATTCATAAATACATTTGTATAAGAAAAAATTGTTCGGAATTACCTTGATTTTCCGGAACCCACTGGACCAATTACCGCTACCAGAGTGCGCGGTTTTATTTTCAAATCTATGCCATCTAGTATATAATCTGTAGCCTTCGAGTCCCATTTCGCCTTTAGTTTGCTTATTACCACACCGGAATCCATATGTTGAGCTTGGTGATTTGTCATCGGCTTTATAATACCATTCATGAAAATAGCCTTACCATTCTCTTCTATTATAGCAGTGGGTTGAAGTTTGTTATTCTCACAATCAACATCTAGTGATTTATCGCGAACCCTTGTCTCCTTAAGCATCATATACTTTTGGATTCGCTTAAAGGAAACCATAGTTTCAGCGAATTGTGAAATACCCATGGGAAAATAAATGGTCATAGTGTTGCGTAAAATGTTATAATAAGCTGTAATAACAAATGCTTTTTCGGCCGTTAACAAATTACTCAAAAGCACAAAGCCCACCAAGCTGGCAAAAACTGAGATCCGTGTTAAGAACATGATAAAGGATTGCAAAATACCACGTATGTAATTAACATAGCGAATGGCATTCATTTCCTTCTTTCTAGCGTATTCTACCATTTTCGCAAAAGGCTTTTCCCAAGCATACATTTTTATAACTTGTATACCGGAAATGATTTCATTCATCATGCGCACACGCTCATCTGTCCGCAAAGCGGTACGCAGACGTAATACAGAAGTCTTTTTGCCCAAAAAGGCTTGAAGAGGCAGGAAAAGAATCATAATGGCCACACCAAATAGAGAAGATACACCAATCTATAAAGGATTATTATAAAATCACTTAGCGGATCTTATTGTTTATATAACAAGTAAGAGTGATATATTCGACTGTGCCGAATCTTATATACCCTTCACCAAAATATATGAAAGAGATGTATTTGGAAGTAAATATATGGAAGAAAGAATTTTACTGTGTTTAAGTGAGAACATTTGTTTGCATAAAAGTACTTATATCTGTTTGTTTCTTAGAAATCGCCCATAGAAAACAAAAAACATTGGCTCAAATTTGGCTTTGGTTATGCTTTCTATATATATACGAGGGTAGCTTGATAATTCCGTGATAACATTTTTTCAGAAAAAAGCGTTTGTCTTCTTTAAGTTCGATACATTTAGTCAAGTATTTTTTCATTCTCTCCAAAATGAGATTTCTCAAGACCCTTAAAATTGGCGTTGGTTTCAATGATAGCCTTTTCGTTCAACCCAAATCTGTTATCAGCGAGCTATTTCTTAAAATTTGTAAACAGAAAATACTCACAAGGAGCTAAATCCAAAGAGTATGCTGGATGGAGTAGCAATTCGTAGCCTAATTCAGGGCTCTTTGTCATAATAAACGCAGTTGCCGTGATTGCTCACGGTGTACCTACCCATCACGCGGATAGCTTTTTCATATCTAAATATTCATGTAAAATGTGATGTTCTCGCTCGGTTGAGATGCCTACAGCCTCAGCCATCTCACGCACTTTCATTCTCCGATCGTCCAATACCATTTCAATGGATTTTATCGGCTTTTTCTGGCGTATCGACCTTTTTTGGGGGCGACTTGCACGTTTGATACCATTTAAATTGGTGGTACAGAGTCCCCATAGTATTTATCAAGCCTTTCCTTGGTTTCGGTGATGGTGTTTAATCTACCTACGAAATTAACTTTTTTAATTGTCTTTAAAACTACCGAGGTTCTGTAGTTTCAAGAGCAGTCAAAAGTAGAGTTGTGTCGTTCCGGAACGACCTAGTTCCATTGAACGATTCCCTAATTGGAACGCTTCGGACCGATCCAAACGTTCCTTTTTAATCGTTCCTCGTTCCGCAAATGCAAAACGTCTTGAGGAATCATCAACTTGTTCTGATAATTGTCAAAATCAGTATGAAAAGCAAATTGCTGACTCTTCAAGACTGTTTGCTACAATTATTTCGTTCACATATTCTATACAATTAGAACAAGGTTGACTTTTTGTATAGAGATCAATGTTGAAGACATAATGGACAATATTCTATTTACAATTTATTTTATAACAGTTATAATTTTTTACAAATATTTTACGAAAGCACTTGTAGAACTTTTTTATTATATCCAATAAATAAAAACAAACAATAACCAATGTTTGTTGACGTTTTTAGGAGCAACAGACAATTTCACTCGTTCCTCGTTCAAAGTAAAAAAAGGAACGATGAACGAAAGGAACGACCTAGTTCCTTTCATCTTTCGGATCGGTCGGAACGATTCCACAAAAGGAACGATTTTGCACAACTCTAGTCAAAAGCAAACTAATGTACGCAGCTTCCTCAAAGTTCGACAGTATTTTGGTACTAGATAACCGTTAACGGGGCCAGTGTTGACTTTAAAGTTGGAGCTGTGGAAATTTAAAAAATCACAGTATTATCAAACTGCCCTCGTAGCGAAAATCATTCGACAAATTCCAACAGATTTATGCGTCAATTTCAACAACGGACAGACGGATCAACTTCCCTATAAGTTTCCCAAATATACATATACACTTTAAAAGGTCGTAAATGAATATTGTTGAAATTACAAACCCTTTTCAAATTTTTTCTAGTGAATGGTATGAAAATAAGGAAATGGGAGATCATGAATTTGATTGAATGAAAAAAAATCGTGCCATTGGCGTATTATTTATTATCAAATAATTTTTTAAAATACTTGACTCCTCAAAATAATGATTTTCTTAAAATGCAGTGCAGAACGGATTTAAAAAAATATTTGCAAATTTATATTTATGTAAAAGTAAATGTAAATAAACACCAACTTACTTACCTCTCTGTACATTAAAAAAGTTATTATAAAAATCTCGACTGGTCCCAGCCATAAATAATGCATGTGTATTATTGAGGTGTCCAAGCGACCAACATCGTTTGATATTAAATTAACCACTTGACCGGATGTCGTATTACCCAGTGCTGTTTTGCTCAAACGCAGCGCCTTACGATATATCATGCTGCACATGGCCACGCGTATTTTCATGCCCGTATGCAGTATGCCTAACATGTAAGGATGCATAAAGAAAACATTTATTGCACTGCATAAGATCACACCCAATGCGTATAAGTACGCAGTGGTTTGATCACCACTCGCAATATTTTCGGGTGTTGCATAGTATGAAACTAAGCCGCCCAAAAACAGAGGCTGAGTGACACTGTAATAAAAAAATATTGTACATATATTTATATTATAATAACAAATTATCTTTCAATGACGAAAAAGGAAAAAAATATGTATGTATATTTACCGAAAACCTATTTCTAATATAAAGAGCACTAGACCCAGAGTAGCAAATCGTAAACCAAATACTCGCAATACCGCTTTCAGAAGACTGGGTTCTTTGTGTTGCATTTGCTTTTTATTGCATTCATCTTCCCACGCTACGCTAAGTTTATGTCCCAGAAGATCTGCAAGCAAAAAAAAAACGAAAGTGTTAAATCAATTTTTAAAATTAATAGAAAGAAAAATCTAAATACAGTAGTTTTCCGACTTAACGAACATTCAATTTAATGAACATCGCATTTAACGAACCCTAATTTTTTATTTCTGCTAAGTCTGTGGTTAGAAACGTCATTTTTTATTGACATGATTGCTACTTCATAGGTGAGAGCGACGAGAGGAGAAGATATGATTACACTCATGCATGTACTGTCTAAAGGTATTTGCAAGTAAATCTCCAAGTAAATCTCGTCAACATGACATGATTTGTGTAAACAACAATGAAAGTTCAAAGAAGAAAAAGTAAGAATCATGGCAATAAGACATGACGCGTCTAAAAACAGTCTAAGGAGGAACCTTATATTATGAATAAAAATTTTATTTTGTACTCGGCTTAACGAATAAATTTATAACAAAACGATGCACAAAACAAAAATTATGAAGAGCTTGATGAAACTGAAATTCTAGAGACCAAAATAAAACACGAAGATGTCATTAAACACTTCGAAATTTGTATTAAATGGGCTCAGCAAAACAATGTTAGTAGCACAAATTTAATGCTTTTCAGAGAGCTTCAAGGACATGCCATTAAAAAAAGATTTCCATTTCCATAAGCACACTGTGCTTATCCAATTTTTTAAATAAATTATTTTTGTATTAAGGCGTTTTTATGAATTTTTCCTTTCCTTATATATTTTTTTAAATTGATATTTATTTTAAATTACTATAGTTTTAATAAAATATTCGAAAAAATTATTATACATATATATATTAGTTATGAATAAAATAGGCGACGCTATTAATTTTTAATTTAGTACTGTATATATCGAACAATTCGCTTTACCGAACAGGCCTTACAACAATTAGGTTCGTTAAATCGGGAAACTACTGTATGTGTATGTATGTACATGTAGACATGTATACATAATATGACAATACAGGTAGTCCTCGTTTAACACGGGGTTACGATCCACGAAAATGTCGTGTTAACCAAAACCATGTTAAGCGATACCAGAAACCCTTGCAAAAAGAAGGGCTACGTTACACGATTAAAAAAAAAAATAATTTCAGTCATACATTTGATATTTTATTAGATTTTTACATACGACTGTATTTACATATACTTATACATGTGTACATAAAACCAAATATTTTCATCATAAAATTTATTATTCATCAATACATATTATTATCATTTTTTTTCTTTCTACAAAATCTGCTCGTATACATATATAAATAATAATGAATGTTATTCTGGGAGATATTCCTTTGGGACAAACGCTCACTTTTTAGAATGTTAACCTAAGACTTTTAGTACACACTAGCTGAAATCTGCTCTAATCGAATTAAGTTTCTAAAAATGTTAAGGTACGGTCACACATGACAAATATTTGCCGAAAAAAACGTGACCAACAGACAAGCTAAATTTGCCTTTTCTTTAATTCTAATATTTTTTAAATATGGGTTCGCATTTATTAAAAATTTTCCATTTTGCGGCACAATTGACTTCGTTTTGTGATATAAAAATCAACTTAAACCACACTAAACCTAAGCAAAAGTAGTGGTCACGTTTATTGGGCAAATGTTTGCCAAGTATGACCGTACCTTTAGTCAAATAAAAAATATGTTTCCCCATTGACCGAATTTACTCTACTACTTTTACACAATTTCAGCCGCCGCATTTTCATATACACATGTCGGAAAAAATCGTCGTTCGTCCTAGTTGTGTTTGCACCATAAATCATTTTATGTTTGCTTATAACTTTATTATCAAAGTATTGTTTTCTTTGTTTATTAAAAGCATAAGAAAACATTTTATTCATTTTTAATGGCACATCTTGACAGTCGTTAGATTTACAGATAAGTATGTACATGCATAAAAAGATAGAAATATCAATCTTTATTTATTTTTTCAATATGAAAATGTGATTAGCAAAAATTAATTTGATTTTTTTAACTGTTGAAAAATACAAATGCAATTACACTGTACAGCAAATTCAAACTTTTTTAGGAGAACAAAGTTGTAACGATGGTTTCTGGTAGAGGAGACAAAAAAATTTTCGTGTGTCGGCGATTTGAAAATTTACATCTTGTCTTTATTTTAGGAGGAGTGAGGTTATTCCCCCTCCCCCCTTTTTGCATATTGTTAATATTGCATCGGCATAGGGAATCTTGAAACACTTGTATTTTAGGTATAAGATGTGTTGTGCCTTTATTAAAAAAGAATCATAAAACTCGCCTTAAAATCTTCTATGAAAATGTTCCCTACTGACAGGAGACATTTACTGCCTGTTTTTATAAAATGAAAACAAATTTGTGAGCGAAAATTTATCTTGAAAACAAAAACAATTTTTCCTATTTTAATATTGTTTAAAATATTAATTTTCACTCACAATTTTGTTTTCATTTTATAAAAATAGGCAGTTAATTTGTATTCTGTTTTATGTTTTCAAGTACACCCAAGTATTTTATAGTCGTTATTTGTAATCCGAGGTGGTAAGTATTCGCTTTCAATGACATCGACATGTTATAATCATGAGATAAGACTACAAAGTATTTATTTATTAGTTATAGGTATTTATTTTGGTAATTGCACTTCATTTAACGACATGAAATATACACAGAAATTAAATTTGCTAATAGAGAGAGATTTTCAATATTCCGATCTAAATATATATATATATATATATATATATATATATATATATATATATATATATATATATAAATCTACTGCCTGTTCTAATGATTACCAGCCAAACAGCATCTTGCTCGTTCTAGCTAAATTTTGTGAGTCCCTTGTGTCTAATTAAATTACAAATTATTTGTAAATAAACTCTCTCCCGCATCCGCTACAGTCCGGATTTCGTGCTGCGTTGAAAGTTATGGATGATATTAGACCAGAATATGACGATGGTAAATGTGCAGATGCTGCTGACGAAATAGGTCAGAAAATTATCAAAGATAGCGAAAGGAAATTAACATGCATATTCACAGTAAAGGACTTCAGAGCGCACCACCTTTTTTAGATTAAGCACTACATTTCTTAATGTCGTTCAGACGTAACTTTATATTCTGTTAGCTTAGCCGGAAAACCCCAAACGTATTTATTGAATTAATTTTGATTAAAAAATCAAATTTATGAGCAGTGCAAGTTTTTATGGCGTATTTCATTTTGTTGGCATTTGATATTTTCTAAATTATTTCACTAAAAAGCCTTCTTGAATCTATCTATGTATGTTGCCAAAAATATCACTTTTACAGTTTGCTATTTTTATAGGGCTATTTTATAGTGCTAATTTTTCACCAAAAACACCATTCATGATGTCAGAAAAACTATGTTTTTTTATTTATCAAAGTTTTTCAAATGAAATTGGATGGTAGCTTTACTTAACAATATATTCAAGTGTTTTATGCGACAATATATATTTCTCTTTAAAAATTTAAAAACACGTATTATTGTAATGTGCTATAAAAATTTTCAGAATAAAATCCTTTAAAGCTTTATTTGTTAGTGCCTGTTTTGTGGCATTTTCAATATGGTTTCAGATGTCATTTTGTGCACACCTGTTTTAAAAGTTAAACTTTCCCTGGTTACGGCCTATATTAAATCACTTTTTAACAGTTTGACTTTTTAAGTCACAATATTGTCTGTGAAGAGGCGTGTAAATTTCGTTCTAGCAATGTGCGTACTAGTCAGTTCTTAATCGGACAATTCCACTACATGTCCAAAAGAATTTAAGACAACTCGATTAATTATCAGATAATTTCTGACATCAGACATGGCGACAAAAAAAGATCACTGGTTAGATACGCAATTTAAGTTGCAATTTGAGGAATTTACAACATCTGTAAATCAAGTTTCTTGGTTTCAAAATCTAAATTGTGACTTACTGCTGTTTGGTTTTTGTTTCTTTGCGTTTTGATATTTGGTATTTACAACATAACATTTTATTAGACTCCCAAATGCTTATATTTGTGCGATCTACAAAACACTAACATGGCTTTTATTAACTTTTGGAAATCGTGTAATATAAACTTTTATGATTTACGACATAGGTCCGATAATTTTGTATATACTCGTACATATATCTATATAATTATTTAAGTGGGTTAATTAATGTACACATTGTTTACTGCAGTTCGTATTTCTTAAAATGTTGCAACGTACAACGCGAAACAACATAATATATAGTTAAGATTTCAATTGATTTTAAGAGTCATAAAGTGAATTAAATAATTGTGTACATACAAATAATAAAATTATTAAAAATATTTATTAATTACGTATTTACACATACGATTAATGTAGACACTTAGAAGTACGAGTATCAAAAGCGTTTAGTGTGGCAGAATGTTAATCATACAAGTAGGGTTTGGCACACTCATATTGTCGGGAACATTTTGGTAATTTTCCTGGGAAAACGGGAAATTAAAAGTAAATGTTATTTCATAAATATATGGACTCTAATATTTATACATAATTTTTTTAACTACACATACGAGTATGTATGAGCAGGCTTAAGTTGAAAGTTATTATTCACTTGAGTTCAATACATGAATTTGCAAAGTCACTTTTTTCACCAAGAATTTTTGATAAATTCCATTTATTAGTTTTTAATCCAAAGTGATTATTATTTTTTGGCTAATGTTCGTAACGTTTTTAGTCAGAAAGAATTGGACATGAGACAATATTCCAAAGGAACAAGGAAAATTTTAACACTAATTAATTTCAACTTACCCGGCAATTTCAACTTACACCAATTTGTTTGAAAAATATCACCAAAAGTTTAAAATGCATGTATATAGATTAGCTAAAAACCCTCAACAAACAAAAATTTTTGAAATAAGATATCGAGACTTACAGTTTAGAAAATAACTTAACATGTTATTAATATTAAAAAATGTATTATATGATTAATAAAAAAAGTTCCAATTTAGCCATTTGTACATTTTTTGTAATTTTTCAGAAATCCCGCGAAGAATTAACTAAAAACCCTATTGACAACCAATACATCGTTTTTATGACGGGTACCTTTTCTTAATTGAAAAGAAGAAATGCGATGTGAGTAGAATTTTTAATCGTATTTTATTTCTGCATAAATAATTACATATTCACACGTAAATTATTACCAAGAACAAAAATAAGAAAATAATCAATAATACTTCTTTTTGACGAGAAATTTTTGGAAACAATTTATTTAAATACGAGTACGAATCATACTTTTGGATCATTTTCAAATGAAAATTATATTATTCATGAAGCATGGGATGGAATTATAAATCATATTTTATTCCCTCAAATTTTATTTAAATAAACTGATATTCATCAAAACTGAAAACATTATAATATTTATATAAAAGAAAAAAAACGCATTTTTGTTTTTTTTATTTTGCAAATTGATTAGTAATCATGTATACAAAATGTTTGAGTTTTTTCTTTAGTCAGAGGTTTGATTGTAAAAATTAGGGATACATCGACGATACCGGTACCTATACGCACATTGAATTAACAAAACACAAGAGTATTTTTTTTAATTCAAAATCAGGGCGTTAGAAATTATTAGTGTTTAAAACTGATATTAATAAGATTTTTGTTTAAAAAAAAGTATTCTAATTTTTGCGCGGAGAAGGACAATTTCGAAAGTTTATACCCGTTTACATTTTGCAACTTTTTTAGCTGCAATTCTTACTTGGTCGGCGAGAGAGTAGAGCAGAATAAAAAGGAGTACACATATGCATGTACTCTTTGTTTTGTTCTCACGTTTGTGCAAATACAAAAGTATACATTAATAAAAATTTCACTATGTAAACGCAACTGCAGAAAGACCAGCAGTGGAAAATAGTTTTAGAGAATAAAAACTTTATTAGCTTTAATTTGTTCGATTAATTAATTTAATGGAATGTTCAATTCTTTTATTAATCAAATGATCAAAATAATATGAATAAAAATTTAATTGCTACTTACCAGATTTATGTTCTTTTAAAGCTCTGTAGAGGTCATTTTCGTTTAATACTTTTTTGCGACCCTTTAAAAATGTTGGCATTGCAAAACTACAAAGATAAGAACGATAATATTTATATTAGATAATGATTATTATAAAAAAAATGGAATAAAAAAATGCAAAATTTAATTTTTGTCAGATTCAACGAAAACTATAGTTGAGCACAAAACTCTCACTTATTTTCAGTGGTGGGAAATTCCTAGGTTCATACTAAAGCTTGATATCGTGTCCCTTTATATATCTTTGCTTTCTAATATGCACACAATTTCCTTATTATTTATTGAAAGAGAATTCCTTAAATTAATAAAGGGTGATTTTTAAGAGCTTTCGGATGTGTACACATACAATTTAGAGAAATGTATAAAATCTTTATTTGAGTCTATAGGACGATCTATATAATTCAGAGTTTAAAGATGCTTTCATGTAAATGTTGACCGCGGCTATGCCTCAAATGGTTCATAAGCTGCGTCTAATCTTAGCATACTCTCTCCAACATATCGGCAAGTATCTCACGAATAAATTCTTCAATATTGGCTTCCAGTGCGTCAACCGTTGCGGGCCTGTCCCTACAGACGTGAGCCTTAACATAGCCCTACAAAAAATATTCTAAAGACGTCAAATCGCATTGACCGGCTCCAAACGAGAAATAAACTGTTCACTGAACTCGCCTTTCAATCGGGCCATTGTTCTGCGTGCCGTGTGGCATGTGACATCGTCTTGTTGAAACCACATGTCAGCCAAGTCCAGTTCTTCCATTTTGGCCAAAAACAAATTTTGTAACCCTCGGTGGCGGATATAGCTGCGGTATTTTCCTCTATCCGCACTCTACATATGCGTGGGGTTAATGTCCAATAATGTAAATGGCAGAAGTAGACGATGCACTTTCTTAACCGAGCATTAATTTTGATAATAAAATGCAATAATCTGCAAACGTTGTTCATTTGTAAGTCGATTCATGGTTAAATTGTAGAACAAGTCGAACATGTTTAACAGTAACATGGCGTATTAATCGGGTGGTAGCATTACGGCAGCTGATTTTTTGTCCTGCCTCACAGAACCAATATAAAAAATTCCTGTTGTTATTGTATTGTTGTGATTGCTGTATATAATAATTTCATCTGCTTAAGACGCCTTGATTACATGAAAACAGATGAGCTGCTAAAAACAGTGCTGCCAAAAAGAAAGTTGCTAAAAAATCACCCTTTATATACATATATATATATTATAAACATAAAACAATCTAATTTTCTTTTGTATCATTGACTAAAACATTTTTGCTTAATATTACAAATTATAATAATAATTCTTTTTAAATTTATAATAGCACTTTTTCCTAAAATTAATATTTTTCACCTACATATTGAAGTTGATTATTGAAAGGTGTAGATTGTTCCTCTATGCAACGGAAAAGTAAGAAAGTAAAACCAATTGGTTGATTATTGAGATCTTGCTACAACTTTGATATCGTTGAAACTTTTCATTTGATCTAATTAAGGTTTAATATAATATCTTTCTTTAAGTGGTCTAAGAAATATTTGGGTGAAGGTTAACAGTGAAATGCGCATAAGAACTAGCTATTCCCCTTAATAATCGATTTCTATGTGTTTTTAATAAAACAATTATTATTTTACTGAATATATAAAATGGGAATAAATTTAAAAAACTAAATTTTAGCAATTTTTATAAAATGCACTAACAACAATAACATTTAAGGGCACAAGTACACGTTCAAAATATAATGACTGTGATCCAGTATAGCGACATTTATTGAACGTTTAGCATGCAGCATTGACGCAAGTACTGATGGATCACTTAATATTTTAAAATACTGAAAATGGATCGTGATCCAAATATCACAATACATATTAAACGTGTAGCAGTGGCCTAAAAGTATTTAAAAACAAAAATGACGAGAGAATTTCTAATTTTATCAGGCGCGTCCTCAACGTTTACGAAAGAGTACCCATTTATAGATAAGGTTGCTAAGGAAAGCGGATCAGCTGATTCGTAACGTATAGGTTTGCGTAAGTGTAATGGAGCTCGAAACTTGCCGGAAAAAGGATGAACTGTCAACAATATTTATGACACAAAGCTTTGATACGAAAATCGTCCTTCTAAGAAATTTATATATTTTTTTATTTAGTAAAAACGATATTAAAAAACAAAATCGGATGATTAATTTTGTGCCACCTTGTATATATTATTATTATTGGGGAGCCCCGTAGACTAGTAGATAGCGTACTAGACTATTAGTCGACGGGTCGCAGGTTCGATTCCTGCCTATACCCTGGTTGGTTATTAAGTAAAAATTAACACTTTTTTCTGTCTATAAATAGGTATTAAAAGTTCCAACTTAATTCTTGTTACTTAATTCTTTTAAGAGTCTGCTTAAAAAAAGTCATAGAATGTTTATTCGTTAAAATAATTGTTTTTATTGGAAAATGTTTTTTTTATTAAATAAAAGTGGGTTACTAGGAATGCAGCTTAGTTTTTAAATCAAACCTAAAATGCTTTTTATTTTATTATTCTCTGTAGCATAAACCAGTTTATTTTATTCATTTTTTATAGCTTCAAAAGATTGTTCAACGTTAAGATCACTAAAGGAAAATAACATTAACACACGTGCATACCATGCATATCTTTACACATTAATTAAGTATGCATGTTTGTTTGTTTGAGTGTGTTGATAATAAAAAATGTACTTACCAAAACATTAATGCTGATATTGGATTCGCAGTCTCCCGCGGATTTTCCGGCAATTCGTCCGCTTTGAAGGACTGCATTTTGGAAGTATATTTGGCAGTTTAATCCGATAGTCGTATGAAACTTTTGTTATATTTTTATTTTTCTTCACTTTTCTGAATCAAACAAAAAAAAAAACTTGTTAAAAGAGAAATCATAAGTGGAAAAAAAACTAGAAAAACTATGCATAAAATTGTCATTGTGCAATGTGTGACTAGACAAAAGTTAAAAACATTGTTTAACAGAAGTTGTGATTTATTTTTTATGTGTTTTAAATTGTTCGAACCAATTCGGTTTAAAAACACAACAACCGACAGAACGGGAATTATATAAAAATTTGACGTCGATTTGTCGTTCGACGGCAAGTCGTTAGTATAAAACTTATTTTATTTTCTTGCCGGTTTTTCTTATTCTCACAGTTTTATGTCGTTTTCTTTTCTAAAAAAATGTTACATTTCTTTTACTTTTTATGAAAATAACTGCTATTCAAAGTTTTGTTAGACAAAATTTTTGCCTCGTATGTGATGATACAATAATTTCTAATTAGCGCACTATTTAAAAAAATCATTATACTGCAAATTTTCAAGAAAAAGGGCAAACAATTTTGCACTTTTTTCAGAAAAGAAAATGCCACTAGACTCCCATTCTCTCAATTGTATTGTCATGAGCAATTACATATATTTTATGAACAAAAACTATAAATGTTAATTCACAAAAAAATTTAAGTATCCTAAATTCTTAAAATACAATGTTACATTGGTGAAAATTGTTGAAATTTTTAATAAGAATACAAAACAAACCAAATCCAAATAAAGAAACTTTAGTAACAATTTAGTTGAAAAAAAGTAATAATATGAGGAATAACAATCTATATATGAATAGGCAAAGAGAAATTTTTAGATCGCGTTTTCTCATTTGCTTGCCAACCGATTTTCTTCATTCTCTTACCGAATGGTAAAAATTGTTGAGCCTTAGTGACCCAACTATATATTATTTGAATCGGTTTAGTTTTAAAGGAATAAAAGGCTCATAAAATTGACTCCACTACAAATGCTAAAAATGCACACGTAAACGTGTTCTCTTATGTAAGTATTGGTTCAAATCAAAGCAATGAGAGTGTTTAAGAGTACCGACATTCATATGTATATGAGTAATAAGATTTTTTATAAATGTGCGTGGTTGTATGCAATTTTATTTCGTTTACTGTTTTTCCCATGGGGAAGGCAATAAGTAATTAGGTAGTTTTTTCTCTTTAAATGAATGCAACTAAAATAGGCGTACGTTTCAACTGGCGGTCGAAATTCGACCACTAGGAATACTCTAGTATGAGGAGTTATTATTGGCTTGCCGTTTTTGGTATACAGTCGAACTTCCATAACTGGAACTTCTATAACTCGAATTTTTTCTATCTCGATCGAATTCGATTGGCAGTAGCGTTAAAAGAGAGAAAATAACGTACAATCCTCCTTCCGAAACTTAAACTTATATAACTCCAAGTTCTCCATAACTTGAACGAAATTATTTGCATATGAATTTTATTACTCGAAGTGATTTGCTTACTTATCAGCTGGTCTAATGCATACAAATTATTGAAGTGCATTGTTTTGAATTCAATTTTGTTTTTATTCAGAATATTTTACTTTATCTACTATAGCTTCACTATAGTGTCTGTTTTAAGGGGAAAAACATAATCATCATTCACTGCCTGGCCCACGATGTCGAAGGAATTCGTTCTTTCGTGAAATTACATTTAAAACAAAAACATATTCTAAAATTTTGTTTTTGCTTTAAATATAATTATAAGAAAGAAGGAATACGTGCGACATCGTCTTCAGTTAATAACTATACGGACATAATTGCAATTGTTTTTTTTTTCAATAAATAAGAAATTCTATAACTCGAAGTCTCCGTAAGTCGAAGATTTTTTTGGGGATAATAATGATTCGAGTTATTGAAGTTCGACTGTGTTTTGTTTTTCTCAGCGGTGGGAAATTGTTCCGTTGCCATCGTTTGCTGTGTTCCTAAACTTATTTTACATAAATATTTGAATATTATTTGTATATTGTATCTGCTTTCATTTTATTTTTATTGTACCTTTTACTAATTTTTCTTAATGGTCGCCAGAATGACTTGGAGTTACCGAAAATAACGGAAACCTAGTTGACTTGAAAGAATTGTAATGGGAAGTTAGTACACAGAAAAAAATCATTGTAAAATCAACTAAAACAAGGTTAATTCAACTAGTTTTGTTAACAATTTTGCTTCATAAGCGTTTCATGTTAATTTAACATGATATTAAAGTAAAATGAAAGTTATAGTTATTCACTTTAAAACAACTAGAAATCATGTTGAATTGACATTGTACGCCAATTGAATAAAAGAGATTGTCATGTAAAAATAACATTAAGATCCTTATAATATTAAATATTAAGAAAATGCATAACATGAATTTCATGTTAAATCAAAATAAATTTGATGTCGAATCAACTATTTAGCCATTTAAAATTAATGTTGCAGCCATATTGAACTAACATGAAAAGATGTTAAAATTACAGGAAATTCCATGTTAATTTAACATATTTCCTATACTGAAATAACATTTATGCAATGTTGTTTAACAATGGGACAGACACTTAGTAAAAAGCAGTTAATAAATTTTTTTATCTTAATTCATTTATAAACACATACTCGTACATTTAGCTTAAAAAATATTTGTTTCTGAAATATATTTTAGGACTATTAATTGGAAAAACATGTAAAGGTGAGCTTGCGAACCTTGTGTCGTATTTTAAACAACTGAATTGTTTACTATAATATTTCGTCACTAATAGGATTAATATTTTCTCCTCCGGTTGCTAAATTTTCAACAAACTTTTTTAAATTCAAATTATTGTTTTTAGCTGCAGACATAATAAAGAATTCAATTGACTTAAAATTAATGACACTGCACTTCTGATACGTACTAAAGCTGCGATAGACTGAAACTTGCGGTTTCTTTAATACTGTAAAGTAGCGATACTTTTTGAATTTTTTTATCTTTTGTCATAAATTAATTTAATTTCAACACGTTTCACGTTGTTTCAACATGTTTCATGTTTTCTTAAGATTGATTTAACTTTTTTAACATGGTGATTTAACGTAAGCCAACGTTTGTTAATATTTAAAATTTACAAAAGTTTTTTCAAAGTATTCCAATCTAATTTTTAATGTTTATAACAATATTGATTTTACAATAGTTAATCTTGTTTCAACTGAACATGAAAAACTATAATTATTACTTTAAAAACGGAATTTGCAAAATTAAACATTGATTGATGTTATTTTAGCTCTGTAAAAGGTAAAATTTAAAATGTACAATGTTATTTCAATGTGATTAATTTTAAATCAACATATTTTAATACAATTTTAAACATTGATTTAACTTAAACCAATGTTAAAAGTAAATTCAATTGGTTTTTTCCACATATTTAACATTGACTTGATATCAACATTTTTTTATGTTGATTTTACATTGGATTTTTTTCTGTGTGTACATACATACATATGATCATACATGCATGAAATACATGGAATCGAACCCATACCCTCCAGACTAATAGATTAGCGCTATGCTAACTAACCTAACGAGGCATCCAAAAATATATATTTTTAATTTATACTGTTTTTCTTCTCCACATATGTCATCTGTGGATGCATATTTCTATGGTAGATGCATATTTCATACTTTTTCATGCATATTTATCTATTTCTTGATTAAAAAAATCTGTATTCAATATATGTGTTTTAAAACTGATATTTAAATAATTCGAGTCAAATAATATAGTTTTCAAAAACTTATTTTCTCGTCTTCACACTAAAATCCGATAAGAATAATGAAAAATATAAATTAGACGTAATAACTTCAACAACGTGAATACAAGCTCCAACTTTTAGAAACTAAATTGTACATTAGTTTTAGAATAGTTTTCTTATGTAAATTAAGATTAATTATTTGTTATCTTCAAAAATGTTGATAATTAACTTTTGCGATAGATTACGATGTTTTACGGTCTCAATTTTAATTTAGGCAGTAAAAACTTGGTAATGTATTGCAGCTATCAAATAACATACTTTTCAGTGATACACTACAAACCGCCTACATTACTTGGTAGTAGTTAAGTAATGGCCTAGTAGACATCTTGTATATAAGTATGTATTTTTTTTTTTTGGGGAAAAATGAGACTAGTGACAACCGTGTCAAACACATTTAATAACTACATATATTTCCCTTATCAAAGCTGACCAAATCTTACCAACAACAAAATACACCGACCTACTGCAGGTGTTGTTGTGGTTTTACTTCGTATTTATATGCTTCGACAATGAACTAAGCAGAGATGCAACTATATTCTATTTCGTTACGGAACAAATTTTATACATTTGATGCGACACCCACTTAAAGCTTGTCCATCTTAAAACATACCCTGAAGTGTATCCATGTCAAAATTTTGTTAACAATTATGACACTGTCAACAAATTGCATTTTTTTGTCTTTTAAAATATTTGACGATTAAAAACAAATCATTAATTTAAAACGAAACGAAGTTCTTTTTATGTTATTTAACAATAAGAAAATTATACTTCAATGAAGACTGTAACATATGTTGCACCCTCTTTGCTTTGAAATATTATTTTAAATAAATACTTGTATAAGTTTTAACCACATTAAAATAGTATTGGTGACATCGTCAGTATAATTTTAATATTGACAGCGTCTATGGTGAATCAGTACAGTTTTACTATGAGCATTTGCCACAGTGTGGTGATATCGTCAATAGTAAGTCAATACAATCTTACTAATGACATTTTCTCCATATGGCCCCACAAGAACTCCGCAGTCTACTGGTAGATTTCGTAGGACAAGCGTGTGTTTAATGTCAATAGAAGATAGCATTAGTTGGGGTATAATTTGACAGTAGTACTGGTGACATAGTCAATAAATAATTAGTATAATTTCACTATTGACATTTCCTACAGGGTATTTACTTTTTTTTACTATAATGGACAAATAAATAGTTAATAAAATGCTTTTAAATTAAAATATTTTCTAAATTAAACTAATTTTATTGTTTGACTATGATTACGGGCCAATAATTTTAATAACAAACAGAAAATTTCGTAAAACAGTGCAAAACAAAGGAAACAGTTTAATTTTTTCCGTTTTCTCTTTTTGGTTAGCATATAGTGTTTTTGAATTCCCCTCTAATTAAAGATTGATTTATTTTATGAGGATTTCCAACACATTTTGCGGATCTAGCGATGAACGTTCGTGAACTGAAATGTACTTAAAATGGGAATATTTTTTTTTTTTTTTGCATATTTTAGTATTTTTTCTGAATAAAGCATCGTTTGATAGGTCTTTTCAACCCGCACTCAATAGCCATCGAAATGTATTGGAAATTATCATTAAAAAAAAATGATTTATACTAGGAAGGGTAACAAAAGCTTTTTTCCGCGAGTGCCCTAATGTACATACAAATGCATACATGCATGCATACATAAATATATAAATACATAAAAACACATTTTTATTTGCTATCGCTGTGACGACATGTTCTGCTGTTTAGGTCCAGATAAGGAATAAACGGCCTGATATATTATTTTTTTATGTTTATTTAAAACGCAAGTCATCACAGTCATCACAACACATCAGCGCCATATAAACATTTTAGATACCATTTTCTTACAAGTATCTAACGAACTTATTTACCGTAGTATTTATGAATGAGAAATAAATCTAGTAAAAGCCTATCATTTAGGAAGATTTACATAGTTGCACTTGCTCTCTTATAGTGGTGTTTCTAATAAGTTCTTCCTAAATTGATATTAGTAAGGAGGGCAACATTAATACAGCTTATAAGGTTTTATTGGGGGCATATCAAAGATATTGAAAAATCTGTTATGAATTTAATATTTTATAACACATGTGTTATTTTTCTCGAATACAGTTTCCACATAGACTTGTGTTTTGATGGACTACCCAGCAAAAACTTGGTGATGACTTCAATTAAGAACAACTTAATTTTCAGCACAAACTACATATGTACATACCGTTTGCATTACTTTGCAGCAGTTTTCAACACAGACTACAAACCGTCTGCATTACTTTGCAGTAGCTTTAGCGTTGCTTATTATCAAGTATGTTGTATGCTCATACAATATACCATATCAAAAATAAATAAGATATGATATAACTAAGATAAACTGAAAATCAATGGATTTATTTTGGGACAGCTTTTTCGAATATATTTTTCATGAGATATTTGAGTTTTTAGAATTATTTAACAATAGATGTTTTACTATTTCCGGATATTTCCTTTTCATTTGAATTTGTATATGTTTTTTCATATCATTAAATTTGATTTAATTAATTTTTCCCTATATTGCTCCATTTTTGCTTAACCTTTTCTGATTTTAGTAACTTTTCCGAATTTTTTATTCTATTTTGTAGATGTTCGATTTTGGCAAATCTTTTACGATTTTAATTGATGTCTTCTTCTGATCTGAATCTCCAGTTCAACACCTGGCGATTTTATGGATTTATTTTAAACTTTGTCCAAAATACCAGTGAGCACAGTAAATGAAATCAAACCCAACAATTCTTTCATAAGCACGAGTTTAATACTCTAAGCAGTCCTCATTTGTAAAAGAATGTGGTAAGTAATTGCTTCCAATGTTCCAATGCCATGTTCATATAATTATTGAAAATGCCAAAGAGGAAGTGGTGAAAAGTCTGTACTTCATAACGCTCCTTTAACGGAGCAATAGTCATAACTCAAAAAGCAAGTTTTTTTTGTTAAGAATGCAGAATCATTCGTCGTATAATTTTTTTTATTATTTTGTTAAAAAAAACTCATTCAAATATCTTGATTGCTCCAAATTCTTGAGAAGATAATATATTTTTATTATTCCATTGAGGGTGCGGCGAGTAATTTAGAAACTTAGAAACTTTAAAATTGTTTTCTGAATATCGAGATTTTAGAGATAAGACTACGTTGCAATTGGCACTTATTATATGCACTTTTTAATAGATTGTATTTTGTGGAATATTTTTGTTTTAAATTGTTGATTTTAATAGTAACAAAAATTTTTTAACTAATATAGTTATTGTAATTGTTACGTGAAATGTAAAACCACGTAACTAACATACAATTACACAGTACAACATTTATCAGCTCATTGATTTGGGACGCAATGCTGAGAATTGCATGTGAAAGTAGCTCCAAAAATAAGAATTTCTGAGAGTATATGTACGGTATACCGAATGATGCAGAAGTTCTTATTTTTGCGGCTACTTCACGTGCAGTTCTCAGAATTGAGTTCCAAAATCATGTGCTGTACTGTGTTATGAATCGGTTATTATTCATTACTGAGTATAATAAAAAACACAACAATTAGTAGAAAAACGCGACTTAAAATTGTTTGTTAATTACAAGATTTTGCATTTCAGCTAACGAAATATAAACAAGAGTGTGTTATAATCCCACTGTACTGAATCTTGTATACTCTACCCCATAGAAAGGTAAAATATGTTATTTTATTGAGCTCCGCATTTTAAATGAATGTTCTTTTTGTGCAAATATTGAACGTTTTTCAAGTATAATTTTACTTTGCTTAATCGATTTTACTGCAAATGCGTTACCTACATATCGTCATATGAATTCATAAAAGCCCTAAGTTACATTGAAAAAATTTTAGAGGACAAGCAAAAAACTCTCTAATATGAAAATTTAAGCAACGTTTTTCAACATTTTTTTAGTTTAAGCTTATTTCTTATTGAGGAATTAGTACAATTTTAATAAATAAAATTTTCCAGAGACATGCATTTTGATATGCTCGATCGAAATCTACCAAGAAGTCGTTTTTGAATCTTTTGTAACTTAGGGCTTTATTGAAATCAAATGACGATATGATCTAGGATATACATATGTACTTTATGGGATCGACAATGATTATTGTAGAAATTACAAACGGAATGACAAACTCATACAGATATAAGCATTTCATTTTTTTGATGGTATTTCAAATTATCATTGATTAATTATAGTCTATAGAAACTATGAAGTGCTTATACGAATGATTTAGCACGTAAAATGATTTTATATCAAAACGTTGATTGTCAAGCGCTTTTCAGAAGATAAGACAAAATGATGTTTGTACATACTTAGTTTTATCCCCACTGCTAAGCATTTGAGAATTGATACTGATATTTACAATAGTTTTCCGGTTTAACGAACCTAATTGTTGTCAGGTCTATTCGTTAAAGCGAATTGTTCGTTACATCCAGTACTAAATTAAAAATTAATACCGCCACCTATTTTATTCATAACTATAAAAATTAATATTGTTTTTTTATATTTTATTAAAATTATAATAGTTTAAAATAAATATTTCTTTAAAAATATGTATAAGGAAAGGAAAAATTCAGGAAAGCACCGCAATACAAAAATAATTTATTTAAAAAATTTATTAAGCACAGTCTGCTTATTGGAATGGAAATTTTTTTAATTGCATCTTCTTGAAGCTCTCAAAAAAACATTAAATTTGTGCTACTAATATTCTTTTGCGGAGTCCATTTAATGCAAATTTCGAATGCCTAATGATATCTGCGTGTTTTATTTTGGGTTTTAGAATTTCACTTTCATTAAGCTCTTCATCATTTTCGTTTTGTTCGTTAAGCCGAGTACAAAGTAAAATTTTTATTCGTAATATAAGGTACTTACTCGTACTTATTAGAAATAAAAATTTTAGTGTTCATTAAATGCGATGTTCATTAAATCGAATCTTCGTTAAATCGGAATACTACTGTAATATAAAATTTACACTGATGAGGAAAAATATTGTATGCAATTGCAAGATACAATTGCACAAGATACCAAATTTTAGTTTAAGATACCAACATTGTACCTGAAGAATTCTTCAGATTAAAGCGTTTCTTGAAGAAGTAAGACTGGTACGCCAAACAAATATATGATCATTAAATAGTTCATAAAAAAACATGAATTCACGGTAGACGTACCCAAAATTAAAAATGCATTGAAACCGTAAAACTAACAGATGGGGAGACGAACATAGGACAAACAAATTACAAATGGGATCAATCTATTGGTATGTGTACATGTAATCAATAATACAGGTACTTTAATTATCTCAATTGTTTGCAAACAAAAAACTTTTCCTGAAAATTCCCAGGTTTTATTGCAAGAGATATAAAAATAAATAGAAAAAACAATGAAAAGTTAACTAATAAAAATAAACAAAAATCAATTAAACGAAAATGCGAAATTTTCTTGGCCAATAATATATTTATGTAGTTACTGAGAAATAAATGCATACTCGTATAACAGAAGAATTTTTCATTGAAGACTAAAAAATATATTTATTACTGCATCAGGAGCCATAATGTCGAATATTATTTTTTAATAACTTTATTTATTCTGTTCAGCATAGATGAAATAATTCTACTGCAGGATTCAACAGGAGTGTCGTATCATATTTCCTGATCATTTTGCCATAAATTCATCTTTATCTGAATATTTGGTCCCACTCTTAAATCCCCCCCAACGATTTTCAATGAGCTTGAGGTCGGGTCACTGGCTTGGCCATTCCATAAAAATTACTTTATTTTACCGAAACTAACAAAGTTGGACGAATTTTTGGGGTTGTTATCTTATTGGAGTAGAGGTATTTTTCCCGCAATTTTTCATTTTCTGGGAAAGCGCTAAATTTGTTAAATTTCCCGGGATCCCGGGATCCTGCTCCACGAAATAAGAAATATTAAATTTGCTAGGCATTAACAAAAATTGTATTAGAAAGTTTGAAATACACTATCATACACAGTCGTACGATTCATTTACTGGAAAATCTGACAGAATTCTGTTCCACTTTTAAAAATTGCATTGAATTTGCCACACTATCACACAAAAAAGATGCAAACTCATACATACATGTGTATTTTTCACTCAAGTACTTTTAAATTTTATTGATTTTTTTCGCCTAAATAGTTGCAGATTTATAAAATAAATAGTTTTAGTTTAATTTTGCTTTCGTTGCAACTTAATTTTTTAAAAAGATGCATCTCAGATCGCAAGAAATCTATCATTTTATGTAAATTTTCATAATTATATGCAAGTCGGACCGACTTGTCATAAAATTTGCCTCACAAGTGCATTTTATGTACACACTTTTTGAACACACACGACTTCTTTGGCAGATCGCATGACCAAGTAGGATAGTGTATCACGGCCTTTACTAAAACATACCTTATGTTTGAATAATACATTAATATGTTAATTTAAATTGGGTACTACCACAGGAACTTTATTTTTTTAACTTTTAGTTTTTAAATTCCTTAAAGGTTATTTCCAACATTGTTAAATTGTTATATGAGATAAAAGTAAACTTACAAATATAGGTGAACATAAACAAAAACATAACAATTCAGTTAATAAAAACAAACATAAAATAATATAGAAAAAATAATACAAAGGTACTCGAGATTTGAATTCCAAAACAAAAATATCAAATTCTTAAAATAAGAAAATACTTTAATAATATAATTCATATTTTTTGGTTTCGGAAATAATTCGTTAAAACGTTTAAAGCGTTTATGGACTCGTCAGAAAGCCTTATTATTAACAAATTGCCCTGCTACCGAAAACGACCGCTCTCTTTTTGCCGTTTAGTTACCAATTATTTTTTTTAATTATTTCCCGGGATCCCGCATAAAAAATCCCGGGAAAGCGGGAAAATCTCTCCTCGGCATTTCCCGGAAAACCCCCTACATTGGAGGCAGCACCGTAGTGGCATTTCCTCTTTAGCATCAGATAACATGACTTCTTGAAGAAAGGTTTTATAAATTTCTTTGGTCATGGTTTCCGAAATGAGTTGAATAGAGTCTGCTCTACACCAAGAAAAACATTTACTAACTCCATATTTTATGGTTTTCTTTTTCTTTGTGTAACGTGGGCTAATTTCATGACCGATCAGCATGACTTCAAAACAAATTTATTTTGCTTTCATCATTCCAGATATGTTGTCTTTTACTTCTCTGTGGCCTACTTGAAGTATTTTTTTCGGTAATTTGGGTTTTTTTAATAACGAAACTTTACCAGCTATTTGTCCCGGAAGTTAAATCTTACACAGACGTCCCAACACATTTCTTGCCGAAATTTATGAATGCATTTTGGTTGAAATGGCCTTAGAAGACATGAAAGGATGTCGTAATATTGCTGGATTTTTTTTTCACTGCATCACGACTTTCAGTTGCTTTTAGGGCTTAAAAGTATTTACAACAAATTTTTTGAATCGCCCAAGTGACTAAGCTAAAACTTATAGGACTTTTGCTGCTCACAAAGTGTTTGAACAAATCTCCACTCTTAAAAACCTCCAAAATGTTAATTTAAATTAAAAAACTTTCAAAAGTTCGAAGAACAGTATTTAATCATTTAATCATGCGATTTTCAGCGTGGTTATCCTTGCAAGATCTCCATTTAGGTTTCAGAAAGACATATAGAGATTTTGGTTGTAAAATAAGTCAATATCTAGCAATTTTATAGCATTTAATAGATATTGACAGCATTTAATAAAATTCCCGCACATTTCCGGTCTAATTTCCCCGAGTTTCGGGATTGAAAACTTTCGGAGATTCCTAGAAAAGCCCGTCCCTGGAGTTTCCGTGAAAAGCTCTAGTAATAATTTAAAGCCTCCGAAAATTTTAAATATTTTAACAAACAAGGAAGCTCAACATCAAAATGCTTTTTTGTACGCATGACCGCTGCAAAAAATATTTAAAAAAAGTAGATGTTTTTTTTGTTGTTAAATATTTAAAAAAAATTTAAATAATAATGAATTATATTAAAACTCAGATTTAGACAATTTATATACAAATAGACAAATTTTATTATCTGTCTCAAAACAAAAGTTTTAACATTTTTAATGAAATCTGAAACTACTTTCTAAGCTAAAATTTTACACAAATCGGTGAACATGAGGGCACTTTTTTAAATTTTAAATGGAATTACTCAACTATATTTAGTAAAATATAATATAACCAAAAGTTTTATTCTATTTAGGAGCCAATTACCAAAAAATCACTATTTTTTATAAATTCGTTGTTTTGGTTAAAAATATAAAATATTTCTTATTTTATTTAGATAAGAAGTATCAATTGGGGTTATAATAAACTAAAGACCCGATCAGACGTTGTCCGATCAAAAATCACTTTAAAGCATTTATATCAACATTATATGTTGACAACAGCGCATCCTATCGGTTCGAAATATATTGTGGGTCGATATATGCCGCTGCGAAAATTTTTACTTCTTGTGCACGTTGCAACTAGTTCGATACCTTAGCGTATTTAGTAAGAAATCAAGTTTGAATTTTTGCTGATTTGACATTTAAATTTGAATACACTTCGGAATAAAAAATTCGTTAATCGATAAAAATTTTTATCTTTTCGTAACATGTTACAAATGAGAACGATCGCACCATTAGGCTCAAAAATTATTTAGTAAAATTTGTAGGTGTTTAAAATATTATTTTTTATTTCTAGCCTTGTCATGCTTCATTTTACTAATATAAAACTTTTAAGTGTTTAAACTATATTTTTTTATTTTTAGCTTTGTCATGTTTCACTTTACTAATCTTTTCAAATTTAGTTTTTAATTTCTTTATTTTTTTTCCACTTCTATGTTATTGTAGATTTATGAATTCAGTTTAAATAGCACTTTAATTAAGATAATTTACGATCAAAATATATTACGCACAATTTGTATAAACAAAACATAAACGAAAACTAGTAAAATAGTACGTAATTTGTAGCAAACCGAGCTAACCACTTCACACTTGTAGTGTTAACTTCACTCTGTTCAATATTTTGTTTTAACCAATTTAATTTTAGTTATGAGAATCGTCGGCAAATTGACAATTAAAATCAGAAATTCTCTCTTATGAGCCAAACTTGTTGGTGCTTCCCATTGAGTTTTAATATTTTCATCTAAAATTTAATTGTATCTGATAAATATGTACACATGTACTCGCAAATACTTGTTTTGTGAATACTAAATGTCTCTTTATTTTATTATTTTTGGGCAGTTGTACTTTATGACTTTTCTCTTTAAATTATCACGCCAAAATATAAATGATCGTTAAACAACAGTATGTAATTGCTGCATACCACACGGATTACTTGTTCGCAGGGATGACACGAAGAAAAAAACTTTCTGAGCAAAATCTTCCTTAAAATCTACCAAAACCTACAATTATGCTCGTAAAAATTTACAACTTATGTTACTATACGTTATATTTACTTTATTCACTCGAATTGCTTATAAAACGATATTTACAACAGCCTGTAAAAATTTTTAATCTAGGATCTGAAAATATGCTTAGAAAACAATTTTGCTATTATAAAAATAATGAATTCTCAAGGGGAAGATGCAAAATTGACTCCTTATGAGCTCACTGGATTTCGAAAACATTTAATAGCAACTAAAAGTGGTTAAATTATTGGAATTCAGTGGCATAATATTTAAAAACATATTTGCACGAATACGAAATCCTATTCATTATCATAACTCATTGCAATCGTATCAATGCTGTACATTTTGATATAAGCAACATAACTAAATTGATGTTATTCTATAATGGGTGGTATTATTTTTAATCAGGCGCTCAAAGTATACTTGGAATTTCCAGGATTTCTAGCAATTTAGTAGAAGTTAAGTTGTTTTCTGTTTTCTTAAGATATTTGTTCCAACAGATTATAAGTTCATCGTATTTAATTTAGTAGCTTGCTAATGCTGCCTTTACACACTATGTATTTTTTTCAGTGTGCTTGTCAGCTTGAAAATGCATCTGTAATTGCGGATGTTTGTCAAAATTGTACATTTACAGACGGTTTATAATTTTTGTATTTCCACTTGAGTTTTTGGTTTCATCTGACATAAGTATAACAGATTACAACAGTATGAACAGTTGTATTTAAGTAATTAAGAATTTAGTTTTTTTGCAGATTATGTATAAACACTTATTTTAAATATATATTTCAATACATGTTTAATAATTTGCAGAATCACAAACGCTATGTTCTTGCCGCCATATACAATTTACTTGCAAAACAGCTGATGT
This sequence comes from Gymnocheta viridis, assembly GCA_956483585.1. NCBI lineage: Eukaryota > Metazoa > Arthropoda > Insecta > Diptera > Tachinidae > Gymnocheta > Gymnocheta viridis. The sequence continues at coordinate 33,951,614 of OY101442.1, read as the reverse complement.
CAGATGGTTTTTCAGTTGAAAATAGAACACACTCTAAGTCACGGTTCACATTATGAAAATTTTTTTTCTGAAAGTGTTAGTTTGTTGGTGTACGGGGTGAGAAGATTGGGAAGGGGTACACTCTTTCATGTACTTTGCAATTCTCTTGTGTTTTGTTATTCGTAACTGTGAAACTGAAAATGGCTGCAGCTTTATTTTTCATTTGCTTTTACTTTTCTTTTCTTTCATTGTGGTGAGAGCAAAAAATTTGTGTACAAAAAAAAAGAACGTGAAAATAAACATGCAAAAATCATGAATTTCATTACAGAAAATTTTAATGTGTAGTCATTAATGAAAGTTCAAAAGAGAATTAGAGAAAATTTCAGAGAGAAAACTTTCATAGTCTAAAAATTTACAGAAGCAAATTTTTTTTTGCGTTTACACACAATATACATACATATGCATTTTGCAGTGGGAAATTTAACAAGCACACTGTGAAATAAATAGTGTGTAAAGGCAGCATAACTTTCAACGGAGCAACGGAGTGTTGTGGAAGTTTTTATGTTTTTAAGAATACGCAATTTGTTATTGATAAGTATTGGTTACAAGCTATATTTATGCATGCTATTTTTTGGTATATTTTTTAATGGCGTAGTTTTAAAAGAAACTATTTAATGAGTATGTGGGATGTAGATTGGGAAACACCTTTTTTTTCTTCCTTGAATATACATATCTCGTGAAGCTGAGTGTTGTGTTTGTAATTAAGTAGTAAAGAATATATATTACTCTCAGCTTAAGCAATATTACATTAATTTTTTATTTTGGGAAAACCACGTTACCAATTATGATTATAGTATGAACTCATTTTCTAATTTCATTCATTCGCCCATTCATTTATTCACCCATGTATTTAATACATGATCAAATTACTTTGATAACAGATAGTAAGTAGATTAATAAATGTCTCTAATGTAAATCATGAAATAGATTCTCATTTATTCAATTCTCTCTATGTGCCCACCACTGATCTAAATTACAAATTTTTCCATTAAACAAAAATCCAATCCAACTTTTGGTCTGATCATACCAACATGGCAGCTCTGCTTATTGGGATAAATGTCAATGGCTGGTAAGAATTCTTGTGAGTGTAGTATTGCTGCTATATTTGATTGCCTTTTTTCAGCATTTTAAATATTTTCAGTACACTTTGAATATTTTTGCAATATTCTATTCGTATATTAGAAAGACAGAGAGACGAATATTTTCTTATTCCGCCTTTCTTCCAGCTGAATTAAACTTTGCAAAGTAAACTTTGACTGTGGAAAAGCCTATTTAATTGTATTACATTTTGCGTCTGGTCAATTATGCTGATCCTGCACTGTAATTATAAGACTTTAAGTCTTGTTGTATGGGAATGCGAATAAATATATAAAAAATAAATAAATAAATCGTAAACCTTTTAACTTAAACATATGTAGATGAATTTAACAAATAGACAGCTCATATACATACATACATATGAATGTTTTTAATTTTTCAAAATCTCAACCTTCAATATTTTCTTTTATCTAAACACTGTGCAACCGATTAATTCACCAGTTGTTTCCGTTTGCCAAATTTCCGCTAAGTCAACTATTTCCTTTTATTTCCAAAGCACAAGAGACTAACAACACAAGAAAGCATTGACATAATAAAAACGAAAGCAAAAGGATATAGAATTTTATTTTTATTATTGTTGTAATGAATGACAAACAATAAATCTTGTTGTTGTTTCCCAAAAAGAAAAAAAACAAATTTAATGTACTAATTTTGCGTTGTGGGAAACTGATAATAATTTTAAAATGTTTACCTTTTAGAATAATTTTATTATTTTTTATATCATTTAGACCATAAACAAATATAAGAAAACGAATTCCAACACGCACATAACACTTAAAATACACACTCTTGCACAATCTGCTTAAACCATTACGCACACACAAGCACACACGTTAAAAGCTTTTACATTTTCTTCTAATTTACTTTTTTTAATTTCTAATATTTTCCTAAATAACAACAGCCAACCCCTTGGGGGTAAATTCAATGATTTTTTCTAAAATTTATTAATTTTGCTCGTTTATTAATGCAATATTTTTCAATGAATTTCATATAATTTGGAGATAATTTGCTTTAGGTAAAACTTTACTTATTACTTTAATATTATTTAGAATTTTTTAATTTATAAAAAACGGTGCAAAACTAGAATTTTCAGGTGCTCGAAATAAAAACGTTGAAACGAAAATTATGTACTTGAATAAACTAAAAAGAAAATGGGAATCAAAACAAAACCACAGAAAATGAGCAGTCATAGTTACCATATTATTAATACAAACCGAGTGAAGGAGTATGTTCAGTGCAGATGAGAAACACGTTAATTTAATAAAATTTTGAATAACTTATTTGGACGTTTTATTTGATTTCTTTGTTACGTAGTATGTAGACCATTTAATGTAATATTTAACAATTTATAAAGGCACATAATAGTATCTAGTATTTACTTTAAAAACTTAAATTTAACTTATAAATTGATTTGTTTACGTAAATTAATTCAAAGGCATTATTTTTTAAAAAGATAAAATGTTATAAAAATTCACGTATACATTTTTGGACAACGTCTCAGATACGAGTATTATTTACACTCATAGCTTTAAATAAACCACATTACGTATACACTTACAAGAAAATAAACTTACACAAAAAATAATTATAAATATTTCCTTATAGATAATTGCACTATAAAACAAAGGCCTGTAGTGTTTTTAGTCTTTTCGTGTTGGCATGATTTAAGTAATCGCAAATATGGAAAAAGGATATTGTACTTAATGCAAAAACTACTCCATTTTATGTTTTAAAGAGTCTTCATGGGCCTGCAAAAAAATAAGAAATACATACAGATAGTATTATTAATCTTCGTGATCCCTTATTAAAGATTACCTTTTGTGCAACTTTAAATAAGTTATCGTATGTTGATTTTCCCGTCTGTTGAACCATACTTTGGAATATTCCGCTTTCACTTTCGGTTAACAACTCAAAAGGCGAACCAAACTCCACAACTTTTCCGGCGTCCATTACTAACACTTTATCCGAGTCCATAACAGTATGTAAACGATGGGCGATTGTCAGCACAGTACAATTTTCGAATTTATTACGTATTGTTGTCTGTATCAAGGCGTCTGTCTGGGGATCGACATTAGCTGTTGCTTCATCCATGACAAGTATACGATTTTCACGTAAAATCGCTCGAGCCAAACAAACCAGTTGCCTTTGACCTACACTGAAATTAGTACCGCCTTCAGAAATTTTGCTTTGCAATCCATTTGGCAGCTCGGATACGACTTCTTTTAATTTGACCTAAAAGAACAAACATTTTTTTGAGATTTAATATTTTGTTAGAGTTCATGCAAATATTTCATATTACTTCTTCTAATGCGTCCCATAATTTAGCATCGGAATATTCATCAAATGGATCAAGGTTGTAACGCATGGTTCCCGAAAACAACACAGGTTCTTGAGGAATAATTGATATTTTGCTACGTAAATCGTGTAGGCCCATATCATTGGTATCCCGAGCATCTATTATAACTCTACCGCTGTTATAGGACAAACGGAAAAGCGCATTAATTAACGAAGATTTACCAGCACCAGTGCGCCCAACTATTCCTACTTTTTCGCATGATTTTATGACGAAATTCAACGATTTTAGTACATATTCCGACTTAGCATCTGGAAAGTAACGCAAACTTAGCTCATCGAATATTATTTTACCCTTCTCTGGCCAGGATTTTGGTGGTTTTTTGTCCTCCTTCGATTCTAGTTCACCCTCTGGTTCTATATCGTCATATTCTACAACACGTTCTACAGCAGTCATAGTATTTTCTAATTCAGCCGATTGCCGCATTCCCCACTGTACCATTCCAGTCATACCCATGGCCTGCGTTATAGCCAAACCTACATCACCGCCATTTTCGGGAGCAAATACGAAGAAACTCAATGTTATAATGGCTATGAAAATAACACAAAAACAATCCAGCCAGTAGCCAAAGGCACGAGACGTACAAATAAACAAGAAAAACGCTGAACTATGTAAGTCTTGATGATTATCGAACTCGGTTATTAAAACTCGCTGAGCGCCAAAAGCTCGAATGGTTGAGATGCCTGTTAACGAGGCGGCCAAGTGGGAATATATTGGAGATCGTGCTGTGAGGTAAAAAAATATGCAAAAGGAATTCGTAATTAAAATTATTGCTATAAAAATATATCATCAGTCACAGGTTGACAACTCTTAATATGTTTTTGTACTTTTCAGGAGACAAAAAAAAAACGATTTACTCCGTTACTAAACCGTGTTGGAAATTAGTAGGATATATTTATTTTTCTCTGCCAAGTTATTCGAAATTATGCCATTAAACCACAAAAACCTACATGAGTTTCGCTTACAAATCGCTTCCAAAATACATGAGTACCTACTTAAAGCTCTACCATTTTAATAACTATGTTTATTGTTGCCGATTTAAAAAACTTTGCAGACATTTGCAAGAAAACGAAACCAGTATGCACATCATTTAATTTGACTTATTTTAATACAGCAATAATTTCAAGGATTTCGCTTGTTTTGTTGCTTCGCAGTAAGACAGTCATAATATTTTTGGTGTTCAAAAACTTCTGTTTGTACCTTTCTTCTTATAGAACCGATATGTGCTAATCAATGTGCAAGCAATCGACTTGAGTAGAAAATATATATGGAAACCATTTGAATAACTGAGGGGTTTTCATTCAAATTGTTTGCTCAAAACTTTAAAATGGTTTTCCGACAAACGAGTTTATTTGAGATAGGACTACGTTGCAATAAAGGAGCGATATATAAATTTATTTTGATTATTGTGCTGTATCATGTCCCTGTTACTGGAAATTGCAAATAATGGCAGTTACAATTTCAATCGTATATCGTATGTAAGAAAGTGCGTGATAGTGCTGAATATTTGAATCCTGATTTAAGTCCATATTGAATAACTTTATTGAAAATTATTAACGAGAAACATGAAAGTTGATAATTTTTCAAGCAATTTGAAATACAATTTTCTGTTAAGAGAGAAATTAGGGATAAATGGGCCTGCTGATTTCAAAACTATATTTAATTTTTTCTCTACTAATTATGAGGAGTCGCAGCACAAAACGCGACTTTTTGCATTTTTTTTTTAAATTATTCTTTGCTATTTTTACTTAAATTATAATCAGTAGAAAAATTTGCCTAAAAAGCGAACAAATAAGGCAAGTAACTAAAATATTAAAACCGCAATTGCGTGAAAACCGCACGTGATGGAAAAAACTAAAAACAGCATCGTTGTCTGATTAAATGTCGATGGGGTGTCCCAGCAATCTAATGAATAATGTACTTGACTATAAGACCGTCGGTTCGATTCCTGCCTAGTCTCTGGATGTTTCTTTCTTTAGACAAGCCAAAAAGGCTTCGCAACTAGTGTTTGTTAAAAAAATGCCACTGTTCCGGAAATTAACTACTTTTTTTCAGTTCAGTTTTGCATTTTTTTCTAAATGTACAAAAAACGACCACAATAACAAATCGTTAAAATATTGAAAAAATAACTTGAAATTATTATATAACGTACATATGTACATACATAATTCAAAAATTTTCATTAAATCGGATTAAATCTGCTTTTATGGGAAAACCTTGCGTGTTACAAAAAAGATTTTCATTTTTGAGTTCAGCACAAAAAAAATTAATGAAAATATTGTCCCTCCCATTGCAATAGTTAAGAGTGCAGGCTCTCTTTCTGAATTTTAAATTTTTTTAAATATTGTTTATTGTAAATTGTAAAAATGTAGAAAGTTTTTAGCAAACTCATAAGGATAATGCCTAAAGAAATCAGTTTCGGAAATTCTTGCGACTTTCCCACTATATCCTAGAATGTATGAATATACGCAAGACTGAAGTCTATACAACGTTTTATAACTTTAATGTTCAGTTCGGAAAAATTAAGCCAAAAGCAAAAAAAAATAATATGTAATAAAATATTAAAACCGAAATTGGACAAGTGATGAAAATTCCGAATTTCATTTTTAAACTATAATTTGGGATACAGCCAAAAAAAATAGTAAAAAATACATAAAATGAATAAAAGTCTGAAGCATTGTAGCCTAGTGTTATCTTAGTAGAGTAGAGAAATATATATTGCTATAAATTGTAGATAATTTATTGAAAACTTACTTATAGCTTCCAAACGTTTAACGTTCCGGGATGTCTTCAAATAAAACGTTCTCAAATAATAGAAAATAATAGACAGAACCAATGTGGGCACCAGGTACAACGGATTAATTACTGCTATTACAATAACTATACCAATTAGAGTAAGGAAAATTTGTATAACATCCATCATAACAGCTGGCAGTATTTCATCTATTTGACCCATGTCTTTTGAGAAACGATTAAGAATACGACCAGAGGGATTTGTATTAAAAAAATACATGGAAGCTCGTGTTATGCCCCTAAACATAGAATTATGTAGATTTTGTGAAGCTCTCATAGCCACATTGAAAAATAGGAAACTTCTTCCCACCGTAATTATAATGGTGGCCACAGTTATTACGGTGAATATATAAATATCAAGCATTTCTGGATCTATGTGAACATCGTATTGTTCCAAAAGCGTTGAAAGTTGAGACTCAAGATAATGGGATGATGATGATGACTCTGAAACCGCACTAATTTGTTTATATGATGTGTGGTTAATATCTTTTGCAGCTAGTTCGCTAACACGGCTGGCCTCGATAGAGCCTTTCTTGTTAACCCTATTAAATTAAATTAACGCTTTATTAATTATTGATCAATCAATAAAATAATATTAATTTTCCAACTCACCAATATGACAAGAAATAATCACCCCATGAAGCTAAAGCTTGTGACAATATACAAAATACCAACATTACTATAAACATAAAGAAGCCACCTCCAGCCTTGAAATATTTCTTATATAATTCTAAGCCAATTTTGCCTTCTTCTTGGCTCTCTTGCACTTGCATGGCATTATCTTCGACCACTGAATCAGCCGCCGAATTAATTGATCCCTCACTATTTTGGCGATCAAACATACGACTGCCCGAACGTGATCGAGATTTAGCTTCCATGGCATCATCTTTTTCAGGATCTGCCAGCATTTGGGCGAAATCTAAACCGCTTTCTCGCAGTGATTCATAAGAACCAACTGCACTAACACGACCCTTGTCCATTATGACTATTTGATCGGCAGCTTGTAAAAATTGCAATTGATGTGTCACTAGTACCACAATATGATCGCGTAGAAAACCACGCATGCACTGGTCAAACAGATGACGTCCAACATGCGTATCAACCGCACTTAAAGGATCGTCAAGTAAATATATGGACGTTTTACGATAAACAGCTCTGGCTAAACTTATACGAGCCTTTTGTCCTCCTGACAAAGATGCACCCCTTTCACCCACCACAGTTTTGTCGCTGAAAGGTAGAAGCTCAAAATCACGCTCCAAAGCACATTTCTTGACAACTTGATTATAACGTCTCTTATCCATTGGCTGACCGAACAGTATATTTTGTCGTACTGTGCCAGTAAAAAGCCATGGTTCTTGTGAGGCATATGAAACTGTTCCATTTGTTTTAATGGTTCCCGACTCAGGACGCAATTCACCGAGTATACTTTGCATGAGACTACAATTGAATGAGATCAATTTAATAAAAATTTTAAAATTATATACATATTCATATTCTGCAAACTACTTATTACCTTGATTTCCCAGCGCCTACAGGACCGATTATTGCCACTAAAGTTCCTGGTTGCACGCGTAAGTTTACATCATCTAATGTATATTCAGTTGAATCTGGATCCCATTTGGCCTTTACATTGCTTATAATGATGCCAGCCTCGGACAGTGTTGCATGACCGTTGGAAATCAAGGGTTGTTTTTCTGCATCTTCATTTTCCAAATTTTCGTCTAAGTTTTTGTCGCCATCTTTAACAGTGGACTGGTTACTGCAATCGTAATTGGTGGCAAGATCAATTGCTGAATTGTCTACAATATCAGTCTCTTCATATTGCATATAGTTCTGTATACGTTTAATAGATACCAAGGTCTCAGCCAGCTGGGAAATGCCTAGAAAATGAATAAGAATTCGTGTGCATACATTTTTTTGGCTTGTCTTTTTTGATACTAATGGTTATGAATATGTATATGTGTATGTATGTTCATATATGTATGTATGTATGTATGTATATTACCTTGAGGGAAAAATACTGTCATGGTAGTCCTTAAGATATTATAATAAGCTGTTATGACAAATGCTTTTTCCGGCGTTAGGAAGTGACTAAGCACCACATAGCCGACTAAACTTAGAAAAATCGAGACACGTGTTAGGAACATTATGAAGGATAACAATATACCACGAATATAAGATACTTTTCTAATGGTATTGATTTCTTTTCTACGCGCATGCACCACCATTTTGCCAAAAGGTATTTCCCATGCGTACATTTTTATAACCTGTATGCCAGATATTATCTCGTTCATCATGCGCACACGTTCATCAGTCCGTAAAGCTGTGCGCAAACGCAAAACTGAAGTCTTTTTACCCAGCCATCCTTGAAGTGGGATAAACATTAACATGAATGCTACACCAAATACGGCAGAGATACCAATCTAAAATTACCAAAAAAATTTATGTAAATTTTAATTCTTTAAAAAAAGATAGAAATCAAAAAAGTATTAGGGCCATTATCACAACTTGTCGTTAGTTAAAGCAGGATTTTGTTGGACCGATAAATGGCTTTGCATTATTAAACTTTCATTTGTCATTTTTTTATCCATTCAATAGAGCGGATGAGTTTTTAAATTAAAAAAAACAATCCACTTGCACAGCCCGTGATAGAACACGTAAAACGAGAAACTTCAGAGAAGTGGCAAACTAGATGGAGAAATGAGAAACCTGGCAGGTGGACTTTCAAACTAATCCCGCGCATACAAAGGGGGAAAGAAAAAACAAGACCTAGACGCTGCATAGAGATCTAGGCAAACAGGGGGCCTGGACGCAGGCATAACAAAGATGTCGTTCTAGAACAAGAAAGGGGATCGATCCACCTCGAAGTAATGCGAAAGCGGTTCCGAAGTGGTCAACACGTCCCGAAAGTGATGAGGTGGGGTTTTAGTCGGTAGGCCCACACGGGAGAGCCCGACATACCACGATGGATGACGGTCCACGTTGAATGCGTAGTGAATTTCCCCATCTTACTCTCAAAAAAAAATTATTATTATTATTTTTATTATTATTAATAGTAACAATAACAAATGGAAGTTGTAATAATGCAAACCCATTTATAGGGCAGACAAAATCCTACCTCTAACTAACAGGAAGTTGTAATAATGTCCATCAACTTACCTCTCTATACATTAAATAAGTGATAAGCAACGTCTCCAATGGACCCACCCATAGATAGTGTATAAATATCATGGCCAAATCTAAGCGACCCACATCATTCGATATCAAATTGACCACATGACCAGCAGTGGTATTGCCCAAAGCAGTTTTACTTAGACGCAAAGCTTTCCGATAGATCATACTACACATGGCAACACGTATCTTCATGCCCGTATGCATGGTGCCCAGCATATATGGATGCATTATAATCACATTTAACGCTGAGCACATTATGACACCAGCCGCATAAAGATAAGCCGTTGTTATGTTTCCGTCATCATTTGCATAATATGCAATTAAACCCAATAGAAATAATGGTTGTAGCGTTCTGTGGAATAACAACTCAAAAAAGTGGTATTATCTTCGCTAGACAACTAAGCAAGAAGTTTTGAGTCACATTTTTACTTGAACTGTTAATATACGACTGCTATAACAACAAACAAACTAACAAATACAGATCAAGATTCTAACTCAAATCTTTCTCCCTTGAAGTTGTCGTACAGAAATTTTTCTTACTTTAAACCCAATTCGAGCAGAAATAAAACCAGTCCCAATAAAGCAAAACGTAAGCCAAAAACACGCATAGAAGCTCGCAGTAGACTGGGCTGTTTTTTGGAATTAACTTTCTTATCTAATTCCTTTTTCCATGACTGGCACATTTGATTCCCAAGAGTTTCTGAAAAGATACAAAATTTTTTACATACATACGAGTATGTATGTATGTAATTAGTAAATATGTATGCACTTATATTAAAGACAGATATCAATAATAATAAATGGAAATAAGTTTATAAGTTGGCTCAAATGTCTCAAACAATCTTGTATACGCGTCATGGGATATAAAAGGTCCAAGATCAGAACAGAAACATTTATTTTTATACCTCATTTTCTTTCTACAAAATTACTCTGAATTAATTTGAAAAATATAATTCTGTAATATTATGTTTTAAGTTCGACTGTGTCGTGCTGTTCATATTTTTATAATTTATTTAGTGATTAAATAAAACGTTTTCCTGAAGACGTCGGTGAAAAGCTGACGAAATGTTTAAAAAAATGAATAAATTGTTTTGTTTTATTTGCATCTTATGTGAAAGAAAAAATTGACCATAATTAGTCCAAATAATACAAATATAAATTGCTTATGAAATAAAAATAAAAACATACTTTTGATTCAATTGGAATGTTTGACTTGATGGGTTACTAGTAGAGTTTTTCACGGGACGGGGTCATCCCGAGAATACCCGAAAATTTTAGTGCGGATATTCCCGGGAATTTTATTAGCTACTGTTTGTAACTTTATTTTAGCAAAACCTTCTAAATGAAACTTTGAAATTGCTTTGTATTCACATATAAAACAAAAATCATAATATTTCTTTCTAAAACCTAAAAATTCGATTTTGCTAGCTGTCACGCTAAAAGTCGCCAAATGATTAAACAATTTCAATAATTTTCTAATCAACACAACTTTATATCCGTCTTTTTGGCGATAATACTGATGAACTAGAAGTTGCAATGTTTGATGATGATATTGTACATCAAAAATAATTGCGATTGTTCGAAGCAACCTCCAAAAGGGAGAGAGGCCTACTACAGCCATTTAAAGCGAGCATGTGTGTTATTTTACAGGGAAATTTGTAAGTAAAATTAAAAGTGGACATTCATATGATTCTTTAAAGGCTCTGTCGGTTTTAAAAATTCACTTTTAACTTTTTTTCTATGTCTCAATAGAAACTGATTTGTTTTCTTTTTTTTATAAATCTCATAAATGTAATTTTTTAATAAAATATATTCACTAAATTCTCTCCACCAGAAAACGAATGCATCATACATAAAATCAAAAATATAGTGTATACTATTCAAGGCGAATTCAAAACTCAATTCGCTTGAATTTTGGCTTGAATTTTTTAAATTATTATTATTTTTTTGTTTACATAAGAAAGAAAAAATTATTCGTGTATGTATATTAATACTAATAAAATACTATGTAATTGTCGGAATTGAAGAGGTATTATTAATTCTATTAATTGTAATCACAGTACGAGCTCGATTGGCGCAACTACCGATAACTGCAACACCCCGATTAGCTCAACACGCAATTTTTTTAATTAGAGTCTTTATAAGTGCAACTTTTTCCAAAAACCAGTCTCGATAAGTTCAACTTTTTGTGTTTTATAAAATTGAAAGGAATTTTCTCTTTCAATTTATTTCTTCAGAAACGTCGTTTTAACAAGTACTTAAAGTTTCAGCAAACTCAAAAGCGATGATGGAAACTTTGTCAGAATGTGTCTGCCTCCAAATTGCACAGCTTTACTTCAGCCGCTAGATCAGAATGCAATAAATTTACCAAAAATCTATTATAAAATAAACCTTTTAAAACATTTATTTGGCTTGTAATATTCGTATAGATGTTATTCTTTTAGCTAATGCATGGGACAAAGTTTCTACCGTTGCCATTAAGAAATGTTGGAACGTTTTAATGTCAAAAATTGAACAATGGACTGACGAAGACGATCTACCATTGATTTTGTTACGGGATTAGATAGTAGAAGAACAGGCTTCAATTACACCATCCATTTTAAATTTGTTGCAGGATGTTTTACCGAATATAAACTTAACAGATGGTAAAATTGAAGAATGGATCAGAGAAGACTATTAAGAGGAAAATGTAGCTATAGACGTTTCAGACGAAGAAATTGTTCAAACTGTACAAATAGAACATAAACAAAAAGTTAAAGTAGATGATGTTATTAAGTCCCTTGACATTTGTATGGAGTGGGCAACAGAAAATGACATCTCTTATAAAAAATTAATCGCTCTTCAAGAAATCAAGGAAGCTGCAATTTCCCAAAAGACTACAAAGTCTAAAACTCAAACAAAATTTTCAACATTCTTCCCCTTAAACTAAGGGTTTAAACATATTTTGATAAATAGAATTCAAATATGTATGTACATATATACACGTGTAAACGTTAATTTTATCATTTTGCTTTTTTAAACGATTTTTTTATGTTAAAAAAAATTAAATTTAATGAATTTGAGCTAAACAGTGATCCGTTTTTAAATAAGATTTTTAGTGGTCGGTTATCACAAATTTTCGGTAAAAGGAACAACGCCGGTTTCCTTTCGTTTGCGCAAATCGATCTCGTACTGTGATTTGTGTGACCGTAACATTAGCATGGTGTAATAAGTGGCTAGCGTTGCTGTATTAGTAACGGCGATCGAACTATTTGAGACTGATATGGTTAGAACTGTGGAAGCTGCAACTGCTGCTTCTGCCACCTGTGTGTCCAACAACCCGGCTTGATTTATTGGTAACACCTCTTGCAGTACATATTTGTGCCCTAGCAGATACGGTTCGTAATGACGCATCCAAAATACTTCCTATGTCCTGTTTTCTTTCCGATTTTATATCCACATTTTCCAAACACATACATACATATTTATTTCTTGTTTTTTGTTTTTTATTTTCTTTTTCATTTGTTAACCGTTTTTCACACATCTGTTCTAATTTTTAAGACGAATTCGGATGAGACTACCTGATGTAGATCTGCCTTGATACTATTGTTAATAGGTTCGGGGCGAAAACTTTCGGGATCCCGAAAAATTTTATTTTATTTCCTAATTTTCGGGGAAATGAAAAAGACCGGGAAAAAATAAACTTTATTTACTATATCTGCCAATTCTATGTACCAGAAGAGCCGAAAGGAATTTTAAAGCACTTGAAAATTAAAATATTTTTAATGTAAGTTTTCATATTACGAAAGATATGATCAATTAAATAAAAATTTTTCAGCCCCGCAACCTTGGACCAAAGCGAGAACACAAAAAAGAAACATATTTGTTTGGCCGGACACTACTATGAAGTACAAAAAGTTTTTTATTGAAAAATATTGAATTCAATTTTTTGGTGCTACTTTTTTAACAAAATTTATTTAAAGGTTCAACAACATTTATGGCAAAATTTTAATTGTCATTTATTAATATTTTGTAAATAGAGATAAATATTTTTAATGTGTGTGCGTACACATGTTGAATACATTTTTATTTTTTATTTTCTGCTGATAGCTTTAGTTAATCATTTCATTGTAAATTGTACATAAAGAATACAATTATATTCTGTATATGAACTCGTACATAGTTATTTACTTACTAGACGAAATGCATGTGTTAACGATTTCCTTTTTGGAAGAAGAAATATGATGATTTACATTTTAAGAAAATTAAACATTTTCAAAAAATTAAGAAACTGATCTTTCAAAAACTAAATTCTCCAAAAACGTTTATTATTATTAGAAAAGATGTTATGTTTGCCGCAAATCAAAGGATCTTTTGTGCAAAAGTGTATTTTTAATTAAATTTGTTAAAAAGTATTTTACAAGACCCTTTTAAATAAATTAAAATAGAATAAGTTTCCAAAAAACATATTTTCAGATTTTTTTTTGATTACCTCGATTCGGCAGAGACCGAAACTTATACATACATACATACAAATATCCTTTCTTATATGAAGTAAAAAATATGTGCGAAAAAAATTTAATGCTAATTTCTGGCATTAGTTGTTTTACTAAAGTTTTAATAATATAATGAAGTCTGTAGTTTTTGGGATATATTTTTTTGAGGTTTTTAACATTTTCTACATTTGAAAATCCAAGCCCAAGTTTTTTTCACACATTCACTAAGTTGCGAAAATATCAACATAAATATAATAATCAATATTTTTATTAATTATGTAATTGATGTACATATTTTTTGTTTGATATTTTCAAAAAATTATATTATGTAGTTTTCTTGTAATTAATTGTAATTGAAATATTTTATTGAATCTTTAAAAAATTTTCATTATTTTTTTTTTAATTAATCTTTAATATGTATTTTAATTAAATTTTTAGTTAATATGAAATTTTGTTAATCGATATTTTCGTAAGTAATAGTCTGAAATCTGATTAAGTTTTTAATCAAATCAACTGCTTTTGTGATTGAATTTTGTTTTCAGTTTTTTTTGTATACGATTTCATATACATAATCAAAATTTAAAACAAAATCATACAACTAAATTCTATATAGAATTTTACAAATTTCATACAAATTAAATATTAATTTAAGAATATAAACTGCGGTATGTTTTTTTTAGAGATAAAGGCATTCAAATTTATTTAAATACACAAATTTCGATGTATATGCAATTTCTAATCTCAAGGTCAGTAAGATTGCAAATAAATAAATGTGAAACAATAAAGATTTTTTTAATTAAAATTTTTTAATATTGATTACACTGTTTGTCGAAATTTTTAAACAATAGTGGAATATAGTAGGCTTCCAACAGTAACACTCATATCTAAATCAGAGCGTTGAGCATCGCGTTATCAACAGGGTACGTATGTATGTATTTACAATAGATTCTAAGAAATATGTACTCTGAATATACTGCAAATACACAGCTGCCAACGCGATGCTCAGCGCGTTATTGGAACAATTTATTCGTCAGACTAGCAGAACGAATTAGTACTGATTTCGAGGTCGCTACACCATTTCATCAGCTTTCTTTGTTCGATTTTATCATTTTTGGCGGTTAATCAATTTCGGTTAGTACGGAAGCCATCTCTGATGATTAATTATTCCACATATTATTACTCTCTCGCTTATTCCAGCGCCATTGGCTGCTGAGATCACGCTGTTTTTACTTGGTTTTTGTATTTCGTTGTTGAACTTCTTCGTGTTCAACCACCTTATTATTAATTATTTTTTCTGATATTTAAACTTGTATGGACTTTTACCGATTTTATACAACCCAGCGGTCCTCTTGTAATTTTAAATTCTATTTCTATTTTCGATATTAATTAAGTGCTGTTTTCCTGTTAATCGTCGAATAATTCTTGCACTCTTGTAATTACAAATCAGGGGACAAATAAAAATATTAAAATTTTAATTAAATCACATATGTACTAAAATATTTGAGTAGTAAGAGCAAAAAACTTTGACTCATTATTAGAAATAATTATTGTAAATCTATATCTGTAATACTTCAAATTACTCAGCATTTAAAAATTTGCTGGCATTCATTCGTTAATTTGATTTACATACGAGTGTTATTTATAAATCGCAATTTAATTGTCCTCTGTTTAATAATAAACTGTTTTATTTTCAAGGGATTCGCATGCAAGTATGCGAATTTGTTATAGTTGAAAAATGTCAACTCGAGATTTAAATTGCAAAACTCTGAAACGTTTTCAAAAATGTTAAAAAATCTCTAAAACTGTAAAAAGTTATGCACATTTTTCAAGTTTTAGCGATTTTCAATCAGTTTTTTTTCGAAGTGTTATTCGTGAATTTCGTTATACAACTGCCGCTCAATTTAGATTTTTTTGAGGAATATGCGATTTTTCTCGAAGTTTTGTTCTTTTGTATATTTAATGATTTTAAAACTTATTTATCATTTTTTCAAATCTTTGTTATTTACGCGATAAATGTGATAAAAATTATCGTAGTTTTAGTAACTTTAAACCAATTTTTTTTTTCAACTTTTGTTTGCCAAATTTTTGTACAAAATAAACACGCTGCATACTCAGCATTTTAGAAAGAGCTTGGATTTTTCCTAAATTTTTGCAGGTTTTTGAATGGAAGCAATTTCGCAACTTATCTATTTTGTAGTTATTTGTGAATGTTGTTTTGTTATTTTTGCGATAGAAGTGATTTTTAATTTTAATACTTGCAATTTTAAAAATTTTTGCGATGTTTTTTTTCATTTTCGTGGTAAGCGACTTTTGGCACCCTTTTACAGTTTTTGTAACTTTGAAGCAATTTTAAAGCTTTACCGCGATTTTTGTATTGTTTTGGCAAAATTTTCTTTGATTCCTCTATAAATGTACTGTTTAGCGATTTATTTTATGCATTTTTGCAATTTTTTTCCAAATTATAATAACATTCGCTATAAACTTAATTTTTCTGAAGTTATCGCAGAATTTTTGCCGATTTGGCACCGTAAAGTTTTATTAACTTTGAACCGTATTTAAAACTTTTCTTTTTGCAAATTTACATCGTTTCTGCTATAAACGTGTTTTATTAGTTTTATGGCTTGTTTTTTAATTTTATATAAAATAACGTTTTCAGGGTTTGGCACTTTTTACAGTTGCAATGATTCCGACTGAACCAGTTTAAGAGTTTGATTTTCATTCATGCAATTAGGTAAAAATCTACGTCCTTTTTTTAAATGTTAAAAACGTAATTGAAATAATTGTAGTTAAATTTAATTTTACTTTTATTAAAGTAATTCACATCAATACAACATAATAGCATTAACAATTACAAGTACAATCGCAAGTAATTGCCAGAGCAGTTACAATTACATTACAGTTGCCATACTACATGTAATTTAAATTACACTAAGGCAATTTAAAATTGCAAGTATCTAATGTAATTGCAGTGAAAACGTAATCTGCATCTTCCAAGTCTGCTAAGATCTGATAGAGAAAAATATTTAAAACAAAATTTGTTGTATTATTCTTCATCAATATTTCTTCAACTATTTTTCTACAGTCTTCGTAAACGTTTATTATTACAATTTGTGTTAAATCTGAATTTATATCTTACAAATGACTTTAATCATCAAAACTACCAATTTAAAATTGTAAAAACTATTAAAATTTTATTCAAAAACAAAGACAAAAAAAAATGAAATTTAATTTATCTTTAATTGACTTCAATTAATTGTTGTGACTCTAATTGTATTGGCGATAATGTATTTAATATAAGTACAGTGACTGTCATTAATGCTCTCTGTTCACAAATTAAAGATATTCGTTGTCTCAGGGATTTTGTTCCCGGGAAGAGACAGGGAAAAGTTCCCGGGATATTAAACAATTTTCAACTTCCCGATCCCCGGGAAATTTTGTCGGGAATTCCGGGAATTGAAATGTACTCAAAATACAACCATGTTTTTTAGAACACATTTATACAAATGAAAAAAATAATAAAAATAAAAATCGTCCACAAATTTTTCCGAGGTCTCGGTTCACATGAAAGTTTTCTTTGTAAAATTTTCTCTAATTCTCTTTCAAACTTTTATTAATGCCTACACATTGAAATTTTTTGTAATGAAATTTTAGAATTTTTTTTTGTTTTAAACGTAATTGTACTAAAGAACGAATACTTGTGACGTCGTGGGACTGGCTGTAAAAGAAAATCTAAAATAAAGCTACAGTCAACTTCATGTTGACAGTTACGAATTAAAAAACACAGGAGATTTTTAAAGAATATGAAAGAGTGAACGAACCCATTTCCGATCTTCTCTCCTCTCTCTCAAACAAACTAAGACTTTCTGAAAGAAAACTTTCATAGTGTGAAGCGAGACAAAACAAATTGCATATGTAAATTAGATTTTATTAACAATTTATTCAGCAATTGCTAAAAAGTACACCCACATACAACAAAACAATCAGGATTCTTTTTAATCTCTGAAAACTAACTCTTAGCAAAAATCGTTAGCGATATATTTTGCAAAACTTGTTTTGTTATTATTACTGAAATTAAAGTTTTATTGGCCAAACGGCAGTTGAAAATTTTTAAAATGCCAAAAAAAATGTTGACAGCTTTTAAGATACATGCCATAATATTTCATCATGAACGAGAGTTCATTAAAAATAATTAAAAAGCTTTTTACTGAAAGATTTCAATTTTATCGCTTACGATAGTTTAGCGATTTACCAAGATAATAAAATAAACTTTGCTGCTTGATCTATATTAGTTGTTTGACAGGCATTTTTGATCATTATAAGAATGTGAAAACCGAACATTAATGATATCCACTGTATCGATTTCTGTGTAACATTGATGCAAATCAATTGATGTGTATGTCCAATTCAATTTGATAAACAATTTCGAAATGTGCATCAGTAGCATATTGATGCTTACTTCATAAGACCCTCATCATCATTGAGCATTCTCCAAAGAAAACAACAGAAAAATACCACATTATTAGACATCTGAATATGTGCACAACGATTCAATAAATAATATTTACATTGACACAGAATTCATTATAATTGTTAAAAAAAATCAATTTTTTTTAAATGTATGTACATATCGTCACCTAAAATCAAAAAGGCCGTAATTTCAAATAAATAAAAATTGACGTTTCGATTCATTATGATCCAGATAATAGAAATATTTACATCCATCTACTAAATTGTATACGCTCTAAATACCAAATTTACGAAAATCAAAATCAAATTGTTCATCCAAAAAATCTGGTTATGCATTTTTTAATTTTCGCCGTTTTCAATTTGATTTTAACGATTTTAGTTAAGAAACAAACTTTTTCCTACTCGTTAAATAAAAAACAACAAGATATATATGTAGCAGTTTTTTATTGGAAATTTTTAATATAAATTAATTTTAATATAGCATATATTTTTTTGTGGAAAATATTAAACAAGAGAAGTTTTGATTCATAACTAAAAATCACTAAATATATATGTATACAGTGGCGGAAAAAATAATGGAAACATTGCCTTTTGCACTCATTTTATTAAAAATTCAAATTTTAAATAAATTTCGGATAGAAATCCAAACGTGGTTTTGTTATTTATTAATGTTCTAAATAAAAACAAAAACAATTATTTAAATAAAAAATGTCATTATTCAACGAGAAAATAAATTATTTGTAACTTCATTTAGTAAATGATAACTAAAACTTATTTAAAATTAATATTCTGTTGATCCCCCTTTTCTGTCGTATCACTTCCTTGCATCTTCGTTTCATTGAATTTCTTACAGGTTTCCCGTGGTATTGTTTAGTTTTTCCTCCATTTCCATTGGTCGAAAGTCGCCAATGTGTTTCTTTTTTCTTTAAAATTCCCTATAGATGTTCTATTGGCTTAAGGTCCTGGGATTGGTATGGCCAGTCCAAAGCGTGCACTCTATTGTCTCTAAACCTATTCTTCACCAGATTACGAGGGCGGATTGATATTGAAGCTACCTAGCTAGATGGCAGCACAAACACAAAAACTTTTTTTACAAATTGCGATCTGTCAAACGTCAGATGTTATAATTTCACCGAAATCCATCGATTAGTTTATCATATGAACGTGTGTTCAACATTTTGCATGAACATTTGCATATGAAAAAGCTATCGGCAACATGGGTGCCGCGTTTGCTCAGTGTCGAACAAACACGAGTTCGACAGACCACTTCACAGCGGTGTTTGGACATGATAAAGCGTAATGCTGTAGATTTTTGGCGTCGACTAATAACTGTTGATGGGTCCACCACTACACACCTGAAACCAAAAATCAATCGAAACAATGGATGGAAGCTGCTAGAAGTGCTCCGAAGAAGGCGAAGACAGTGTATTTTGGGATGTACACGGAATATTGCTCATCGATTATCTTGAAAAAGGATCCACAATGACAGGAAAGTATTATCGTGCATTATTGGATTTATGGAATCAAGAAAAAACGACCACATTTAAAGAAGAAAAAAGTGCTCTTTCTTCAAGACAACGCACCGGTTCACACAGTATTAGATACGATGTTAAAATTACGTGAAATACACTTCGAATTGGTTGATCATCCACCTTACAGTCCAGATTTAGCTCCTAGTGACTTTTTCCTGTTTCCAAACTTGAAAAATATTCATCTCAAACGAAGAAGTGATTACCGAAACTAACGCGTATTTTGAGGGGTTCCCAAAATCGTTTTATTCAGATGGCATAAAAAAGTTGGAATATCGTCATACTAAGTGTATTGAGCTAAAAGGAGACTATGTTGAGAAATAAATGGTTTTTGAAAAATAAAATGTTTTTTTCCTACTTAGGTAGCTTCAATATCAATCCGCCCTCGTAGATGAGTTTTCTGGGGTCATTATCTTGCATGAACTCCCATTTAAGAGGCATGTCCTACTCCGCAAATGGTAGCATTGTCGTCTATCATGAAAATCGGACCGACGCCTTTTGATGAAAAACCGCCCAAAGCATGAATTGATGTTGATTTCAGAACACATCACGTTACAAATTACAATTAATTTCAATTAAATTAAAATTTCCAATAAAAACTTTTAATTCTTTTTTTTTTTTTTGGAAAAAAGTAAACAGTGGATAGAAAAAAGTTTGCTTCATTTGCTTAATTTCAAATTGAAAATGGCAAAAATTAGGAAAGGCAAATAAAGGAACTAATATACATATAATCAGCAAAGTGCGAGTCCGATTTGCGCGTGTAGGGTTCCGCACTTATTTGACTAGGGCCACACCCTCTTGCACTTAAGATCGTCAACAAAGACAAAACAAAAAAAGAAAGAAGCAAATCGTTAACAAACAGATGAGCGAATGTTTCTGAAATTTGTATTTTATTGTTAGCTATTGATAACAACGTTCACTGTTTAAGTTGTCACTACTACATATAGATGGATCATTTTTAGACTTATTTGATATGAAACTAATACCATATTAAATTAAATTTAATGTATATAAAAAATAACATACATATCTTTTTATTTGTAGTATGTGAACATTTCATGTCTACCTATTATGGTTCACGAGATCATATGACAGACGGACAGACATCTTAGCGAAAACAATAGGGTTCCGTTTTTACACTTTGTGTACGTTACGTGGTTTTGTATTTGAGCTAGCGATACGTAATTTTTCAAAAGATTCGAAATAAGAAAATCAGGAACTTTGATTTTTGTTTTTACCTCCGTCTTGGTTATTTGTACTATTATTTTGAACTCTCGGTTATTAGAATTTTTTCTGTGCTATACCTTAGATTTAAAATTACTGAGAGTAGGCTGCGTTGCTATATTTTACATCATTTTTATATTTAGCATCTGTGCTACCTTGAGTTTCAACTAATCAGCATCACTGCTGATCAACTGCATCCGAGAGTCCAAAAAGTTTTACTATTTTCAGTGGATTTTACAGGATTGCATTCGTTTAAATGAAATTAAGAAAATGGGATCGATAATCTAAACAACACAAAATAGTTTCAGGAGATATTTTACTATATAAAAATATTCCAGAAAATATAAAAACACTTTTCATTTCAGTGAAATGTTTAAAATGTTTATTCAGATAATAATATTAGTACGTTAATTAAAACTGAGTCAATCTTAAACCTTAGATGAACTTTTATTATTTATCTTTAACCAATTTGGTTACACTTTTGCATGCAAAATTGACAAAAACCTGGAATAAATTTCCCAAAATGCTAGTTTTATATTATTCCTACATATTACTATTCATTATATATATAGCTAATTTATCTGTGTTCAATTTTAAGATTCTTAAATAGATACAGTAACAATATGTTTGAGAATAAAGCAATTACCATGTTGACAAAAGTAAGGCTTTTCAAAATACTTATCAGCGGTTTCAGCAAACGCAATAATTTTTTTTTTAACCGACTAACTTTCGACGAAAATACGCTAACCGCGATAATGGTGAACAGTGTAAAAAAAAAATTCAGAAGGTTAATATTGTAACATTCATACATTTATATTTATAATGATAAAAGCAATTACCTGATTTATGCTCATTTAATGCTCTGTATAAATCCTTTGTGTCTAGAGTTTTTTTTCGGCCTTTGAAAAATATTGGTAACGTGTACCTAGATACATATGTACATGCAATGAAATTATATTATAAATTGTAATTTAATGCAAAGCAAAGTATTTGTTTATATAAATAAAACTCATACCAAAAACATAATCTGGAAAATATATTCACGCGCTCATAAGGATTTTGTGGCAAATCATTTGGTTTTAACGATTGCATGTTGGAAAAATGTTGCTATGTCAACTGAAATGATAAATAAAGATTGGGAAACAAATGTAAGTTATAATTTATTTATTTATAATAATATATTTGTTAAGTGTTTGAATATTAGATTCTAATAAAAAAATATACAAAGTAATTTTTCATATATTGAAGTATAAAAAATTTTTGGAATTTGTATGGAAATTTCGTTCGATAATGGCAAATTGCCCCCAAGGTCTGCACAATTTCAAAACCTAGAAAGTTACAGAAATAAAATTTCTCAGAAGTCAAGTAAACAAATTTTTGTAAACCCCCACTAAATATTAATTTTTATTGAGAAATTAAAGGGCGATTATTGTATTATATTATAACAAGAGGTAGAAAAAAATTTATTATTTTTTATTCATTATCGAATTTAATGCACTTGCTACATTAAAAGTTATTGAATCATAAAACAATTTCTTTTTGTCCAGTTTAAAACACAGTAAGTGAGAAAAATAAAATTATTCAGGATATTTCCTGCGTATTATTTAATAGAATTAATGAAAAACTTTACTCTTCAATAATTTCCATTGATTTGTTATTATCAATTAAGTATTTTGATTCTTCATTTACTTTTAGAGACTCCCGAAAAATTTTATGATTTGGCGTCATCAATGGAACCATGATTTTTAATAATATTATTTTTTATTGAAATAAATTCCTCTGAATTCATTAGTTAGAGCCCTTTTCCACGATCAAAGTTTACTTTGACAAAGTCTTTTAAATTTTCTTTTAAACTTTGTTTCGCTTCTCCACACGCAAAGTTTACTTTGAAAAATTTTGTGTTCGTTTGTTGGATGAACATGCAAACGAAACACACACATGCAACCAAATACAAGTATGTGTAAACGACGAACGAAGTAGAAAGCAACTTTGCGAGTACATCAAAGTGTGTACTCACCCCCTTTCTTCTTTCCCTTATCAAAACAAGCACAAGACTTTGCAAAGTAAACTTTGAACGTGGAAAAGGGCTCTTACAACGCCGTGTTAATTTTAGCAGAAAATCTAGTTCAGTGTAGTCATCAGTAAAATCATTTTTATAAAAGAAGTTGCGAGAAACTAATGCAAATTTAGCTTCTACAATCGTGTTTTTAAGGATCTCATTTCCGAATGGTTTGTTTGTTCTTTTACGAATCGAAAAGTTTTTAACCTTAAGTATATTTAAATACTTTCGAGATTTCGTTATCGTCTATTTCAAATCCTCGAAATCGTAAATATTTTTAATTTTTCTCGTGCGAGATTCAATGTTTGCATGGATAGAGTCAGCAGACATGTGAGTATGGTCTTTGGTTAAATATTTAATTGTTATAGATTTCAAACTATTGGTTTTACAGTAAACAAAAAGGAGTATGAGTAGGTGAGATCCAAAACGAATTTTGGGGAAAAAATATGATGCGCCTGATTAAATGAACCAAATTATTTGAATGCTTTTGATACTGATATTTTATGATGTTATTGATTATTAACTCAACAGTTGGAATATGTAAGCCAACTGAAATAAAGCGCCAAAAGATCTGTTATCCCTATTTTTTGATATCCTACTCATATGAAGATTGACTTACTAGATTTTTAATTTGCCAAATTGTAAAAAAGACATCTACTAGTCTTATATAGCATCGATATTAAGCAAATATAATTTCGATTTCGAAAAAATTTTGACTTAATAGGTTTTGAAATTTCGCAGGCGAGCTGATACAGGTGCATCTGTTCAAACAAGCTTCAACAGAATGGTATCATTCATCAACTGCAAAAGATCTGAAACAAATCCTAATTTAAGCTGAATGGAATTGCTTGCAACTACATATTTGTGAAAATATTCCATATAATAATAATTTGAAGTGCTAATAAGATACGCAAACAGAAAAACAAAATCTTAAAATAAAAATGTTCCATAGAATAGTTAGCAAGTTTTCTAGCAGTGAGATGACATTGTACCTATCAACAACTTGGGTCTCATTATTTTTTAACGGGCTTAATTTTTGGATAGATACTTCAACTTATTTTGATATTTATGCTTTTGTGCGGATGGAAATATACAAGAATTACTGACAAAATCTAGCTATCATCAAAATTTAGATCATTAAACAAACTAAGCTAAGATTTTAGTGGATATACTGGTAAATACACTTTTTTTACCTTCATACAATTCAAAAGCCGTTGAAAAGTCAGAGTCATTGCATTGCTGATGGTAGGAGGGGTAAATTTTAATGACCCTAAAAAATTTAATATGATATGGTACTATTTTGTATATTATGTTGTCCTCGAAAATATAAAAAAAACACATTTTTACCATAAATGTTGAGGGAAATAACTAACCCAAATTATAAGCCAAAAAAACTCAATAAACGTCAATAAAACACTGCGAAAAACGCATTGGGTTGGATTTTTCTATCCAACTATATTTTGTCTGAAGATAGACTTGTTCACACCGAAAAAATTATGTTGCACAGTGTTTTTGTAGATATGACATTTCAATTGTAATTTGCTTGACATTTAGTTATTATTAAACAAAATACCAATTGGAAAAAATTAAAAAGAAATTATTTTGAATTATTATTATTATTATTTTTTAATTGTTTTATTATCGAAATTCAAATTTTATGAACCTACCGAAACCTTAAAATTGTGAAAAAGTCAAAGTCGTTAATAATTGTTGATAAAATACAGACTTTACGATTTTATCTTAAGTGGCAATCATGTAATATGTAAACATGTTTAAAAATTTAAGATTTGTTTATAATTACAAGACCAATAAAAAAATTTAAACGTTTTAACTAAATATACCTTCATGAAGATCAACAAAAAGTGATTAATCATGAAACAAATTAAGAACATCTTCCTCTGTGTATTGACGATTATAATAAATGACAGCCATTTTCTGGCGTTATATTATTTATTATAATGAAAATTAATCACGTCTAGACTTCCTGTTAAAAATGTTCCGTTTTTTATTTGAATAAATAGGAAAATGATTTTAACAAATTAGATGCGCTCACACGTATTTAGAAATGCATATAAAACTGAACTGTATCCAAACCAAAAAAAAATTCACGAATATAATTGTGGGAAAAATTGACAATTCCTAATAGCAAACATAAACGAAACAATTTATTAACCGCTTAAAGTACGTTAAGGGCAACAATAAAAATCAAAAATTTAACAAATGTTTATTAAAGGTTTATTAATAGGCTATTAAACGTTTGTGAGTAGTTTTATCCACTTTTGAATATTAAGGATTTATAAAGCTGTTGTTGCAATTCATAATTTAGACCATGAGCGTTGGGTGTCTTTTTGTGGCGTATAACTCGTAGTTGGCAGGCAGCACTGTTATTAATGACAGCCGGTTACTTTTTTTGTTTTTGCAAATTCATGGTCTTAATGCGAAGTGTACGCGAAAATTACACCTCCAGATTACTCCATGTTTGCGCCAGTCCGGCAGCCGCATGCCGAATACCATCTTCGAACATTAATGCCATAAAACTAAATCCAAATAAAGCCAATTTTATGGATATCAAAAACATTTTTTTATTGTTTTATTTCAATTTATTCTTTACAAAAAAAATATTAATTAAGAATTGTTTTCAATCAATCAATAATAATGATAAACGTATAATTATAGTTAATTTATCATTGTATTGTTTAAAAGACTTTGCGTTATTGGAAAATAACACAAAAAAATTAAAATTTTAAATCATTTACACATATGTACATTAGAGCGACTCAAGTTGTATGGAAGCGAAATTCGTACAAGGTTTACCCCCCTCAAAATGAACATTGGTATTTTTTATGATGACATTTAAAATATTTCGGCTCCAGCTTTGACCTCTCGTGAGCTGGACCATTTTGAAAAATGGTATATTTTTGCATGTTTTTTTAATTTGAGAATCTGTTTCCTTACCAACAAGAAGTAAGTATCACAAGAAAGGTTTTTTTAAGACGCGTCCAACTGTATATAAAATTTGTCCAAGGACGATCATTCATGTTCTTTTTTTAAGGATATTCTGTAAGAAAAAACGGTTTTTGAATTTTTTGTTCGGGGTTGTTTGTAATAAAAATTCAAAATTAACATATTTTGATCTTAAGTCGATTAAATTAAATACGGGTATTAGCTTTTTTTGAAATTCGTGGTAGTTCGCGTTTTGATGAAAATACAAAAATATATCCTTTTTCAAACGGTCCAGCTCACGAGAGGTCAAAGCCAGAGCCGAAATATTATAAATGTCATCATAAAAAATACCAATGTTCATTTTTGGGAGGGTACATCAAGCACTTTTTTGTGAGTCGCTCTAATGTACATATAAAACAAGAAAAATAATTTAAAAAAAAATTAACAAAAACAAAACGTTGCTTGTTGAGATTAAAAGTACAATATCTCTGCTACCGTTCATAAGTGGGCGTTTTTTGAAACTTTATTTGCTTGTTTGGTTTTTATAACCAATTATATATCGCGCGCAAATCAAGTATGTGAGAACTAGATCGATTTCTTATCTCGAAAATATTATAAACTATTAAGTCCATCGAAATAGTTAGTGTCAGTTTCGGGAAAACATTAAATTTTTAATAACCATCAAAAACCAAGTTAAAAAATAACTAGCAAAATGGCAAATCCATCTTTAATTTTGATGGAGTATTTAGAGGCATTACATACAGACCAAAACCACGTTTGTATATGTGCCCATAGTTTTGAAAGTGGTCTAAGTTATTTAATAGTTTATATTTGAATAATTTTAATTCCAGATGAATTTCATATAATTCTTATATATGGTTCATTGTTGATAGTATAGTTAAAATAACATTCAGTTAATGTAGTTTAAAGTAATGCGGTGTAAAATAACTGATAAGCTAATTTCTTTTTTGATCTTGACTTACACCATTGTCAAAATAACGGCCACATATACAGTAGTGGCCTTATTCATAAAACACATTTTTGTTTTATAAGACGTTTATTAAGCAGATTTCCACAGATAATTTATTTGATAAACCTTTTATAAACCAAAAATAAGAATATATATACATATCAATGGCCTTATTCACAAACGATTAATAAAATTATAGGAGGTTTAATGTTTTATATAATTTTAATTTTATTTTATATCTTGATGTATGTGATTTTCCCACATTGATCGTTTGTAAATAAGCATACAAGTCTTTGCAGTCATAACTAAAACAACTAGTTTCAAATTTTCACGTTACTCAGAATTTATCGGATACACAAAATAACATTATACTCTCAAGTTGTGGGTAGAGGTAATACATTTTTACACTTTAAGAAGAACGATATTGCAATTACTTTTGCATTATTAGCCCAATTTTTTGGAGTTATACGCCGAAGACTTGATATGTAACTAATATTTTACTAAAATTCTTGGCATAGCACTACGTGGTTTCTAATTTTTGCAAGTAATGAATATCGCTTATTTAAGTCATTTGGTATCAAAAACATCACGCATGCCGAATGCGATTTCTAAAAGTCATACAATTTGTTATAATTTTTTTATTTTTATATAAACATTTTTTTTATTGTCATATTTAATAAGCTTTGAATTTGAAGTACGTGACAATGGAAAGATGTCTTGCACAATTTTGATTGCACGTTTTAATATTGAAGACATTTTTTCTTCAAAAAAATTTTAAATACATTAAAAGACTTTATTTTTTGGGGTGAAAAAACTATAAATAATTAGTTTTTTTATTTAAAGTGATTATTTTTCGAACAAATTGGTTGTTAGTAGTTTCTAATCCCGCCTGGTTGTTGATATATTTTTCATACATACTTATGTACATACATATATATACACTATTATGTACATATGTATGGTTAGGATATCATAATATCCGTATACTCCAACATGTGTTCTAATGTCCATGGGTCTTATGGTATCACAATTGCCATTGACAGTCCATGTCATGAATCACAGAAAAACTGTGCATGGCATTTCTTTCACAAAATCCGGCTACGCCGAAAATCGTTTTCATTCGCAGCCGGTATTCGAAATGCACAAAATATAAAGCCCTTGAATGTTTCCGAAGGCTGCCTAAGAAAAATATCATTACTCAGCGAAGCCGCTATTCCACAAACACAGAGGGGAAACTCCATAAGCTGAGCAAAGCCACTATTTGATGTATTTAGAGAATAACAAAAAATATATAATAAATGAATAATCGGTAACAGAATTTTTTTGATCTTTTGACATTTTTTATTTTGGTCGATGTTGCAAAAAGAGTAACAACCTAAAAATAGACTAAACGAATTCATGTCTTCAAATGCTACATGAATCCCATAGGAAAAATAGTTGCAAAATCTTAATGCAACTCCTTATTAATTATGAAGTGCAATTTTCGTTTAAAGTAGATCTATAAATGAGTAAAGATTTCAAACATCTTTAAGCATATTTTGCATGCGATTTCGACAACTATTAGCATTATTGTATTAAAAATATTATAGAACAGTTTCACGCACGCAGCTTCAAATCAAATGATTTTTTTATCGGATGAAAAGAATTTCAGTGATAATGATTATAAAACATACATAAGCAACTTTTTACATTTGTAGTGGTCGCGCATTATTATTTGTTAAAATATAAATAATATACAAGGCAGAGATTTACAGTTGTTGGGTTTAAAATAAATTTACATTGAAAATTAGTTTAGCTACGCCAGCGTTCACTGATTTATTCGTCCTAAGCCAGTTAGCATTTTATAAAATTATTGATCATATTCGAGTCTTTTAAGACTACCCTTCTGACTTTTACTAACGAAAGGCGGTGCCTATTCCACATTACGAATAACTAGCTGATTAATGCATCGGTGAAATAATTATGTAAAATCATCGCTGAATTCCCAACCAGAGGTAGCAATAGTACGATTTCCGCAAACATAGCAAAAGATATTCAAATCCAAGTGTTGCTCCATTAATACAATTATGGCCTTATTTTGTAAAATGTCACGCTTAGTGCTTTTAAATTTTACTTGGAAATAATCCTAAATATAAAACAAAACATAAAATTATAAAACAAGGGCCATCGAAATATTAGATGCCAAAAATGTTCTCACTAATAATATTTTTGCCAAACAAAATTATAAGAAAGTAGATTTATTGAAATAAAATTAAATTTCCGCGATCTAAGGCGAGGAAAAAATTCGTAAAGAATATACAGCCCAATTACGAATAAAAAATTCCCCGGGAGATTTCTCCCATTTGTCAACATATATGTGAACTGCCCCTTTTTGGGAAAAGGGTGAAATCTCCGGGGGAGTTTTTATTCATAATTAGGCTGATAATTTTTTGCGGGGAAAAATAATTAAAATTTCTTTTGAAGTTTTGCATATTTAATCAAAATTGCTCAATTTCAATTTTCAAAATACTGCTAAAAATATAAATATATCACTTTCATGGTGCTTTAGAGCGAAAATATTAAATCGAGAATATCGCGAGTATGAGCGCTAACTGCGAAAAACGACTAGTAGCGTTGAATTCAACGGACTCGAATTAACTTTAAAAGTAGAGTGAGAGCTTGTTAAAAAAAAGTTCCCATTTCATGCACAGTGTAATTTTTATTCGCTCAGTTGTGCGAAATATAATTACAAATCAATGCCCTAAACAGTCATATATCAAACCACTTCATGATCTATTTGCGATTGCTATACATTTTTATTTTTGTATTATATTGTATTTTTAATGAATCACTGCTTAAGTATTAAGGTAAGTAATATTTTGTTCGCTTTTTAATCGCAGAATAGGTTATTTAGTTTTTGGTGATTTTTGATGAAATGATCTGCCAAATGGTGAATGGCAAAACTCAAAAACAGATCGGCTATGTACTATATGAATGTAAACCTCTCTTGCGAAAATATTTACATATCCATACATATATATTTACAGCTTATTTAATAAAACCCATGTTAAAAGCTTTTAAGTCACCCTTTGTACGAAAGTTCAGGAGCCTATGATTAAATTTACAAAAATTAAAAATTTGAAAAATACACAATGATTTTATTTTCCTTCTCAAGCAGTCAACTGCTTAAAACCGAACATCTAATAAATTAAAAGTTTACGTTTTCACTTTGCAAGAATAGGAAATATTCAGTATTTTCTCTTTCCATTCATCAATTGAATTAAATTGTGTTGAGATGTTTGTCAAAAAACAATTAAAACAATTAATATAAAGCATCAATTATTAAATGTAATTACAGCGAATTGAAATTTTAGATAATCAGTGTGTTGTTTTTTTTTTGTTTGCTGCTTTGTACACAAATATAAATAGAATTCAAAGAAATAAATACGATATTTATTATTTCTATGAATATAAATAATGAAATATTTCTCTGTTCAAGCTATTGTTGTTTACACGAATGTAATAATAATAACACAATTTTTTATATTTTAGATATTGGAAAATGTTTATATGGGAAATGTTTATACATCAAAGTACTTAAATCGAAATTAATGACGCCTCAATTTCCTACACTCCAAATAATCCATGCAACATTTTACGAAAAAAAATACAATTTACAAAAAAATAAAAAAAAACTTTCCTATTTTTTTAATAGGATTTGAAATAAAAAAAATTATTTATTCATTTTTTTATACTTTCACACATAATGAAATAAACAGGTGGCATTAATAGGGCTACAACTACAACAATACAACAAAAAAAGGAATTTTTGTATGTGTAAACTCTAACCCTTTTTCAAAAATTATTGTAAACAAAAATTAAAAAAATAACTTCACAGAAACCATTGAATTTGTTGGACTCTACAAATGAGCAAGACAAGGAAGTGTGGATTACTTTGAAAGTATTGCGGTCCATATAGAAGGTAGTGACACTCTCAAAACAAGCACAAATGTGTAAGTACCTATAAGAAATTATTAAAAATTTTAATAAAAAATAAACACAAATAGTACAAACAAAAGCTTGGATATTTTGTATATATAAATTAGAGATGTGATCGTGAGTGATTTCTCAATAGCGCTCACGATAAAAAATTTTACTCATGCACGACCTTATCTTTTTGACTCCGCTTCATGCATGCTCACGTGCGTAGGAAAAAAAAGTTACGCGCAATCACGACAACTCACACTCACGAAATGTTCACAAAAAAAAAATTAAATAATTAAAAAAATATTATTATTATCACTGATCCATTCTGCTGGTCTGATGAATAGACTGTTCCAATAATACTTTCTTAATAAAAATAATTTTAGTTCGAAAAAAATTCTAAAATTAATAAAGAAATGAGTAAAGTAAGATTTGAACTTGAGCGAAACAATTCCTTTCAATATAATCCTAAAACAATTTAAGTAATTACGTAGAAATACGTAGAAATTACGGCATTCGATATCGAACGAAATTTCCATACAAATTCAAAAAATTTTGTATGGGATTTCGTTCGATATCGAATTCCTTAATTTGCCCCCTGACGTTCGAAAATCGGATTGAAATCAATAACTTCGATACAGAATATTTATGGAATAACCATGGCAGGTGTTATTTATTTACCATCGTGTAGCAGGATCTATTAATACAAGTTATGTTGAAAGCACATCTGATCTATTTTTCTTTTCGTACAGTGCATTTAATTGTCAAAATTTGATATCGTACAGAGTGGCCCAAAATTACCGAAGGGGTTGTTTGAATTCCTTATAACTTTTTTTATTACATTTCCTTTCAGCATTTTTTAGAGAAGACTTGGAAATCTAAAATGGAACAACACACAATTGAACATCGTGTCCAAATCGTTACACTTTTATTATTTTTATTTGAACATGATTTTATTCATAATATTATCATGACTGACAAAGCCCATTTCGATAATAGGCAAAACTGCAAAATATGGGCTACGAATAATCCAAGAGTAGTTCAATACACTTAAGTGTATTGGGCCATATTTTTTTTATGAAAACGTTGTCGCCATTTCCAGCACTGGTTCCAGCAGGATGGAGCCACAGCGCACACTGCGAGGTACACAATGGCTTCTTTCCGCTATATCTTTGATGAACGAATTATTTCGCGTACAATCGATTTTAATTGGCCACCGCATTCACCGGATTTAACTGCTCTAGACTGTTTCCTTTGGGGATATTTGAAAGGAAAAGTCTATATTAGTAATCCTAGATATAATATATGCGACAAAATCAATAACAGCTGAAGTTTTGCGAAAGCTTATGGAAAATGTTTTGGAAAGAGTTTGAATATGCAAAGCAGAAAATGGCCACCACTTGCAAGATATAGTTTTTCATAATTGAATTAAAATATTTTTTAATTGAATTAAAATTTATTTTACATTAATATTTTGTATAGCAGAAAAATAATAAATAATTATGTCTTAAATAAAAAGTTATAATGATCTCAAACCCCTTCGGTGATTTTGGGCCACCACGTATATTTGGAGAATACTTTGTTTAAGTTTATTTGTTATATACTAAAATCTTTAGAAGTGTGTAATTAAGCAAGTAAATAACATGTTTTCAGCTAAATTGTTTTATTTGTTGTTAATCATATTACATTACTGATGATGGATGATGCATCACTTTAAAATTCTTGAGTTAGAAAATATTAATATAAAATAACACATATTATTATTAATAATGAAATGGCATACAATATTTACGTTTTAAATACGTTTTGACAAACATATGCCAACACGATTTTATTACATGTGTTTGTTAGATCATTAGAGAGGCTCAAATTTGTAGAAGAAATTAATTCAGTGCAAAACAAATAAAATTTAAATTTAATCAAGATTTTGAATGTGAGCAATGGTGTAAGGAAAGGTATTTTCTCTAATATGAATTTCTTACACAAAAAGAAGTAAATTCATAGGCTGGGAGAGCCGGTACGAGCTAAAATCCCTCGTTTTCTGCATTTTAGGCGGAGCCCTACCTGTCGATAGATTTCCCGATCTTTCAACTACATTACGGGATCTTACAATCCTCCAAACAGTCTAATATTTGGGTTGAATTCATCAGTGTATTTAATACCTTAAGTGCCAGATTCAGATTCTGGGGATCAATCAATGTAGATGATGCACAATCATATCGCTTCATATATTTGGCGGCAAAAAAATAAGTTATCTTAGAGCAATAAAAATTTCGCGCACTTCTTTAAATCGGTCAGGTATATACAAATTTGAAGCTGGGTTGATGTTCGCATTAATATTCGTATCCAAAAATTAAAAAATGCCATAACAACACAAATAAGAATTGTAGATTCACAAAATTTCTCTCACAAACTGCTTATAATGACCCTAATATTTTGACCGAATTTAGTCCAATTGGGAGTATACGCTTTGTACATACATATATGTATGTCCTTTGGAATGAATACAACAAAAACTGAACAAAAATTAAGGTTGCTTAATTATTTGTTTCTTCTTCTACGAAACATTTAGAAGGCTTGTTTAAGTTTGCATCATATAAAAAAATATTAAAATTTGATAAATATATGCGGAACAATTCATACCTCCTCCATATATCTTAAATTAAATTAAAAAATGTCATAACAAATATAATACGGTGTTCAGACATACACCTTTATCGAGATTATCGCAATAAATATTATTCAAAATTATTGAGCTCAATATTCAATACAAAATTTTAATTTAATTATTGTTCAATAAGTTCGAAATTGCTATATAAAATTGAGTAAAACTTGAAATACAACACTGTTCACAAGTGTGTTAGGTGAGCAAAACTATCTACAATGGCAAATGTTAAGAAAATATTGAAAAAATACGTTAAAAGTATGGCGAGTAAAATTGAGCGTAAGTTTATTAAATCTATAATTTATAATAAAAAACAAATAAACCAATTTCTTTTTTAAATAAATAGGTTTAAAAATTAAGAAGAAGAGAATGGGCTGGAATGAGGCCAGTGAGTAAAATGGATGGACTTCATGGACACAGGAAAATTGGCCACATCTACGCAGAGATGGCCGATGAGCTCATCCAGCAGGGTTACTCTTGTAGTCAATGGCATGTACAAGTAAAGTTGCAGAACTTTACACAGCGGTACAGGTATTTAGTATATTTATATCTACATAAAAAAACGTTATAATTTTTTTTTTTGAAATTAACATTTTTGCAGAAAAGAAAAGGCGGGAATAGAAGTATCTGGTGGAACACCTTCCAAATCACCGTGTTCTCCGTGTTCTGAACCGAGTACGCCAGCACAACAGCTCTGTGTTTCTAGTACATAATATTCATTTCTTTTTTAAATAGGAACTTATTTCCATTTTTGTAATTTTCAAAACAAATTTCAACGACCAAATAAAAGAAATTTTATTTTCTAGTAGTAAAAACGCCTTTGAAATAAATATTTTCATTTAAGCATAAACGAAATCACTTCAAAAGAATCAAACATTTTGTGGAACTATCATTTCTTTAATACTTATGAAAGGAGCAGATAATGCAAGCGGGCGAAGAAACTGCTTCTAAATTGATTTTTGATCTCAATCACAGATTTCCGTACACAATTCACAAATGATGACAAAAAAACACGAACTCATCTTAATAATTACGTTTGATGCTTGATTTTCTTCCACTTCTACTTTTACAAAATAAGATTAAATAAAACATCTTATCAAATTATTTGGGTATTCTTTTATACATAATTTCGTTATGCACTTCCTTTGTTCTACTGTAAATAATTTAACAGTTTATTGAATGTTACTTATCATTAAAAAGTTATAAAAAAATGTACATATGTAGAGCTTTTTTGATACATCGAACTGTTTTTGAGGCAAGAGATCAGGCGTCTAGTAATCTATATTACCGGAAATGTTGGCAATATATATTGCAAAGTTCACGATCCGTCCGTCCTCTGCGAGTTAAGCTGACTTGGTACTGCATTTGTTCATAAGTCTCCCGAATTCTACCACAGCAACGTCATACGCATAGATAGTGGATTTAAATTTCATCAAATCCATTGCAAAAAGTAACGTGTATATGGCAAGAGAGGAGAGAGTACCAATTTTGCTTTAGTACTTTTTTAATTATGAACCTTCATATAAATCTAATTACCAACTGGTTCATGAGCAGTACCTCTTATCCATTATAATGATCTCTAATCTTACATCCTTGAAGGATCTTTCAGTGTCTATAAGGGCAACTAATGTAAGTATAGCTGTTATGCTTTAAATATATTTCAAAAGTCCAACGAACAAATGATCAGCATAAACTTAGTGAAATCTTAAATAGAAAAAAGTTAGATTTTATGAGCATGTAAATAGGTCACTATTGTTCAACAGTTAGCCAGGATGGATTTTCAAAACCACACATAATTTTAATTTTAAAAATTAATTACTTTCAAATAATTTACAAAATAAATTATGCAGTTTGTTCATTAACTAAATATACATTTTCGGATCTTATAACAACAGTGATTGTGTCATAAATAAAAATCAAACGAAAATAAACTTTTAACTTCGCGCTATCAAAATAATGAAGTTACTGTATTGATGCGAGTTTTCATCAGATCTCAACGTTTTGAGGTCATGGGAATCTTCTCAGACTTACTTTTACGTTGATATCTGATGTCTTACTTACTTTTTTTTTTGGTGTATGTATATAAACCTCTCATTACTTAAGAGCAGTCAAATTTGCGTCATTCCAAAGACATAGGCCTCAGTTAGATTTCGTGAGATAATGAACCAATTAAGGTGTCAGATTTAGAGCATTTTGGAAAATAATGGTTTTTAAAATTTTTTTAAATAAATTTTAAATTAATGATCCGGTCGCGTCCAAAATCTAATCAGCCTTTAAACTCCAAAAACAACATCATCTGCTGCTAAAAATCTAATGATCCGTTCGAAAGATATCGTTGGAGGAAAATTTCGAAAGAAATTATTTATTTATTTTAATATCTCCAAAAGTTGTTGTCAAACCGATTTTTGAGATGCATTACGTCGAAAGTCGCAAATTTGATCTACGTCGGCTAAATGGTTCCTAAAAAATCGTTTTCGAAAAATTTTGAAAAAATCATTTTTGTTTTGTTTTTGATCTAAAAAAGTTGGAGGGATAGAAAATTTACAAATTTTTACCGCTTGGGCTTGAGCTTAGCGGGAAGTTCCAAGGATGGCGGGCAAGGTCAACCGTTTTCAATTTTTTTTTTGTAAATAAAACTTCGAAACCTCTTCGGTATATTCCGAAAGGGTTCGGGGACGAATCCATGATGATTTGGTATTGGTGACTGAATAATAAACAAAACACGGAGTATTCAAGACTTCTTATATTCTATGAGTTTTATTTTGTTTGGCGAATTTTGCCTTTTTATTCGGCCAATTGTAGAAGATTAAAGAAAGCAAGCAATATTTTCTTTTAATCTACTACAAAATGTCGTACTCGAAGGCGAAATTCGTTAAACAAAATAAGGGTGTATATATCTGTTGGTGATTAAATTGCTCTATGAAATCTTACATAACGAATTCTTATTGCTGTATATTCATTGTATTTATGAATTTACTTTTTATATCAATAAACTGAAAAGTTCTACGTTTTTTTATTGAACCGAAATTTTTAAAAAGAAATACATATCGTCGGTCACCAGTTGACAACTCTTAACATGTTTTTTTTGTACTTTTCAGGAGACAAAAAAAACGTTATTACTCCTAAACCGTGTTGGAAGTAAATAAAAAACCAAAATTAGTAGGAGAAATAGGGAAGGAAATTTTTTAAAAATATAAATGAAACGTACTAGCACGCAGAAGGACAAACAGTCTTTTGGCATCAAAACCCCGATTCGATTTTTTTGCGAGTTAAGAGTTGTCAACCTGTGACCGACGATATGTTCCAGATGCCATAGCAATAAAAATTGGGCCACTCTAATGAACATAAATACATACATACACGTGTTTGTATGTTTGTGTGAATTGAAAACATTAACTCGAATTGCAAGCAAGACATATCAAGGATTTTTTTAACACTTGTAATATTTTTTTTACTATTGTATTGCGATTCCACTATTCCCATTGTTAGGAGACATTTAAAATACAATGAAAATATCTATAGTAGAATGAAGGAAGAAGCACTGTAACGAAGGCATATTCGCGTTTACTTATTCCTTTATTTAACATTTTTAAATAGATAAATGAAACGTTATCAAAGTCATTTTATAGCTTGTCACAACGTACGTATGTACATTAAAAAATGGCTCATCTATCAATATCATCAGTAGTTTTACATCCCAAAGTAGGGTTGGCCAAATGAGTTATAATATAAATATAATGGCAAGTTTTTTTTTTCGAATAGCATGTGTTGTTTTCAATGTTTAAGTGTTGCCTGGTAATTCCTTCTTAAAGCAATTAAATAATGCGTGATTCAAATTTATAAGGTTTCTAATATAAATGTAGGCCGTTTGTGGACACCAACAAAACTGTAGTTGGGTTGTCAGGCAACAAGAAAAAGTTAGCGGTTGCCAAAACCACATTATTTGCCAATTTGTTAATTAATGTCCATCTACGGAGGTCAAAATTAACAAATTTTAAGTTTGAAGACATTGTTACTAACACTCTAAATTTTATGCCACCAAATCGACCATCAAATACCACTAAAAACACTAAAACTTCCTTTGAGTCTTACAACGAAAAATTAAATTTTAAACTTGTCATTTTTTATGCCCGGTTTTCTTCTGTATCCCACTCACCAAAAAAATAAATCAAGAATTTTATTCATGAATTTAATTCCTCGTATAAATAGGGTCTAAATGACATCTACGTTTTGATTATCATAAATAATAATAAATCGATTATATGTATTTTTGTATTCAAATAATTATCAATCGCACTACTGACATGAACTACTAGAAAAACTATTAACTACTAAAATTAATTTTTCCCATTTAACATAAATAAAAAAACACGAAATTTAGTGGTAAAATTTAGTTCTTATCACTGTTTAAAGAATATCTTAGAACTCTTAATTTCTAGCCATATAGAGCGTTTTTGTTAAACTTCGGCAAATTAGTTATTTATATATAAATGGTGTAGTATTGTATCTTCTACACCATCGATGATGCCATCTTGTAGTTGGCTTATCGGTCACCCTCTTTCTGTTTTTGCCTTGCAAGGATTAAATATCATAACTTAAAAAATTCGTCCAATTCTTTTGCAAAAGGCGCTTCTCTAAAATTTTATCGTGTATCATACTTAAGAATATACATAGTATATTAAGTTGTCTGAAATTTAGCCTTGTATATTCTGAAGTTCCAATTTTCAGTGATGCATTAAAGCATTCAATGTTTCCTTTGGAATTTGGTTTGCCAAAAATTTTTTAAATTGAATGACGTGATATTACATAATCTAAGGCGTCGTTATGCAAGTCCATTACTATTCAACAACTGTTTCTCGCAATAAGGCCACGCTTTCACGACCCATGTGGCTGATTTTCGCAAAACAGCTAAATAATTTATACACCAGAGCAGCGCTCAGGATGACAGTGGGATACGACTCGTCTTGTATTTGTAGGTTGAGTCATACCAATTTGATTTTATTTGATATCCATTTGCCAACGCAAAATTATTTTTCAGATGTACTTTGTATTTGTATTGGTTGTTGTTGGACTGTTTAAGTGACGAAGACTTAAACAAGTTTAATGTGCCTGCTTGACAGCAGAGGCACTGCAACACTGATCTAAAAAAAACTAACATTACCCGCAATATCAGAGTTGTAAAAAACAATTAAGCTTTCGATTTTAACCATCTTTCCTCTCCCACTATCCCTTTCCCAAAGAAGGTAACACACCTACTGGTTGGTAGGCATATTAATTGCCTGAGTGTTAGTTCTCTTTAAAAAAAAAATAAAAA
Source organism: Gymnocheta viridis (assembly GCA_956483585.1). NCBI lineage: Eukaryota > Metazoa > Arthropoda > Insecta > Diptera > Tachinidae > Gymnocheta > Gymnocheta viridis. Next base: position 33,912,548 of record OY101442.1, on the reverse strand, counting down.
TTTGTCATTTAAACGCATTTTCATGGTAAATAGTTCCAACGTTTCTTTTCACAAAATGATTAAATATTTTTATGTAAATAATTAAAAATATTTTGTAAGCGTACACATAAAAAACTATTTTCAAGCACTCATTTCAATAAACTTGTTCATATAAATTGTAGTATGTATTTGATTGTGCAAGTTCTGTTTATTAGACAAGTTAAAATAAAAACAATTCTTTGAATTGATTTAATAAATTGACAAACTCAAACTTGCAAATTTGCTATTTCAGTTAAACTCCATATGAATTTTTGAAATTTTGATCAGTGTAATCAGATTGTCTCTGTTTTAACTAAAATTAAAAACCTCTAGAAAAATATTTGCGTTTAAATTTTGAACGCTATAACAGTCATGCCGGATATATCGCCGGATTCTCAGTTAATGAGAAACCCTAAAATTATTTAGACATCATTTCCTTAACAAAATATAATTCTATGTATTGTCTTTTAGATTCTTGGAAAAGTGTGTCATTCTATTGTTGTCTTCAAAAATAATACTTGAATCTGTTAAATACTACTAATGGCAAAATTGATGATTGTTTTGTGCACAAAAAATAAATTATTCCTAATGGGAATTAAAAAAAAATATGTTTAAAACGTTAAACAATACAAACACATTTAGTACATGCACTAACCAGAAAAAGCGTGCGTACAAATTTTAATATTATATTATTATAAATTCTTTTAGAAATGAAAAACAAATCATATTTCTCGAAGATATTGCTTTAATTATGCTATTTATATGACTCTCTTAACAATAAAAAAATTAACAAATTCGTTATTTCATATTTACAAAAAAAAACAATTTGTGAGCGCAAAAAAGTACAAACGCGATTAGTTTACTGGCATTTATGTAATTGCATTTATCTGTCATTCAAAATAAGTGCATATCGTCGATCTCAAGTAGAAAGGCCTAACGCAAATAATTGTAGCTTTCAGCAGAAGGTAAAAACATAAAAGAAACTGTACAACTGCTTATACAACTGCTTTGTACCACTGCTTGTAAAAGCTTTTTTTCACACTATTGCAATAAATTTTTGTGACGAGGTGTATTTGTGTGAAATGTATTGGAATCACTGAAGAACTAAATTTCGTAAAAAATACTAATTAGGGCGTTTCTCTTGAGACCATCGTACTTTAACCATCTATATTAATAATACGCAAACACGTTTTTTAGATTTTGAAAGATTTATCAACATAGATGTGCACAATCTTAATTTTATTTAAATCGGTTCGATATTTAGGGAGCTATAAGCGTTTAAAGTTGCTACTAACACATGCAAACTTATTACACGTGCATGTAAAATTTTTTTTTAAATAATCGAAGTGTGCATGTGTTTGTACAATTTGCTTTTGCATAGAAATGAGGCAGTGATTTTTCTATATATACTTTGTAATAAGAGAAGGAGAGAGAGAGCTAATAAGTTTTAAGTTGTGTATTTGGATTCAAAATTTTAGAATGTTTCTTGTTTTTGTATTTCTTCATATTCATTTATGTAAATGTTTAATATTAATTTCTAGAATGCAGTCGATTGAGTCTGCCGTTGGATGCACTAGTAAATATAGAAAGAGCAAACAAATTAGTCTAGCTGAGGGGAAAATCATTGTTTGCCTGTGGAAGCAAGGGTAATCTTTAAGAGGAATTGGCGATATGGTAGAGAGGGCATTTTATTAAGTAACCGCCTGTTTCTAGAAAATGAAAACAAAATTGTGAGGAATAATTAACATTCAAAACAACAATAAATAACGAATATGTTTTTGTTTTCAATACAAATTCTCACTCACAATTGGTTTTCCTTTTCTAAAAACAGGCAGTAAAATCAAAAAATACTATTTTCTATATAAATTTGAATATTTATTTTGTTTGAATCTGATTTTTCTATACTAGACATTCTTGAAGTAGGGAATTTTATGCGATAAATAATTTTAGTGAATCTGCTATAAGTCCTAGTACGCAGACTTATGCCGCAGCCGCGAAAATAACAGCACTTCTGATGTTGCTAAATTGTTTACCAGTTGACAGAATTTTAATTTTTGGTACAACTATTTTAAAGTCAACCCGTTTAAATGGAAACGTTTGACCTATTTATATTTTCTATCTTTTAGTTTGTTTTTTTCGCTTATCTAATTGCGTAAACTCCTTCCTCATCCTACCCAACCTTTTCATTGTTTGTCAATTTCTCACTATCAAACTCAATAAAGTGCCAGCAAATATGTAAGGAAACGCTTCCTTTGGTCCGCCAATCTCGACTCGCGTTACTTAGTTGTTTGTGATACTATCCCTTCCCGTACTTTATGTAGTTCATAATTTCTCTCGTCTTCATTCTCTTCAATGCGTTTTTCTTATTTTTTCTCATCATTTTTGTTCGAAGTGAAAGCTTTTTTAAAAAATATTTTAAGACATCGCACACCGTGTTTGTTTTGATTTTGTATCATCCTGAGTGTTTAAAACTTAGTAGATGTCTTGATAGAGTGTGACATTCAGTACACCTGCTTTTGATGACTTCTCTCGGCTCATAGGAAGCTTCTTCAGGGCTCGTACTATAAAATTCGTTAAGTTTGTGGGCTGGCGGCGGGTATGCAATGCATTCGCTTGCGATCAGTTTTCGGCATGTGCCGGTCTTAACTCCTCCTGATGGCGACGGATAATATCTGTCGGATGGCCGAAAGACAAGCTTGTCCTCGAAAGTACATTTCAACTTAGTGAATTGAAATCCTAGGTGTTGTGCTTTCGGGGTAGAAGATACTTTTGAGTATTTTGCAGACCTAGAACTTTTGGTTTCAATCCTGGTATATAAAGAAAGTAAGTTTCGTTTTACGTTAATTTGCGAAATCGTATGTGATCTTTCCTGGATTTACTTTTGGTCACATACGTATCCTCTAAGGAAATAAGACAAGGTTACAGTATGTGTTAGCCAGGGTAGAGGCTTACCAGCATCCCTATTCGGACTGTCCTTATGTAATGCTCGGGATTCGGTAGCCCCGTAGATGACATGCTTCCAGTGGGATTTCAAAGATGATGCTCGTTGGAATCCTCTTTTGAGAATGCAGTCCGTTGGCAGACTTCGTTCTGACCCCACGGGGTTTAATAGATGATACCCGCGTTTGCGAGGTAGAATTCTACGGCCTGGTACTGGTTAGTTGTCCTTCGGTAGATCAAGTGGTGGCTGTGTTTCAAATCAAAATCGCTGGTAGTGATAGTGTTCAAATGCCTGACGCTCAATCCGAATCGATGGTCAAATATCGATTTTTTTGCAAATTAAGTGAATACACTCAGACACATAACAGGTACTTTCGGCAATAAATTTTTTGTTTAAAAAAACAATAAACTACGTTAAAATCGGCCACACTGATCTCGAAATATACTGATGTACTTCAGCAAAATATTAGATATGCCGATAAAAAAATCTGTAGGTGATGGAAGAAAACTGAAAACACAATATTTTTAAGCGCACCAAACTGATTAAAAAGGTCGTAGCTTTGTTCAAAAAGGAATTTCATTATCGCTCGGTGTAATTAATTTATAAACAAAATGTTACAATTCATTTAATATAAATAATTTAAGACAGGAATAATATCAATTTTTACCAATGCGCAGTGTAAATATTTCATAAAAGATTTATAATCACTTTTACCTCTCCTGATATCTGTATTTTTTATATAAGAAAAGGTCAATCACATTTTTTTGTATTCGGTAATGTGTTATCATTGGCAAATACATTAATCAAATATGTTTCTATACATTCATACCATAGTGTTGGAAAAAATAATAGAAACAAGAAAATATTTGTTGAATCTTTACTTTTTACAAAACAAAATTCTCTATTATCACTGTAAATGAATGGTTTCTGACGGTATTTATTACAGAAACAGGAGATCAGTTTTTATTTACAATTAAATTGTTATTTAGTATTTTTCAGTCGCGAATAACATTAAAAAATACCAATATTCGTAATTAAATTAAAATCGACGCTGCAATAGTTCCTGCAAATCGTCCGAAAGTAGGTTAGGTTCCATTGGCAGCCATGATCAAGCACAGCTCACGTGGGTCCATTAATTAGTTCCCGTTGTGCTACCATGTTGCCCCGTCTCCCAAGGATCCTATGTTATCTGGCTGCTGATATTCTCACACAGCCACACGGTTGATTCAATGAAGGAGTGTATCCTGTTTAAATCAATATTAGAGAGACAGGTTTGTTCCCAAAGGTTTCTTTGACCGAATAGTTTAAGTCTTAGATCATTGAATGCCGAACAATGACAGAGAAGATGTTCCGTCGACTCTTCCTCTTCTTCATCGCCGCAACTTCTACATATGTCATTGCAATTGAGCCTTAACCTTTGGGCGTGCCTCCCAATAGGCCTGTGGCCAGTTATTACCGCGATTAGGTTTCTGATATGATGTCTGGATAGCTGAAGTGCCCGCCTAGTCCTTTTTCATATATTATGGGCCAGATTTTCCTAGTTTTCCTACAGGTAGTTTTATCTAACCATTTCTGATTTGTAGTAAGGTGAAACTTATGTGCAATAAGTTGTTTACTCATTGGGAGAGAGACGCCTATGTCATGAGTTGAATCTTTTCGATTTTTTACAGAAACTGACGTGTATTTCATTGAAAAAATTAGGTATTTGATTTGCAAAAAAATAAGAGAAACGAAATTATATTTCCCATTCAGGAGATCTGCTTTTATTTACAATTAAAGTGTTATTTAGTAATTTTCAGTCGCGAATAACATTACAAATACCAAATTTCGTAATTAAATTAAAATCGACGCTGCAATAGTTCCTGCAAATCGTCCGAAAGTAAAAAATAGCAAAGTAAAAATAGCATTAACAACTTTTGAATAAATGGGAAAAAGTTAGGGAACAACAGAAACTATGAAAAGTTCAAAAAATAGATTCTCAGTGCAATTCATGCCAAAAAGAAGTTGTATGCTCCAGTGAAAAAAAACAAAAAAAACATTTAAACATTCTGTAGCCCAAAAAATCCGAATACAAATTTGAAAGTTGTGAACAGCCAGTTGTAACTTAAAGTTGTTATGCACCAAAACGTAAATTTTTTTAAAGAAGAATTCGAGAAGATATAGATGTCGATTAGAAATACGTTAAAATTACTTGAATATAAATTTTCATAAGTTGAGTTCTATTGAGTTCTTTCTTTGTTTATTTGGGACGCTGAATTCGAATTTGCACTTGGTTTTTTTATCAGCTGTAGTTTTCGAGATATGCCGTTATATTAATAATTAAGGCACTTGCACGACATACTATATTAGCATAACTTGCCCTATTTAGTAAAAAAAATCCAAATTCCACAACGAAATTATCTTTGATCCGTGCAAACATGAGGGTAGTATTTAGTTGGAAATCTTCTATTGCTTAGCACTTCAACACATTGTTTTGGCATTGTTTGGAAAAACGCACGATATTGAATCTGACTAATTTTATTCTATTCCCCATGGATTATTTACCATAAAAGTTCTTGCTTTTGCTTTTCTATGGGATTTAAATAGGGAAGTGCAATTAAGTTCGTTTTTTTGGTGTTTACAACATATATCGATTTGTGCACAGCGATTATTTTTCTTTTTTTGCAAACGCGAGCCACCTTAATGTGTATATATTTAATGGCATCTATCTGATTTCATATTACATCGCTCATTTAATGCAACATACTCATATCTCTAAAAACTTGATTTTTGATTTAAGACTTTAGAGTTATTTGTCGTATCGATCTTATTTTTGTGTAAAAAAATATAAAAATATATGTTGTTTCCTCGCCTCTTCAGAGGAGAGTATTTCTTTATTTTTCTATTGAGATGCGAGTAAACCAACTCGTAAGTAAACTCGTTTTCTAAAGATCGAATTCTTTTTTTTTTTGAGATATGACTACCTTGCAATAATGAAACGATATTTATTTATCTACACATATATATATATGTATGTATCTATAATAATTGTTTTTATTTATGTACGTAAACAAACATCCACACATATTTATAGTAAGACCGGCAAATTGTTTGTACCGATTCCCTGTTGTCCAACTCGTCGAACACGGCATTGTTGTCTTCGATGATTTTTTTACGGCTTGTTTTATATCGATTAGATTTTCCAATCGAGTATTTAAAGAAAATTGTCGTTCACGTTAATCTGTATGACAGGGTCCTACGTTTGTTTTTAATCAAACTTTCTTTGAGCGACAATTCGTACGTGTTTCCTTATTTACGACAAGATAAGCGATCAAACAAACGAATATATTATTTTTCCACTTTTGATATTTTAGATGGTAAGTGCGTTGGCTTGCAAACATATCATAAATTGGTCGGTCCAGGTCAATTTCATAAATTTAAATTAAAGATATTGCGTTTAACAAATGCGTTCTAGAATGATGATTGATTTTTCTTTTTTTCTAAGAACGAAATTGACGAAATTATCCCCTATGTTGTCATTGACGACACACCTGAGCGCCATAGCTGCCATTTGTATGAGAATTTCGTCGACGATTATATGGAGCTGTCGTCAGTATGTCTGCTACAACATAGTGTTATATTAAATATGTCTTAAGGACGTGACCAACTGGGTTATTATGGATGTGCGCGTGTTTATGTATGTATATAGAATCAGCTAAAAACTAAACTAAAGCTCTTAACCGTAGAGCGACCCTTGGAACGAAAATGTTCCATTTGAATTTTATTTTTCTCATAAATTTTTAATAAGTGATTATTTTACTTCCATCTTCAAGTAATTTGTGAATTTATCGTTATTATTTGCTTTTCGGCATTTTTAAAAAAAATTTATTTTCAAGTTTTCTTGCAATTTTAAAAGTTCATAATTCGGTCCTATGGAACAAAAATGTACCATATAATGTCACACATTTGTCGCTTGCCGTTTGTAGCAGAGAGCTTGGTTCCGCTGCTAAATTTGTAACGGTATTTGCTATATCTCTTTTTCAAACATGCTAGTGGTGAATTTACAACAACCAATGTATTCCTAAGATTGTTTTCCATTGACGATTAGGTCAAAGAATAAAAGTTTAGAAGACTTATTTGATGCTGACTATGGGCGAGCAATATTTCGAGCTATTATGTCGCACAAGACCTTCAAGGATGTTCACAAAACTCTTCGTTTTGATGATATTATAAATCGCCGCCTACAAAGAAGTGACGACAAATTTGCGCCAATTAGAAATCTATGGGAATGTTGGGCAGAACTTCTGCCATTGTACTATAATCCACATGATTGCGTCACGGTAGATCAACAATTGCTCGGTTTCCATGGGCGTTGTAAATTTCGCCAATGTATGCCAGAGAAATACGGCATACAATTTTGGCTCATTGTATCAGCTGAAACATGCTACGTTTGGCAAATTCAGCCATATCTAGGAAAATGCTCCAGCGGAATCACAGAAAAAAATCAAGGAGAGCGAGTGGTTTTAGATTTGACAAAAGGTCTCAAAGGCCATAATGTCACTATGCACAACTTTTTTTTCTTCGCAAAGCCTAGGTCAAAAGCTCCTAGAAAAATATATAACTATGGTAGGAACTTTGCGCAAAAACAAGAGAAGTATTCCGCCAAAGTTACTACTAAGCAAAAATGTTCCTCTTTACCAATCCACGTTCGCTTTCACTAAAGATACGTCACTTGTGTCTTACATAAGCCATAAGAATAAATGTACCATAGTAATGAGTACTATGCATAATATGTCAGTTATCGGCACTGATAATAAGAAACTTCCGGAGATAATTTCTTTCTACAACTCTACAAAAGGTGGCGTAGACACTGTCGATAAAATGCTTAGCTGTTACAGCTGTAAACGGAAAACAAACCGGTGGTCTACGGCGGTTCTGTCTAACATCATAGATATTTCCGCTTTGAATGCTTTTATTATTTTCAATGAAGTATCTCCAGATTGGCAGCGAAAGCAGAAGCATACCAAACGCAAATGCTTTTTGCACGAGCTCAGTATAACATTAGTTCAACCTTATATGAGTAAACGGACACATACTCCAAAAAGTAGTTCTTCATTATCGCTTTTTCAGTCGCTCACAAGAGACAATGACGACAGAATTGGAGATGATATTCCAGGGCCATCATCAAAACCACCACAAAAAAGAGCTACGAAAAGAGGCCGTTGTTACAAATGCTACCACTCAGGGGAAAATAAAGATAAAAGAACGACTTTATTCTGTTGCATTTGTGATAAAGCAATCTGTAAGGATTGGCATGCTGATTATATTTACACATCATGCATTCCCAATAAAAACAGCCAATAAGTGAAGCCAAAAAAGTTCCTATAAGAGTTATATAATTTTATTTTATTTTTTCAGAACTATTTATTTTTTTACTTTTATTTTAAATTTAGCATAAACGTTGTTTGCTTGTACTTAAAAATACATAAAATTAAATAAAAGCACAGGTTTGCGGTGAAATGTAAATATGGAACAAAAATGTTCCAAAGGATCGAATTCTTGAGTTTCTGCAAACAGTTTTAAGAATATATGCCAAAGAAATCAACTTAATACATATTCTTACATACATATGTGCCGGGCAGATCGACATGAAAAATTAAGAAATTTATATGAATAGCAAATCTTTATGTCCATGGGCGCGGTATAGGTTACTTATTCTACAATCAAGGTCTACATACTGTCATATGAATTCACAAAAGCCCTAAACCAGCGGGAAAAGGTAGTGAATAGTAAACGAGAGAGTAATGTGCAGCATGTATAATCTTTCATTCCAGAATTCATTATTGTTAACACAGAACATGTCCTACGAAAGTAATGAATTCGCAATGAACAAGCAAAAACAATACATTATATACGTGGTAAGCAATGTGTAATTTTTGTGTGCGATCAAATTACCTTCTCGTTTCCAAAGGATTGCATTGTTTTACTTCGATTAAATATGTAATCAATGATCAGTTATCCCGCTGGGAAGTTACATTGACACAATTTTAGAGGACGAGCAAAACACTCTCTAATATGAAATGTTAAACAGAATTTTTCAAAGTTTTTTCAGTTTAACCTTATTTCTCAAGGAATTAGTACAACTTTAATATGTGAAATTTTCCAGGGACATGTACATATTTTAATATGGCGCATCGGGAAGTCGGTTTTGAATTTTTTGTAAGTTAAGGCTTTTTTGAAATCATATGACGATATTTGTTTTTTTTTTTTTGCAAAATCTCTTAAAATTGTTCGCAGATTACGTTTTCGTTATACGAATTTAAAGCAATAGATACCCCCTAATACACATTAAACGCATGCACCACTCGTGGTCGTGATTAATTCTTGCTCTCAATGCTGTGAGCATGCTCAAACGTAAGCATACAAATTTTCCGCGTGAGTGAGCGTAGAAATTTTGTATGATTCTGATAAGTAATTCGATATTTCTGATTTACGAAGAGAAATTGTGTACTATTGATTGCAAGTCTTTCAAAAACGGATTTGATAAGTTTTAATGATAAATAAACATAAATGATTTCGATAATTTGACTTTTTTCGTTATTGCGATTAACTTTTCTTAACACTCAAGTGAACGTGAGCCAAAAAAAATCGCGCATGAGTAAAACTATTTTATCGTGAACCTGCATAAACGTGAGTGAAAAGTTACCCATGATTCCATCTCTAATATGTATGTATGTATATAAAATGCAATCCCAAGTAAAGTATAAAGTTTATACTATAAACATAAAATTTAGTAATTTTGTTTTGTGTTGTATGTATGCATGTATGTACATACATACATATGGGTATACGTATGTGTGTATGTACATATGTATGTCAAATGCGCAATGTACGTTCATAATACGAATTTCATACATATTGTGTTAAATTATTATAATAATATGTTTGCTGACTTGCGCAAATTCATTGTTTCTTAAGCAAAAATATTAAATCAAAGAATAAATATTAAAAACAGTCTATCGCGAGCAGCGTTGCCAAGGTTCAGCAGTTGTTCTTTATTTTACAACCTTCTTACTTCTGGCATTACAATTGTTTACTTTGTTCATTATTTTTGTATTATTTATTAAACAAAATTGGCATAAGACAGGAATTACAACACTGTTGAAAATTAATAATTAAATGAAATGCTTTTTAACCTAAAAACTTACGAGTAATTTTTTTCGGCGCTCAAAGCTGTTATTTTTAATTGTTCATTACTCCTACATAATATAAAAGATATACATATATCATTGTTCAGTACTCTAAAGTACATATTTTCTGGTATATAAATTATAAATCCATTAATCCGTTGCGAGTCAAATGCAATTTAAAAAATGTTTAAATTTTTTTACCGCTCTGTTGTAATACTCCAAAGTGTGTATTTATCTTTAATGTTTTTCTTGTTAATAAAAATTGAAAATTGCACCATCTTGTCCTAGTAAATTTGTATATTATATTTAAAAAACCCAATTGGGTGGGTTTTAAAAAAAATGCCCAATAAAACCCAGTGGGGTTTTTTGGGTTACCCAGTGGGTAGCCAACTCTGGAGAAAATCTATGATATTTAACCAAATAGAAGGTAAGAATAGTTACCAAATTGCTAATCAGTTAATAATTTTTTTATAAATAATACAAAAGATTTTCAAAAACTTTTGTTTATTGAGGATTTTTTAGCTAGTCTATATATGTACATACATTTCATTGGTGCTAAAGCCAAATCACCAAAAGTTTTTGAAATTCTTTGAGAGAAGATATCCAGGCAATCTCGATTAAATAAATTTTATAATTACCTAATATAAAAGATATTAGAGATATGTAGAAATAAAGTACCTGTGATAATTAGCAAATTTAATTTCCTTGTACTTGAAATTTTAACAATTTAACAATAAGTATTATTTTAGATAATTCGAATTTAATAGGAAATAATCTACTTTATATAATAAATATGTAGTTCCCTATTACCATGGAAAGAATCCGTGGTAACCCCAATTGAAAGAAACTCGAATTACCGAGTGGTTTTCATACAAATTGTTCACTCAATTCGATTGCTTGGATTCTATGAACATCACATTAGCCTAACAAAGTTACTATGGAAGAGAAATATGTACCTACATTGTATTAATAATAATTAAACCATAGTTTGGTTAAAAATATCATCAAATATACTTTTAACATAACTTTCATTCTGGCAACGCTGTCTATAAGTGATAAAAAGAGAGGGAGAGTGGCAGTTTGGTTAAAACATAAAACCCGAAAAACGGACCAGCTGGGATTGTAGCGGCAAATAAAGCGGAAAAATAGATTGAGTAAAATGAAAAAACTGTAAATAAGTATGTAGGCACAATGTGTGCTCAGCCGTAATCACTATGCGTGAGAAAATTGTCTATAATTGTTGTTGTTGTTTTGCAAAAATGCATTGTGTATTATCTAATCACGTGCTAATAATACATATTCATATACATAGTTTGTATGTACATACATATCTATTGTACCTATAACTAAATCTAATACAAATTTAAAATTTACTAAACAATCTTAGGACTCATCTCTCATATCAAATAAATTACTTGAGAAACTTTTATAATACCTACATACATATGTACATACACACATATGTATGTACAACATACTTAGGTACAACAAGCACTTTTGCCAAAAAGAATTTCGTCATCACCAACCAAAAATACTATCTACATAAGTGGATATCACACCTACTACCTTAATGGACACCAATAAGTTGTCTGCCTGCTACCAAATTCCAAATACCCAAAAGAAAACGAATTCAACAAAACTAAAACATAAAAGATACTCCAACATTTATTAGGAATCAACAGCTTATACTTAACTATGTAGACATGTATGTATGTATGTATGTAAGTATTTACTGCACATTTATTAATACTAAATTTATTTGTATGACTATTTTTTTTTGCTGAAAATCAAAAATTCGCTATGTGTGTATGTATTTTATAATTTTTCCATTAATAAAGACAAACCTTTTTATTTATTTAACGAAATTTTTTTTTGTTATTATTTCATGCCTTTTCTATTGATTTTTTTTATTATATTTATTGTAAACTTATTGTTAGAATTAACTTTAAAATAAAGTAATTCAAATTCACTCAACGAGACGGTAGAATTTACAATACAGAACTAAAACACGCGAACCGCACGAAGGGCAAAAAAGAACTGATTTCTAAAGTAATTTTTATTCGAAATTCAGCCACAAAACAAAAATTGTAAAATATACACAGTCAGCCAGTCGTATTGTGTTGGGTTCTTCTTATAAATTTTATGTACGAACGTAGTGGTAGTGGTGTGCCTTCCCAGCAAACTTAATTTCAAATATGTACATAAATACATATGTACATTTAGAATTTAAAGTGAATTTCATTATTATTATGTTGGTTATTTTTAGTGTTGGTCTAAGCATTGCATTGTTGTCATTCGAATAAAAATTATTCCAATATTCGATTTTTTCTAAATATTGTTTGGACGAGCAGAATTTGAAATTTTAAAATAACAAATTATTCGAATAATTTTTTGAAGGTTGCTTGAACATGCACATATTTTTGGTTTACTCAAAAATCGAGTAAAATCAGACTCCATTGGAGAATGAAAATATGTATTTTTCCCTCCGCTGGATCCACAAATAGACATATGATTATTTCGTTACCATTTTATAAAATAATAATTCTTGCTAAAAAAACTGACTACAAAACGGTAAGATGTGTATGCAAAGTTTCATACGAATCGGTTCAGTAAAGGTAGTTGAAAAAAAATATATTTATTTTATTTGGGCGGGGCACTGTCTACTTTTCTTATCATATACCAATCCGGAACTACATCCTTTCAAATTAGAGATGGGCAGCGCTCACGTATTGGCGTGAACATGCGTGATCGTGATTAGTTTTTTGTTTCAATCACGTGAGCGTGCATGAACGTGAGTATTAAAAATGGAGCGTGAGTGAGCGTGCATGAGAAGATTTTGTGCGTGATTGTTTCGTGACTTTTTGCTTTATTGTAATTTTTCATATAATTTTCTAATTAATGTTTGTACGCAATTACTTGACTTGTTATAGGTTTATGTTGAAAGCAACTATTTGATACAAGCTCAAATCTGACTACTCATTTCTTTATTAATTTAAGTCATTTTTTTTTTTTTTTTGATAAATTAAAATTATTTCTCTTAAGAAAGTAATTATGGAACAATTATCAACCAATGAGTACTGATCTATCCGAGGTATATTAATTGAAGTTACACCCTTTCGCCTGCTGATAAACAGCTGATGTCTCCTGAATAGTAAAATATTGTTCACAATTGAAAAAAAAGTTATATGGCAGCGTTTGAATCGAGAATTCAGTGAAATAGCAAAACCAAATTTGTGTAATTTTTGCTGTTGTAGAAACGAGCGTACTTGGTTAAATTTAAATCTAATTGTTTCTCAATGTAATAATTTCTTTCGGGTTGTTTTTGTTTTATTTATTTTCGATTTCACAAAGTTTAAGATTTTCTTTAAGATTTATTTCCTAATACATTAATAATGATATCAAAAACTTTAATAATGAAATAATTGCCCATTTGCAGATATAGTAAAAATTCGATAATTCGGATAATTGATTGCAGACCCCAATCCGGAGTAGCGAATTATCCGGATTACTATGCATGTATGTATATATTAAAAATTGTAATAATGCATAGCAAAATTATACATAAAAACATAAATATTAATTTGTGCAGTTCTTCAACAATTTTTACTTTATCTAAAATAGATAAAGTCTTGTGTGCTCTCTTCACTGAAGGCATCTTGCATCAATACTAAACTAAAAACAGATGTGCAACATTCCAAAACATACTCATATCAGACTTTTCTAACTGTATTTTTCAAAGCATGCTGTGATTTGAATAAAAATATAAATAAAAACGGTTGTTATTCAATCCGGAGTTGCAATCAATCCGGACTATAGAATACGCAATGAGCTGCAAAATTCAGTCCGGATTACCGAATATTCCAGATTAGTGGAGTCCGGATTATCGATTTTACACTGTATGTATCAACAAAGTTTTATTAAAAGAAAACAATGTTACAAAAATATTCTTATATAAATTGGTTAAGAATCTTCACAATTTTAGTTCAGTACATAATACATACATATGAACATACATACATACATATGTATGTACATATGTACATACATATATCATCTTTATTAACTATCTTTTATACCTTTCAGATGAACCTATTTGTTTTACATTATCATTAGATATACCGATTGTGCAGTTTGCAAAGTGTTACACTTTGATCTATGTACATATTTATAAGTACATTCTTATTTTAGTATTTTATTTAGTACTGAACTGATAATTAGCTCAGTTGCTCAATCAATTCTTTACAATATTATTTACAATATTATTAATTAATTTCATATATATTATATCTTGAAACCGTATGAATTTAAGTAAATGAAAAAGTGCTAAAAATGCCAAATAATTTAAAAAAAATGCTAAACTACCACTTGGAACAACGGAAAAAATAAATAATTACATACATAGTTATTCGAAAGACAACATTGATCGAAGCAGCCGTAAATATGATTAACATTCGGGAGCAACAAAACAGTGCGGAAAAATATTGAAAGCATACAAGAATGATTTGTTAAATACGTACATATGTAGTAAAACTGATTCTCCGAGACCTTAGCAATTTAATTGAAAAATTTTGTTATTAGATTTTGTAACAAGGAGTGATAAAATGTGGATTGTTGCAAAAGAAAATCGACTCAATATATGTACATATATGTATCTACGTATTTGACAATTATTGGCTGTGCATACCATTCACTATTGCTGAAGATCAATATTTTGTTATACAGGACATAAAAAAGAACAGTTTTGCAACCATTTCCTCACCGCTACATTATGAATGATTATTCATCGTCGGAGTTCCGGTGCATTCACATAAACGTAACTGATTAGATTCTATTAAATTTTATTTTCGAAAATTTATCGAACAAAATGGCTGAGTTAAAGCAATCAAAAGTCTCTGTTGATAACAGGATTTTGCTCTGTAAGAATATGTTGCATTCAGTTCGCTACTTGAAAAGTTTAAACTTCATGCTATTTTGCATTTAGAGAAAGAAATAAATATTAAACTCGTGTCGAAATTTCAAAACCTAATAAAATAAGTGCAGGTATTTTTAAAAAGTGTTAAGAAATAGATAAATTGTTAACAAAAACGTGAATATTTATATTAAAATAAAAATTAGGAAGGTTTACACAAATACTAGCTTTAGTATGTGTCGGTATGAATTCGCCGCATTTTGTAATGAATGCCGGTTGAGATGTTATAAATTCACGTTAATTTGAAAAAAAATTAGAATTGAACAAAATTTTCACGTTTGTACATGTCTTAATATAAAAATAATAATTAGATTGTTATATACTTACTCCTGCTTCACGAAAAATGGTACCAAACCAAAAAATTATCACAACTTTTTTCCATTAAGAGTAACAACACACTAAGCGGCAGCTTTCTTTGTTTTTAGAGACGCTTTTAATCTTTTAGGCGTTTGTCCAAAATTTGTATTCATTGCAATGTATTTTTAGTGCAAGTTTTCATTTTAAGTTTGCTTACAGTTTTAATGCAGAAAATTCACTTAGAGAAGATAAATAAACGCACGTTATTCATTAGAGATAAAAAACTATATTACCACCTTTCACACATCTAAGTTTAAAACAAGACTGTTTAACTGACGGCGATGTTCATTATGCATGACTTTGGCTTTAACTAACTCGCAAAACACGATGCAAGGTAGATTAATCAAGCAATCGCACCGCTACAACAATACAAAAAAATATGTTTCTATTCTACTGTTAAAAAATTAATCAGCTGATGCTGATTAGAAAATTGGTTTTGTTTTCTATTGACTAAACACTGGTAAGTTTATAAATAAAATAATAAATCTGTATTTCATATTTACTTTAAATCTGGCGATTGTTCTTAGAAGAAAAACATTCTGCGAATAATAAAAAATATTTTCCATTTTATTTAAAAAGTGCAAGTTTGTCGAAAAAGTATCAATGTGCCTTTTATTACTGTAATTGATCATTGATCAATAGGCTGGCATTTAGGCCTACATATGTATATTCACAGTATTTATTTAGTTAATTACTTTTCATATAAATTCCACTGGCTAAGCCACCAAAATTTAGTTAAAATTAGTTTTATCTTGATCAAAAATCAGTAGATCTTCCTCTAGCGTACTTTTTCTAACTTGTATGACAAATTATTATGCGATTTTCAAACGTCATTGCTGTGTATTCCGTTTTATATTCTGATTATGGCTGCCTGATATTCAGGCACTGGTGCATAACAGACTTTAATCGCGACTAATCGTTGATCTCGATTAATCGAAATCTTTGTACACGTAGTCGCAGTTATGGTTAGTTCATTGTGAAAATCTGTGACCACATGCAAACCCTACGCTACGGCACTTAACAATTTATTGGCAACAGCCGGCCGTTGTCACTCTATGTTAATACAGCCGCCATTTTTTTAATCGACTCCGCTCTCTGCCAAATGCATAAACAAAAACCTATCATCCATTTCAAAGAAAGTGTATAATTTTTTATCTAAACTAGGCGATAAATAATATATGATGTCTTGTATTGTACAAGAATGTATTCGATGCTTCCTGTGTCGTCGGAAAAACTCTATTAATGGTTTTCATAAGAGCATAGATACTGCATTGTGTCCGTCCTCCAAAAAAAGTGTGAAAACAGTACTTTTACATTTGGCACGTATTAGAAAATTTGAATTGCATGTTGGAAATGGAGAGTGGCTTTGTCGGAAGTGTTATAACCAAATAGCCGATTATGATTCAATTCTTGTCAGCTTAACTCGCAAGCAGATGAATCTTGCAATGTTGGTGGAAAAGGCAGCAACGAGTTTTGAAAGTGACATCGAAGAGGAATGTATTCAAGAAATGTCTAACATGGCGGAATTCGATGATAATAGTTTTTTTGAAGATGCCAATATAAGTGACCATGAAATATCTGAAACAATATTAGAAGTAATTGGTGATCAGAGCTCCCTAAAACAAAAAATTGCAAATAAGCAGAAGAAACAACACCAAATGAATCGAAATATAAAAACGAATATGTCAGCTTATGACAAAGCACCATCTCACTTTTCGGATCAAATTCAATGTAATTTGTGTGCAATGCGGTTTAAGAGCAGAGAACGCTTGCAGAGACATGTTGTACAGGCTCACAAGAAATTTAGTTGTGATGTTTGCTCATTTAGTCATCGCAATGAGGACTACGTAATGTTGCATATGAACATTCATGAAGGTAAGAACGAAAATCAGTGTAGATTTTGTAACAAGGAATTTACAACAAAAATAAGCACCATACGCCACATGGAAGTGCATATGGATACAAAGAAATATCAATGTGACAAATGCGGATTGTGTTTCTCACAGACAACAGTCCTTTACAACCATAAACTTCAACACGAAGCCGAAGAAAAACCATTGCGTTGTGAAATTTGCAATCAAGTATTTAAAACCAAAAGAACGTTCCGTCATCACATGGTAACACATCAAGCAGATCGACCTCGTTATAGTTGTGAGTTTTGTGGAAAAACTTTCACCGAAAAATACACGTTAAAAGTGCATAAACGAAATCACCCAGAAGCTGGAGTGTCGGCTGCACCCTCAGCAATCCCCTCTGCAGACCAATATCAACAGACGCAAGAACAACTATATCAAGTAGAAACAGAACAAACTGAAGCAGACTACATGCAACCGAACCTACAACCAATTATTTCGCAAACATCTAATACAGCAGGTCCGAAATTTAGTTGCATTATATGTGATCAACCATTTGCCACAAAAGATCATCTCAATAAGCATATGGAAAAAGAACATGATGTAATTTTGAAATCATTGACGATCGCTAACTTTTCCCAATATGAAGTTGTTACAAATGAAGCACGGAAACCATGTCATATTTGCGGTCAAATATTTAGCGCCCACCATAATTTGGAATATCATTTAGAAAGTGTCCACGGTGTGGCTTTTAAATAAATATATTTATGTTTTCAACAAAAAAAAACTTTTTATTACTTTCTATCAGGTATCTGATAGAAATCGATAGATTTCAAAACGATCGTTTTGGAAAGGACGATTCTAGAAGAATATCTGAATCAATTGTCTTAAAAAATGCAAATAGAATATAAAATACAAACAGTATCAGGTATGAGCTGAAAATATTGACGAATGAAAATTCAAATACAAATTAACAAAGTTGTAAAAACCAATAATTTGCTCGCGCAATTCAATTTCAATTTCGTCAATTTTATAAAAAACGATTTTAAAGCGATTTTTTTCAAATAGTTGTGGTTTATTGTTATAGCGTTGTATTTTCTGGATAACATTTTATTTTGTTTTACTTTTTCTTAAAAAATTTAAATTTAGCGTTCTTTTATAACAAAAATTTACCACGGTAAATTAAAATATGTATGTAGATTTCTTTAGTATTTTTTATGGAAAATCATTTCAGTAATTAGAAAATGTTGGCAAAACTTGAAAAATATTTAGTTGTAGAAGAGATTTGCAAATCGTGAAACTTTGCAAGACTTGCAGAAGACACTCGCAATAGATGACAAGAGATTGGAAATAGGGTTTCAACATTTGAAAGAAAAACAATCAATAAATAGACCCATCTGTTGCTAATGATACGGGCCACGTTTAGAAAAATAAATCGTCAGAACAAAATCAATCAGCAAACGTGAAAGTAATTTTATTGATGCAAATTAACAATATTTTTAACTCGAATTTTTTGCTAAATTCGATGTTCTAGGTGAGTCTAACAACTTTCTTTTTGTTTAATACAGTTGGTGTCAGCATATTTGATCTTTAATAATCGAAACATCCACGAATTTAACACGTAGTTTTCATAGAACGGAAGTTATCCAAAGAGCTGAGCGGTATATGATTAAGAGGCTCTCTATATTAAAATGACGTCGAAATCGGTTCTCATTACATACCTGAATAATTTTAAATACAAATTTTAAAAGCAGTTATTTTTTATAATAAAAACATTGAATGAACAGAATGGAAAATGATGTACTGATGATTTGAAATTAGCACATATGAGGGGAGGGTAACTTCTGCCACTGAATTTCACGTAAACGAAATCACGAATAAACGCTAGTACAGTACTTTAAACTTACCCGTACAATCAGCTTTGCACGATTTTTTGAGCAGATAAGTAAAAAATTCTGTTATCTTAAATAGACTTACTTGTCTTAATGCGCAGGTACTCAATTGTGGTTTCCTGCCTAAAAGTGCAACTAAATTAAAATGTTGAAAACCATAACAAAAAACATTTATATTGATATATTATAAAATTTTTTTTTCAATCAAAAAATATTCATTCGTATGTATATATATCGCATTTGATCAACAAGAGGGTATTAACTCGAAATTGTATATTATTCACTTTTCTCCAAACATTTAAATATAATATTCATATTATTTTGTCTAAGTTTTTCTAATGAATCGCACGATTTAAAATCTATTTTTCATATACCGCTGATGTACATATGTGAAATCAAGTTAATCAGCTAACCTTGATGTTTTATATGAAAATATTTTGAAACCGCCAAAAAATATGGTAAATATGCAGGTTTACAAAATGCACTTAAATAAGGGTTGGGAAGAATAATTACAGAAAATGTATATTTTTTGGCAGTTAAGTCAAGACGCAGCTAACGTTGTTCTTTTGTATGAAAATAATTTTAGAATTAAAATTTTGGTTATCTTAAGTGTGCAGAGCACTTAAAAAAGGAATTTGTATGGGATTCTAAAGAATACTAACAAAAATTATGAATTTTGTGCAGTTAAGTCAAAAGTGCTCTTAAACAAACTACTGTAACTACTTTTGCTTAGTCTATGTGCACACGCGTCATGTCTTATTGACATGATTGCTACTTTAAAAGCGAGAGGGACGAGGGGAAAAGAAACGACTACTCAGATGCATGTACTGTCATTACGTTTTGCTCTCATTCGTAATTTTAAGCCCGAAGGTATTTACAAGTAAATGCCTTCAACAAGACAAGACTTGTGTGAATACCAAAGAGTATTGAGTAATCCAATACTCAAATACTTTTACAATTCTAATACCACCTCACTAAACTAACAAGTAAAACGAATTTATAATTTATTTTTTTTAATCTATTTTTTAAAATTATTTTGATTTGTTTTATTTTAAATAAAATTATTCATTATTATGTAAATGTAATGTTGGTTGTCCTTTTTTATAAACGTTAAGATGGCAAATTCTCTTAAAAAAATATTACGTAAAAAATATTTTTGTGTTGTTGTTGCATGTGTAAATACAATATAAATCATAAATAATAATATTAATTTTTATATGTCTATATATATTTTTTTAAAAATTAATTTTTTTTTTGTAATGTCAAATAATCAGAATAATTAGTAGTACATAATTTTAATAATAATAATTTAATAATATAAGAATAATAATAGTAATTGTAAGCTTCACACCTATAGTATGTTTTATTATTTATGACAAAATTTTCATCATTATCATCATCGTCATCATCATCATTATATGTATAAATTTTTAAATTTATTTTTAATTTGCTTAATTTGGTTATCCAGAAATTTGTTTTTATTTTTGTTTAATTGTATTTGTTTTGTACAGACTTAAATATAATTTTAATATTGTTTTATTTTCGTTTTTTCTTGCTGCTACTATTGTTTAAACTTATATATTTATTATTACGTGTTCCAATATAAAGTTGATGAGATATCGTCGATTTATGGAATCCGGCTACAGGGAAATAAAAATGTTCATACACTTAACCGAGAAAAGATAGTTGCTGTTTTATTTCCGCGAATCTTGACTTGCATAATTTTCTATTTTCCGTATTTTGAATTTCTAAAATCGACCGTATCCTTAGAACACGTATTAAAATTATGTTTTAATGTTATTTTAAATTAATCGACTACAAACCAGATCTATAAACAGTGGATAAAAGAATGTTTTTTGCACTGGAAATAAGTTTTAATTTTTTTGTTCTTAATCCATAATTTATTTTGCAATGATTTTAGTGGAAAATTTTCAAGTTTGGTACAAAAATTACTTAAAGTTTGTGGAGTTTAGAGATGGTGTAATTTAAATGCGTATTTATGTTAAGTTCGATAATGATTTTGAGTTGGCAAAAACGTAAAGACGTTCTACTGATTTCTATACATATATAACATTTTCGTCTAGTTTCCACTGTTAGTAGTGATTGAATTAAATAAATAATGCGTTTTAATGTAGATGCAATAAAGTTAGACATTTGTTCTAATAATTCTTTGACAGAATTTATCTAAATTAACTTAGAAATTAACTGGCGTGAACAGTAGTGTTGATCAAAAATATCAATATTGATATACATATCTCAGCAAAAAAAGACATTGAAAATAATGAGTTGTACTGACATTACGCTGGTACGAATTCGGGTGAAAAACGCACGATTCTAACATTAGTGTGTCATTGGAAGTCATGTATTCATATTTAAATGAGTGCTTATGATCAATGAAAACTCGATGATTCAACTCCGTTTTTTATGTAAATATAAATAAAAATCTCTCTTAAACTGGATACTAACCAGATATCTGTGAAGTTTAAGACATGCTCTCTACAAGTGAGCCATTTTCTACTTATCTTTCAAGGTAGACCTTGCTTAATCACTATGGCCCTATGCTTCTTATAGGAACAACAGGAATTAATGTATATATTTATATATCTAGACATTGCTTAACACGGTTCATATTCTGTGACATGTTGTTGGTAAACAGGGAAAAATTCTCGGTTTTACAGGATGAACAACATTTAAAAGAAAGCTTCAGAAATACATTTTACCACACAAAGAAAAATCTTTCGAATGTCCCTACAAAAATAATAGATTTTTTAAAAGAAAAAAATAATATGTAGTGATGAAGAACAAATTTTATGATGCAATTTTTTGTTATGGTTTTATGTACTTACGCTCGTGGAATATTTTTAAAGGTTTTCTTTAATTGTTAAGTTAAATGAAATTGTTTTTTTCTTTTGGAAAATCGTGGACCAAACAAAACCTCCTTTTTGCACTGGTTTCTTATATACTTAACACGGCATTTTCCTGTTAAACGAGGTCTATTTGTACTTATTCCTCGCTTTTTGTATGCATTTTTTTCGCTGGATAGTTAATGCAATATTTATCTAGAAAAGTTCTGTTTTTTTCATCAGTTCAAAAAATTTAACTTTATGTAAATTTACATTATTTGACATTATGAATGCTATCGAAGAAGTAAGTGCTAAAGAAACCGCAAAAACTCTTTCATTTGAAAATCATTAATTTAATTTATGCTGGAATTTTAAAAAAATTACATGTAAGTCGACGATATTTTTAATCGCATTTTTCGCCAAAATTCTTCAAATAAAATATTAAATGATTAGTTGGCGAGATTCTTCCGAAGGAGTGTCTTTAACAGTCAATCTGACAGAAGCTGACAATAGAAGGCGTTTCACATGCGACCACATCAACCAGAAAGTGCTTCTCCAGTCACCCGGTGAATAAGAAATTAAATTTATGTTTCAATGAGATTTTCAATTCCCTACACGTGATAATTGACATCACAAAGTTCACTTTTTATTTCTGTTTCAATCTATCAGTTTTCAATGGAGGTAAAAAATTAAAAGAATTGCAAAGCTAAAAAAGAACTAAAAATTCAAAAATAATAATAAAGAAATGAAATCTTAAGAATGGGAATTAGCATTTCATTGCAAGAAGTACCTAAATGCATTCAATTCCTTGCAGTTAAGCGATTCATTGCAAGTGACCTAAATTTTTAAATAAATTTATTTTTAAGAGTAAATAAAGCTGTTTTTTATATAATTCCTGTTCACTAGAAAGAGTTTGCAAGCGAGTACACTACAAAATAGAACTTCAAAAATACACTTAAAAAACGAATTTGTGTCGGTCGTAAGTCTTTTTTTTACAATATTAAGGGTATTGAAGAGAGGAGAAGCTACTAGGCATCTTTGGTACATTTGAACAATTTTAATCCAAACAACTTCCCGAAGCAAAATAAAACAAAAAATATAACAAAAAATATTTTAAAATTATATTGAAGTGGAAAGACGTTTGTTGGAAGCATATGCAGAAATGAAATGTAAAACGCCATTAGAAGTTAATTTCTTGCATGCACGTTTGGATTTTTTCCAGAAAAACTTCAAGCATTTAGCGATGAGAAAGGTGCAAAGTTTCACCAGCAAATTTTAAATATTGAAAAATGTTTCGATGGTAACAGCCAAATAAGAATCCTTGCGAATTATTACTGGTCAGTAAATCGGGAGACAGACGATATACTGTGCAAGCGGTAATTTAAAAAATTTATAGTCTAACTTATTTTTAATTATAAATTCTAAACTATGTACATATATGTAAAAACTTCATAAAGGCTTCATAAAGTTATAAATGAACAGAAAATCTGTAAACAGTTTTATTTTTAATTTATTAAAAATGTTTACGAGTACGGAAGGCATTTCTTGAAATTTCATAGAGAGCCGACAAGTAATTTCTGCAATATTAATACACACATACCAAAATACCAAATCGTATGCTTCTACATTGTTACTAAGGTGGCAGGCCGAGTTCAGCCTTAATACCACAGGAAGGACATGTCTGTCTACTCCAAAATTTTGGGACTGCTTAAAAAACCGATTTGGTGATTGCGTGCCATCATCCACCTACTAATCACATTTACATGGGGGTAATTCTTTTTAAATTTAAAATTTAATTATTTTATATTTAAATTAAAACAGCAAGGGCAACAATTGTTAAAAAATAGTAAAAAATAAAATAGTGTTTTGTGTGTATATCGTATATGTAAGTGCAAATTTCGTGAATTCTCTTCCCTCCCATGTGTGTTGAATTCACACAACATCCGTATGTGAGAAGCCAGCTGTTAATTTCTTATTGATATATCAAGAGCCTGAATTTAAGATATGAATTTAAGATGTTATTTAGCAATTTTCTGTGCTAAATTTTCAGTATTAGTGTCGCATGAATAGGACAATCAGAACTAGTATTTATTCCTACATGAAAAAAGGATACCGAAAACCTATTTACAATTTTTCAGCCTTCATTATTCTTAGAAATTTTAAACAAAAATTTTTTGAGAAAATATATATTGAGGAATTGTATATTGAGTAACACATACTGAAATTTTATTATTCTCAATGTATTAGTTAAATGAAAAGAAAATTTCCACTGTAGTAAAACTAATTTAAGAATTGGGTATCGAAATATATCAGCTTTTCTTTTCACTGACAAAATAAAGCTAGATAAATTAAACTTCGCTATGTCCTACACAACGCAAAAGTTATCAATGTATCAACGTATATTTTTACCAAACATTTTTTTTGTGGAAAATTTCAAAAGATATTGAAGGATAAATATTGAAAAGTAGATTATCAACATAATTTTTTACTCAAAGGGATATAAATATAATTGCATAAAATAATCCTTATTGTCCCCTTTTATGCGATATCAGTATTGACAATTTAGGATAGATATATAGTACCTAATTTGAAGCCCTTTAGAAAAGAAAGAAAAGATCTGTAAACGCAGCTTAGATTTACTTGATCCGTCGTTCCAGACTTATGTATGTCATCTGGTTCACGTGAGATAGTAATACTTCACTAGCGCATGCAGCGGACGACTCAATCGACCGCATTTTAAATATTAATATTAAACCTTTACATAAATAAAATACAAAAGAAATCTTCTAAATAAAGAACATAACCCTCTGTCTCATTTCTAAGCAAAATCAAATTGGAAAAACACACATGCACACTTTGTTTATTTTTCAAGTTGGAGCTGATACATGCATGTGTTAGTAGCAACTTTAAACGCTTGTAGTTCCCTAAATATCTAACCGATTTAAATAAAATTAAAATTGTGCACCTGTAAACCTACAAACACCTGTTTAAAAACATATAAATCTTTTCAAAATCGGTTCATTATTACGACCGTAAAAGGGATCTAAAAAACGTGTTTGCGTATTAAAAATAGAGATTACATTTTCTTTATAAGAGTTTTCAAGGGCGGCTGTTTTTGTTTTTGTTTTTGCATTTGTATTTTCCTCTTTTTCTGGGATTCAGATCAATATTTCTGAGGAGTTTCCATTGCCCCGCGTGGTGAACGGTCTAACGACTTCTAATGTTGAACGGCATTTGTTTGCTCGTTGCCAAAAAACAAACACGTAAAGTCTCCCTTTTACATCGCATTATGACAGTTGGCGAAAAAAAAACTGATAAAGCATACCCAGATATTGTTTCTATCAGCAGCAAAAATAACGCTTACAGATCAATATCGTTAGCTGAAATGCAAATAAAATTTTGCATTAATTATAGAATTTTATTTCATAATACACAATTGAAGGATTCAAACAGTGTTCTATTAAGTCATATTGTCAAAATATCTTAATATCTTACAATAGTTTAAAAAAACAAGTCATAAAATAATAAGATCTTTTGAACTGCGTTTATTGTTTTGTCATATCCAAAGAGTAGAAATTTGAGAGGTTTTACATTGTGCTTGTTCTTCCGCGTCATATTTTTTCGTTTTATTATTTTAAAACATGTAATTTTATAACTACCATTTGAATCCCCCAAAATAAATGTACATATAATGAAAACCCTATTCAAATTTGTTATTAACTATGTGGTTCTTCATTTCAGCTAACGATATACATATGTATGTGTGGTGCGTTATGGTATCTTAAAACGATTGTAAGCTAAACGAATGCGTATGAGCCGAGCATTTTAAAAGTTTTTCTGTATCACACTGTTCGTTCGATTCGTCAAAATAGGTCGGCCGCACACTGCCTAGTTTATCATCTCTTCGATTCTTATAAAATAACCAGTTTTTTTTAAGTAGGGTTTGTATTAACCGGTGATGTACAACATATAAATACATACATACGAGTATGTACATACATATGTATATAATCAGTACTTTTCAGTAATGTTTTGAATTAGGAGAAAAAACTGTGGAAGCAAAGTTCTTCATAAATAAATATTACATATAATTTATTGCAAGAATTAGTTTTGTTCTTATTAGATTTATTATATTTTTTATTAAGTTTTGTATATATTCAGATTAAAATATATTGTAGTCGGATTTTGTTCTGTAGTAAGTAAAAATATATATGTATGTATATATTATTTTATTACAATTACTACCAACTAAAAATGAAACATAAACTCAATAAAAAACATATTCGAACTAAAAACGATTCATAATGTATTACGATATTTAATTTTGAAGTTTTAAGAGAATTATGCAAATTTATGAACGAACAGAATATTCTTTATAAAATTAGAAAAATAATATAAAAAAATTAAAAATCACACTTTCTTTTTTGTATTTATTGCGGGCAGTCCTTAAGTTAACACTTTAAATTATATTTATTTTTATTGTTTGATTAGTAATAAGAATAAAAAAATACTCAACTGCTTTGAAATTAATTACAATTACAAAAATTAAGATAAGGAAATCCTTAAAACAAATAGATTCTTAATTCTTTTGATTATAAAAATGGCTTAGAATAAAAAAATATAGTTTTTAAATTAAATATCAAACAATTACATTTTATTCGTTGATAAAATTTTTTTCGTTTTTATTTTTTGTAATACATAAAAAAATATTGTAATAAATATTTTACATTTTGTTTAACTAACTAAATACATTTCTTTATACATTATACATATCAAACATATTGCAAATTAAAATATCTACTAAATTCTCTATGTAAGATCGGACGATTGCAAATCGTAACTCTTTTCGAGAAATTCTATTAAAATATACCTATTAAAATGGGTAGTATTTAAGCGATAGATTTCCGCATTATCGCACCAGCATTGCCAGTTTAGAGGATTTTTTGGAACAGCTAATACAGAGAAATATACATAATAAAATGTGGAAGGCCACTCCTGCCTGCACTTTAGATT
This sequence comes from Gymnocheta viridis, assembly GCA_956483585.1. Lineage (NCBI taxonomy): Eukaryota > Metazoa > Arthropoda > Insecta > Diptera > Tachinidae > Gymnocheta > Gymnocheta viridis. Next base: position 33,885,493 of record OY101442.1, on the reverse strand, counting down.
CCTGTCATTTCTAAGACAAGGCATCAGATTTGACAGATTACATGATATTATATAAGATTTGTTTAAATTAGAAAATACGCCCGTCCCAAGGTACGGTCGGGTCGGGTCAGAAAATATTTGACGAAATAAGCATAACCAATATTTTTTGTAAAATCTGCCATCATTCTTAGCATTTTTCTGTGTTTTTCATCAGTAACCATGTGCATGTACATATATCATAAAATCAATTTTTTGAAAGGGTCAAACAAGCTTTACTTGAAATTATAGAGTCGGTATGCAGTTTTTAACTCTTCTTTTAACAGTTATTGCGCCAAGTTATTGTAAGCGACAAAATTTTAACTTTTCAGAAAAAGTATTTTTTCATTATTTGAAATATGTTTTTACATGTACACAAACTGTTGCTTACGATAAGTTATCAAAAGTTTTGATCTTTTAACCATTACAAGCTATCGTTAGATTCATACAATTTTAGTTTCAATAATTAGATAAATAGGTTAGTTTTCAGAAGAAAAAAATAGAGACTGGTTTATGAACAGGTCCTGAATATTTTTACACTCATGTCGACAGACGGTATTATTCGACTTTATAAATTACCTAGTAGTTATGGTATTTTCGTAAAATGTTCGTCATGCCTGACTTAGTTTACATTATGAAAGTTTTCTTCCCACAAGTTTGATATTGTGCGAAAGAGAACAGTTTGGTATTACTGTTTAATTCCACTCCTACTGAAATAATACTTGTATCAAGATAACTTGCATAATATAGTCCCAGTCTTAAGCGATTTAAATTACTGAAAAGATTTAAATTTGCTTCGGTGCAAATATTTCTGATACATAAAACAACCAATATTGAATCAGTAAGTGAATGTAAGCCAATATAAGAAAAGGTGAAAAATGTAAAATCATTATTCACCCGTAAGTGCTGGTATGCAGTACGCTCATAAATTATTGTGACCAAAAATAACCGATAATTTATTTGTATCCCACAAATTTGTTAAACTACTGCGTACAAAAAGCAATAAATGTAAAAAATTATTTGACCAAACAGCAGCTTTAACATTAATCCTAGTTTCAGTTGACAGAAAGTAAATTTTTCAAACTTACACTTCAGCTCATTTTTACGGTTTTCTTATAGCAATTTAAAATTCAGTCAGAACTACATACTGGCCACACTGAGCAGGGTTATAATATTTCCATTTAAGCCAACCTTATTGTACAGCAATAAGGCGGAATTTGTTACATTTTTACGATTTCTAATGATCTGCCCAAACCAACACACGTTCAACATGCATTTGTTTATCAATGCCTTAAAACTATAATGCTACCTTATGGAAACATATGATGTCTTAATAAAGAACATTTTTCTTTACGAGAGTTATAAAAAACACCTTTTCTCAATTACCGTAAGTCTCAGCTCTAGCTGCTACGATTAATTGGTTATAAAGAAATCTAACCATTTTTTATCCTAAGGGATTTTTATATCTTAATATATATTTTTATCCCAAAAACTTAAAACATTTCTTTAAAAGTTATTCCGGCTAAATATTGGCAAATATTAAAATATTGAGAATCAAATTAAAAAACATATTTACATTATAAATTGGAAGAAATACAATATATTATGTTTAAATGACAAACAAATGTATTTAGTTTTTTTTAAACACTTTGCAGTTTTCGTTATGAGTTTTGTAAGCTTATCGTATTAAAAAAATTGTTTTAAAGTTGTTTAATAGTTTTGTTGTGTTTTGTTGTTCTCTCTTTTGGATCGTTTTGTTACATGTTGATGATGTATAAAAACTTAATACTTACACTATTATTAATCGGATGGTTTAACAAGACCCATCACTTTGCCCTCAAATAAGGGAAGGATATCGTTGTCATTGACAATTTCTTCTTGAATCACTGGACTGTCGGGATCTTCGCAGTGTGTTTTAAAGAAAAACCTTTAATAAATGAAATATATGACAAAATGATTTTTTTGTTATTTGAAATTTCATATGAAATATACCTGAAATGACCCTTTTTAGGTAAATAGTCTTTAAATTGTTTTAGTGTGGGTTGGGTACCGGGTATTTTAGTTCTATAGGGATATTCTTCATCACAAAACGAAAATACAACTGTAGTCGTCTCTTGAGGTTTAGCGGGTAATGGAGGAGGGAGCGATTGATGGTGTAGACTACTACTGCCGCTGCTACTATTACTAAATGAGGCTGATGGTTGTGGTTGCTGTTGCACTGTTGACAGCATATGTTGTTGGGTATATCGACGAGACCGTCTAGTCTCATCTTCCAGTCTTCTTTTTGTCTCTTCTAATTTTGAGGCTGTACTCGTGCCAGAACGTGAACTAGATTTTTTTTATGCAATTAAATATTAATTAAAATATCTTTATAGGAGAATATATACATGATATTTTACCTATTGTCTTTGTACTTCATTAGAGTATCAGCTGAGAACAGGCTTATGCCGCTATCTGTATTCATGGAAGGCCATTTATTTGTTAGCTTCCTGGCTGAGGAACTATGGTCTGGCATTGATTTTGAGTGTTTCATTGAGTGACCACCTGTGAAGTAATATAAATTCATTATACAATTGGGTTGAAAGAAATAAGTTTAACAAATAATTGCCGGACAACTCACTCATACTCATGGCACCATCACTTAACATGCCTGAGTCATGTGTTATAGTGCGCCTTCTTGATGGTAAAGGTGGGCAGGGTGACATTGTACCAGGAGAACGATGTGGAGTTTGATCGTTCCAAACACGGGAAACATGCTGATCAAGTATATCTTGATCGTTATCTTCGTCGATAGCAAATTTTTCCCGTATGGCTTGTGCAAACGCACGATCACTGGCAATTCTTTCATTTGTCGGCAACGATTCTTCAGGAAAATGCTAAAATTTTTAATATTTATTACTTATTATCCATTTCTTCCATTTCTTTTAGTCAAATAACTAATTATTAATTACCTCAAAACGGGCTCTTTCTTCAAGATCCTGTTTACGTTTAACCTCCTCTAGTTTCGGTATTAGTAACGCTATCAATTCATTTTCTTTTAGGGGACGATGTTCATTTGAATGAAGACGTTGAGTGCGAGGTATCACCTTTACAATTAAAAATTATAAATATAAAAAGTTAAAAAAAAAATACAATAACAACAAACCTGAAAGGAATTTGTTTCCTTATTAGCCAAGGCACTCTGTCGTATAGCTTTTGTTTCAGTAGAGCTATGTCTTCGTTGAATATATGGGCGTCCATCCCTAAAATGAAGAACAATAAAGTAAATGTTAATATTAATAGTATTGCATACTCTTACGATGGGAAAACTTTAAATTATACCTTTCGGGTTACGATTTTGTTAATAAAACCTTTAACACAAAAATTCTTCAAGTGTGGTGTTTTTACATTTCAATTAATATTATTCTATTACGAAAGTATTTCCATAAAATATTTTCGTTTTTGCTTATGTACCCAAACAATAAACAAACCTGATAGTTTTATTTAATGTGATTGTATTTCGAACGGTATTGGTTTTCTAATACAAAGTAATTGATGTTAGACTAAAGCTCGTACAACTTTATTCAGAAGGAACGCGGAATAAGACAATTTTCCAAGGAACAATGAAAAGTTAATCACTTCCAATTTATACGGCAGAATATAACAACGCAGCCTGCTCATTTGTATTTCATGTGATCCATTGCTGTAAATCCTTTTTTCGAACAATTTTATTGCAGCAAAGGATTCGATATATGTATATTTATATTTATTTACCAACATATGTGTTTAGTTATTTAAAAACCATAGAATTTTGTATAAGAAACTTGATAATATTGAAAACTTGTGGCTTTTACGAAATGAAGTCACATTGCTCCTAATATTGTAGAAAAAGTCATACAAAAATATCTCGTATTATCAACTCTTCAAGTAAGAATAAAAGTACGATTAAATTGAAATCGATTAATTAGTTTTCTGTAAAACCGTTTTTTTTTTTAATTATGCCACTTTGGAGGGGTATATCCCAAAATGCAAAAAAGTAAATAAAAACAAAATCGCATAAAATAACTTAAAAAAGAAATTATTAAACCGGAAAAAATTAAACAATACTGCCGAATGCAATAAAACTTAAGCGAGCGAAGGCAGTTTTGTACTTAGCGAAGCGAATTCACTAACTGAAGTATTAATAAGAAGTGATTACTGCGAAATGAATTAAGCGTCGTACAACAAAATTTTATTGCAGTCTAAGGAACTGCTATAAAATCCATTTGAACTTTATAAAATTAACTGCCAGGCCCACGTCATACGTTTTCGTTCTTTCGGACAATTACATTTAAAGCAAAAACAAATTCTAAAATGTGGCTTTTGTTTTAAATGTAATTGTACGAAAGAACGAATACGTGTGACATCGTGGGCCTGAAAGTAAATTTAAAAATGAAATAACTTTCACAAAAATTAAATTATTCTCGATTTAAATATTTCTCCAATTTAAAAAGCCCCAATAAAAGTGAAATTTCACCTAATAACATGCACAAAATGAAGTAACTTTTTCATTTCTGCATTCTCCGCTTTTGGCAGATGCTGACATTTTTTTCTGTTTCTCGCGCATTTGAAGGTTGCTAATGCGCCAAGCCAATTATGAGCTGATGATATGTCAACGATATGGAAGAATATAGAACAACACGAGATACAAACATATCAGGCGGGCACTAAAGAATATGCCGTAAAATTGGATGAATTGAGACTAGAGAGCATGTGGCTCCAACAAAACGGGTCACAATTCTGAAGTCTGCATTTCAGGCTTGAATTAATTTAATTGAATTTCCTTTTTGCGAGGGGTTTTGAAATTACGAGCCTATGCCAACAAATCTCAGACTCTTGAAGCCTTCAAAGAGAATATCCGTAAAGAATGTGAAAAACTGGCAGTGGAAGTTGTGTCAAGAGTGACGAGAAATACCATTGATGGCCAATCAACGCTTGGCCGATATCAATTTTAATGCTTAGTGAAGACAAAAGTAATTCAAATGCAGAACCAAAATTTTAATTGAGAAACAATTTTTTACTTACATTGTATCTGCAAAAATTAACATAAACTAACCGCAATTCATATGTACACAAGTGAATAATTATCTCACCACAGCACTGAATTTTTGTGTTAAAGGTATTTAATTTTTTGTTATTTACTTACATTGAACAGCTCGAAAGAGACATTGTATCAGAATCAGTTCTACCGCCCGAACTGAAACTGGCTCTTTCAGAATCTACACGGGAATTCGGTACATAGGAGGTATTTGTTTTTCCTGTATACACATAACCATGAGCCCTACACTCACATGCATAAATTTTGGGTGCATTTATTTTTTGTTATTTGATATTTTACATTTAATAACAATTGGTTTTGTACAGTAAACGAGAGTCGGGGTTCATTCATTCCATGCATCAAAATATTACAAAATTAAAAAAGAAATATCGAAGTAAATTTTCAAAATTTAAAACAAACAAAAGAAAACAATTAAACAATTCAATTCGATAACAATATTAATTATAATAACACAAGCACACGTTTCAGCGTAGTATACGTTTTGGCATTACGGATAATAAAGTATAGTATAGATTTATTTATTATTATTATTTTTTAATTGTTTAAATTTATTTTATTAATTAATTGTGTGTGGATGTGCATGGTTTGCAGGTTGCATTGTAGAAGGTTGTGGTAAATGGCAATGGGTATTGTGGTTGGACGTGTGTAGATGCAGTTTAAAAATGAAAAAAAAGAAAAAATAAAAACATACAAATTAATAAAAAAAAATAATAATAAAATTAAATAAAGTAATATATTTAAACGAAACTTATTTACATTAGAAGATTTTAAGAGCTACTTTTCCGCTTACTTCTTTCCATTTTTCCATAATAAATAAAAAATTGGGCAAAAACGCTGACGCAAAATTCCCCTTATGTAAGACAAGTGTAATAAAAAGTGGACTAATGACTATAATTTCAATACTCAGTTTAATAATGAAACTTAATGTAATTTAATTTACTGTATATGCTATAAACAAAAGGTTTGAAATCTATTGTAAAATGCAAGCTACTTAATCACAAAATATGTTTAAAATATGTTTCTCTTGTTTGTTGTAACTTAAATCAAAAAATCTGCGCTATATATAAATTGTGATTTTCATATCGGCAATCGACATATCAGTAGAATAGAATGGGAATGCCATCAATGATGCACGATCTAGTACATTATAAAATCTAGTATTATGAAAAAGTATTCCAAATACAAATGGAGTAATTAAATTCCGAAATTTCGTTCAAATTTAACTAAGGGCGGATACACAAGTGATTTTAATTATATCGAATATTAACATTATTGAATTATTATCAAGTCTTTAAGGCATCGAAGTTGGTGTTCAAAATAACATATTTCTCTTTTATGGCGAAGTCCCGGTATAGTTTAGATATTCATACCAGAAAATATTTTTGGTTTCCGTCTATTTCTCTACTTCATTATGTTTTTATTCTTATCTATTTATATTTTATATATTTTTACTAGATTTGTTTCAGTATTTTATTTTTAAGTGGAATCGGTATGCTGTATGAAAGTTTTTTTAATTAAATATATTCACTTCAAATTTTAATATCAAAGGTTTAGAAAATTGTAAGAAGATCAAATAAAGTTGTTCAAAGTTTGATTACGAAAAAGGTTAATAATTATGTACAGAATGTGTGATAGATCTCAATATATAATTTTGAAAGAGACAACTTAGCGTTAGTCTAACAGTTGTTTTAGACAAATTATAATGTTTTATTAGTTACTTGAAAACAAGAGAAAACTATTCCATTCCAGTAGTTTTGTTGACATAAATTTGTACATACAAGTTTGTATACATTTAAAGCATAACAAATTAATATTTAAAGCGGAGCTAGAATTTAAAAGATTTACAATAGCGAAACATGTCTTTACATATAATTTATACAGTTATAAAGAAAAATTTCTTTTCGAAAATAAAATTCGAAACAGAACTTACCCAGGTGGTCGAATTTCCAGTCTTCTTTTTTGTGTAGCCAATAATAAATCACGTGTTAAACGCATACCCATGGGCATATCAGCTGATACACGTCCTCCTTCAATGCGTAATTTTTCGAAATCGTCACTCAACGACAATTCCGAGTCCTCATGTAGGGTGGGTAAAGTTGAGCTGCGAGGTAGGGTGTCTGTCGCACTAACGGAACCACTAGAGCTGGCTGAAGTTGAGGGACCATACACGCTGCCACTAGCACTGCAACTACCAGCAGTTGAAGCACCAATAGCGGCACTAGTACTCGCAGGCAAATTTATAATTGGACCCAATGAACTGCTAACTTTTCCGCTACTAGTGGAAGCTCCTGTAAATGCCAACGCGCATGCTCTACCAACTCCTCCTGACATAGCTACTGCACCCCCGCTGCCATTATTACTACCGCAACTACCACCACTACTACTGCTGCTGCCATTACTACTACTAGCGAGGCCAGTTGTGGGACCACCACTGCTACTGAAACGTTCGAGGGGAGCAGACATTTTTTGTATGTGCAGGATGTACATTTCCGAACATAAAAATGATGGATAAATATTATCCCGTATTGTATTTTCAACATATTTTTGCATTTCATCGAATATATTTGGACTAACAGGTATTTCATTTTTTAGTCCAGCCTTAATATTTCGCCTTAAGTCCTCCGATACAGACAATGCGCTTTTGCGTAAAAATCTTTTTGAATAATAAAGTAAATATCACTATAATAAACAAAACCGCCAGCCATCAATGTATTTCTTAAACTCACCTGTAAATGGCCTGGATAATTTGTTTGATTTTTTCGGGATCGGTTTGTTGTTTCAAACCCTCACAGGCAAAGTAAAAATTTAGATGATCATTATATGCAGGCGCCTCTTCTTCCACGTACTTTTTAAATAATTCAACACCATCGCGATCTTCTAATAGATTATTAAGATTACGGGCCCAATTCAAGTAGGATGGTGGTGAATTACGCAAGTGTTCTCCCACCCCTTCGGTCATCTGTTTGGTACAACAATAAATAAATTGGAAAATAAAATTTTATAATATTTTGCAAATAATACACACCTTTCTAACACGACTTTCTTCTCCGGGTACAGGTGGTCTTGGCCCACTACACTCATTATCATCATATTTTCGGTAACCCGACGTATGGCTCATACCACTTGAACGAAATGTTAAGGGCCTTTTGAAGTTTTCTTATCAAACTTAAGTGCCTCTCTTTTTAATTATGCTTATATATTTGTAGAATTTAGTTTTTAGTTACAGATTAAATTAGTTTCTCTAATTTTATTACGTTAGTACTTCTCCGCTCTAATGTAAGGTCCTTCAAAAGTTTGTTTATCTTCCTCCTGTCTCTTTTTCTAACGTATTCTTTATTATTATTATTGTGTGATGTTAATTGTTTTATAATTTTATTTAATTAGTTTCATGTATGTTTATATACTATTAAATGTATGTTTATTGTATATTTACGTAGTTGTAGTTGTTTATAAATTAAATTAATAAGTTTAAGTCGTCAATTAGACATTACATACAATTACAATTCGCTAAAGCCCTTAATATTTAAAATAATAGGGCATGGAAGATTTTCAAATCGGAAGGCAATAATACAAGGCCTGAAAGTAAAGAAATAAAAAACAATTTATTTACAATTAAATCAATCAATATGTATTTATGTGAGTATATATATGTAAGTTGAAACAATTTTTCTTCCGACTCATAAATATCTACAGAAATTAAAATATCATCTTCGTTGAAAAAAACAAAGATTCATTACACGGAATTGGGGTTTTGTTTACGGGAAGCGTCGGGAGAAACATCTCGTGAAATAAAGCAAAAATAACAACCATTGCGGTCAAAACATATTTGTACAGGTGAAAAAAAGTAATAAAATTTTATTAACAATTTATGCAGTAATTGTCAAAAAAAATAGACACACATCCATCAGAAGCGAACAAGTTTTACAAATTTTTGGAAATTAAATTCTGTTGTCAGATTAATCGATTAATGCATTAGACGTTTTGAAATATCACATAATTTTTTATAGTACCAATTAAAATTTGTACTATAAATTTAAGTTGATAAATATATATTTCTGAACGGGGACGATTAATAAAGTTTGTACATCGGCGACTTATGCCGTTTTCTTTTCTAAAAATCATGTAACAAATTTTTAAGTTTTATCAAAAAAATTACTATTCAAAGTTTTCTTAAAACAAAGATTTTGTCTCGTAAGTGAGATACAATAATTTCTATCAAACTCACTATTTCAAAAAATCTTTATATTGCAAATTTTCAATAAAAACGGCAATAAATTTTGCACTTTTTTTTAGAAAAGAAAACGCTATTAGAGTCAATTCGTTGTTGCTCTCATTAGAAAACACCATATACATATGTATATGCTTTTTGACAGTAAGAATCAAGGCTTAAATTCAAGGATTCAAACGCCCTAAGAGTATGTTTACATTGGGGTGATGTCCCTGCGACACGTCTCTTGCTACTCGAGTTTGTTGGCGGGGAAGTATAGAGAAGCTTGCGTTGTAGTAAAAGTCGCACGAAATGAGATTTGAAGCGGCAATCTTGCCTCTTCTCTTTTGTATATTTCTTTCACTAGTATTTTTGTTTTGTTATGTGTGAGGTAATTTTGCCAGTAAGACCAATTTTTTACTTATATTTGGATATTTGTGATTATGTTATTTATGGCAACATTTTGCTTTTAATAATTGCTTTTACTTTTGCCTTATAAGTTATTGCCAGCATTGCCTGTAAGCATATTAATATTATATGAAGGAATAAGAAGAATTCATCAATTGAATTTATAAAAGTCCCTTGACTCTTGCGACAAAAAAGAGAACGTAAGCGTTGCCGCAGGGACAACACCGTCAATGTAAATCGGCTCTTAGAGTCAGCCTTGTTTCGGAATAAATTGATTTTACATATTAAACATACCAACTCGAGTGGAGGAGAGCTTATTTTTTAGTGTTGCTTTGATGTGAAGTTGACAAAGAGCTGCCGAAAAACGGGGAATATTATTAATATGGTGCAAGGCAAAGTTATACAGCAAATTATTTCGATATGGATTTAAAAAGAAATGTCAGGTGCCAACTACTGTCCAAAGACTGCACTATTTAGGATTTTTAAGTCCATGAAGTTATATATCGATTTCGATACTCTAAAATAAATGTCGATATATTAATATATCATGGATATACCGAAGATATTTCCCCAGCCCTATTCCATACAATAAAATTTAATGCTTTAAAAATTTAATTTCTCTTATCAAACACAATATTGTAGTGTTCATTTCTTCTTTCAGAAAGTAATCACTCAAATTAAAAGAAGATTATTGAAGACAGTACATTGTATATGATGACTCCTTATCTTCATTACTTCTTTTAAGTTTTGATAAAGGACCTCATTGAAGAAGGGATGAAGAATGAAAACGGTGTGTGCGGCCATTTTGAAACCAATTTTGATTGGTGGATGAAATCGACCAATACAATATATTCGGGATATACATTCTATTATCATACAATAGCGACAAAGACTTACTTACATAAGAGCGCAACAAAAAAAAAGAAGGACAATTATTCTGCTATTATGTACAAAATTGAAATTACAAAAAAAACATTATATAAAACACATTGAACTCATCCGCAGCCAAATGGGGAATATAATGAAAATATCGTTCAACAAACAACATTCGGTTTTTTGTAGTTTAGATGATGACGCACTGAGTACGATTCTTGTCTCTATTATCAATTCAACAATAACACAAAAGAACAAAATATATGTAAATGCATGCATACATATGCATTTATGAACGTTATACGTTAGTATATGTATTACTGGCAATGCCCAGCAAACGCACACTTGATCCCAAATTGAGCATGATGAAGGTTTGAAAATTATTTAAATGTAGTTTGAGAAGCAAGTTAAATTTAAGAAGAAGTTAAGCTTATTTCACAAATTGACAAATGAGTTCATTCTCCATCGGCGTTATGATTTTCACGTGTGAATTGTAATAAGATATGGAAGTGAAACTAATTTCAGTTTTTCTTTAAACAGTAAAACTCTTGATAAATTTAATTACGGTTATCTAAGATCGTCATGATATACTTACTATACATTAGACCGACTCGCCTTGCAGGGAGATAATGATAGTTTTTCAAATTGTTGTATTTCAGAAACTGTCAAAGTTACCAATGCCCATCCATCGGGCCGAAGATCCGTATTTTGCTAAAAAAATTATCTTCTCTGCACTGCCAGCGAGGGACTTTTTATGTGAATTTTATGCGCTTTGCGATGCGGCTTGAAAATATATTTCAAATTATATATAATGTGGTATACATATTACATATGTTGTCTTGGGAGGAAATACAAAACTATACATAAATATAAATACAAAAATAATCGGTCAAGCTCACGAACGGCTATTGCTGGACCTTTAGCTTCAAAAAAGCCGAAATATCCAATATATTTTTGCATTGAATATCAAATCGAGAAAGTGCCAATCGATCAAATTTGAACTCAAACTTTAATCTCAAACATCTGTCCTTTACATAAGTTCTGTAACTCTTAAATCGAGATATTTTTCACATGAAACAAGGCGAAAATCCTGCCTTCTGGAAGCGTATTCCAGAAGCATGAGGTATATCAACAACCAACAGCTCTCGCTTACAAACCGGGAGATGCAGTAGTTTTTTCTGGGATGGTTAATAGAAACAATTCCAATAAAAAAGTTAACTTCTCATATTGGAATACAGAACAAATCGAGAAACAATGGATTTAAACTTACAGAAAATCCGCACAAGTTTGGAAAATGATTGGAAAAAAATTTATATCAAATGATAAAACCGCCATATTTCAAACGTTCGAAAATAGGTTTGTTGGGATTACATACACATCATGCACAAAAATGAGCACAAACAAATTTTACCGATGATGACAGAAACAACATTTACTTTCTAGCAAAGAAAATAGCAACCATCATCATCATCATCACCATTAACAAAATAATTGCAACAAAAATAGAACGTTACTGGAAAAGTGCTCAACAAAAATCGACAGAATATTTTTTGAATAGTACAGCGCACCAACATTTAGAAGAAATTAATTTGAAACGAAATATACACCAAAATTTATTGTTACAAATTTTGATTTAAAAACGTTGCTCTTAAAATATGTGTGTTAAAACAATATTACACAGTACAACACATGATTTTGGGACTCAATTCTTAGACTGGCACGTGAAAGTATCCCTAAAATAAGAACTTCTGCATCATTTGTTTAGTCGAGTTGGCCATACGAATTTTTTTGTTCAAGGTGGATTTTTATCACTTTTTGTATATTTTAACACGGTTATATCTCGGTATATTTCATGTTGAAATATTCAATGCTCTTCTGGTTTAAAATGTAATTATTAATGCCGTCAACTTGACAAAACGAATGACGCAGTTCTTATTTTTGGGCTACTTTCACGTGTAATTCTCAGAATTGAGTCGCAAATCAATGAGCTGAAAAATATTGTACTGTGATATTATTTGAAATATTTTATTAACACAAGGCACTTTCAGCATATAAGATGCTGGCGGCCACAGCATTTTTTTCCGTAATCTCTTCTAAAACGCCAATATTGGAATTTAGACAACTACCAGTAATATTTAATGCTTAGAAACAGGGAGTTTTTTTTACAAATAAAAGTGTCGCACGCAGGTGTTCGGCGTGGCGCCTCCCGACATTTTTCAATGCAGGGCCATGTCGGGCATATATGCACGACAAAAAACACTCTCACAAAACTGCAACAAATTGGGTTCGCTCTATATTATTTCTTATTACGTGCTCAGTAAGCAAGAAGAGTTGATCGCATTATATTATTCCATAATATTTGCCTTACGAAATGGCGAAAAGGAAATTTTTATCGGATACTGAGTTAGAAAAAATACTTGAAGGTACAGAAAGTGATGAAGAATATGAGGATTACAGTTCTGAAGACTCTATAAAGGATCCTATATATGATCTTACTCCAAACTCCTCGGAAAATGATGAAGATGAAAAACTTGCAGACAACATAGAAAAAATTCCTGAAACTCTAGCACTAGAAGAAAGAAGGCAAAAGGAGTATACACGTATTGCCCGGACTGTCTGCAAGATAACTTTATGTGCTTAGAATGTTTTGGAAATCACCACAAACAAGTTTAACGTCTTAATTTGTGTCTTTTCATTATAAAAATAAAATGTAAAATAATTTTTCTTTTATTACATTAATTCAGAAATTTCATGGGGGCCATACATATTATTACTGCAATAAAATCATATTTATCGTCAACCACTATTGTGTGACATAGCTAGAGATAATGAAAATCACGTCGGACATATGTATGTGCCCGACGTGGCGTAAACAACATAGTGCAGTGTCACACATATGTGTCCGACGTGGCAGTCAATGTGTTAAAACATTTTTAAAAATCAATTGCGATATTAGAATCTCCTTAACATCTAGTAAAGTTGCTTATAATAACTCTACCATTAAAAGTTTTAAAAACCCATATGTACATATATGATATTAATTTGCAACATAGTAAAATTTTTAATGTCATCTATCGGTGTAAAACCGTACTGCAAATATGTTTCTATTAAACAATTTCAACTAGTTTTCGTGCAAGCACCTACTACTACTACTGTCCTTCTCTTGGTCTTTTTTAAAGTTTAAGTTTTTCCAGCTATTGTCTCAATATTTCCAATTTTCATGTGAACTCTGCGCTTTAGCAATCTAATTTACCGCACAAAATGTGAAATAACTAAAGTGCTTTAGATATAATCTAATTAGCAGTATTACAACTGTCATAATATAATTACTGGCGTCATTACGGCAGCTGACTATTTTTTGTCGTACTTATGTTTAATATTTCGATTGTCAAAAATAATGCTTTTATTTTTTTTTCTGTATCTGTTTTATTGTCGATGTTTTTGACAGAAACAATATAATAAATGACTTTCAAGTTATATTATAATAATTTCTTTATTACGGGCCAGATCTGTAAATTGAAAAAGTTCATATCACATGATTTTCAAAAATAAATTGCATCATAGTTATAGCATTCTACGTTCGAATAAAATATTATATTGCAAATGCCAAACACGCAATCGATAATAAATATTTACTTTGTATGAAAAGTGCCACCCCCACTTTTCCAATCTCAACTATTTCTAAGTTAAATGCGAACATTGGCAAAAAAATTACAATTCTTTAGATATTCCATAATAAATATGTATTTACTTTGTATGGTACGTAGGTGTCGCGCCAATTATTCCGACTCAGCTGGTATTAATAGAAACTACACACTATAGTGATCCAAGCGCCTACCCATAAGTTTAAACACCTTAGCTAATGTATTTTTTTATATACTAACTACATACTAACTACATACATAGTATATAAATTTCCAAAATATTACTTTCACTTTTCTATTTGAAAGTAGAATGAAACGCAACAGTTTTGATTAAGCTTTTCTTTTTTAATAGAACATTTTCGCTTTCACTATCGTTTGATGCTGATTTTTATGAAACAATGTTTTGAAATGTAATTTCCAATTTCTTAAAAACAATTCTTCAATCATCAAGTTTGTCACAGAAATTGTGCGAAAGCAAAATAAATCGTATTTTTGAAACAGTAACTTTTTACAGTTACATTTTCAGCTTTCATACGATTTTATAAAAAAAATTTTCCAAAAAAAAAAACTTCACATACCTTATGTCATTAGTTAATACCGTTTTCAACACAATAAACTAATGAAGTAAATATTTTTGATCATTCCCAAAAAGTAGACTGACTGTCTTTTATACAAAATTTTCTATTTAAAAGTTTTCGAGTTTTTCGGTTTTTAAGAGAAGCTTGTTTCTGTTATCACCTTCGTACGAATTTAGATTCTATTATAAATATCCGTGAGAATTAGAAATCTCTCGAACAATCTTATGTGATTCGGTATTATAGGTACGATTAGTAAAAACTTCTTAAAAGTTTTGATTTTTATTCTGTCAATATAATTTGATGGTAAAATTAAACAGATGACGTGCTTGTTTCCTGATCATGACTAATATTTTAACGCACACACACAAGGTGGATAAGCGTGGAAGAATATTTTTTTTGTTCGTGAACGTATATGATAAGTGAAAAGTTACTCACGATTCAGTCTATCTAATTTGAGTTAAAAATAAAACACACGCACATACACACACATACAGAAACTAATACACAGTTTGTACACAAACACGAATAAAAGGCAGCCATTGTGGCTTCAACTAAAAAATATGTTCAATTTGTCAAAGTAAATGAAAAAGTGTGAGGAGGAAATACTTGTTAAATGCGATGAGTAAGAGGACATTTTCAACATAGGCGCAATCGTTTTGAGAAACTCAATGAACAGTAATATATGCATGGATGGCTAAAGGACGTAATTGCAAAGGAAATATTCTGTAAAGGATGAATAAAATCATGGCAGTAACAAAGGGAATACAAATGAAAATGTCATTTGCATACTGCTCCATATTTTGGATGGCTAAAAGAACAAAGCAATTCGCAAATTAAATGTGCAAAACATAGATCTAACAACTAAACATGTTGTACATGAAGTCATATGAATAGTAAGTATTCACAGTGTTGCTCAAATATACATATTATGTACATATGTATGTATTTTGAACAAATTTTAACTTCTTCACTACTTTCACTTATCACCCCCTACCGTGAACAAGATGTAACATTTTTGTTCCGGAACGACGTAGTTCCATTGAACGATTCCCTAATAGGAACGATGCGGACCGATCCAAACGTTCTTTTTTATCCTTCCTCGTTCCGCAATTGCAAAACGTCTTGAGGAATCATTAACTTGACCGGATAAATGTTAAAATAAGTACTGAAAGTCAACACCAATTTTATATTATTTTTTTGTGTAGGATGCTTGATGGATATGCGAGCAAATCGTTGACTCATAAAGACTGTTTCTTATAATTATTTCGTTCACATATTATATACACTTAGAACAAGGTTGACTTTTTGTATAGAGATAAGTATTGCCGACTTAACAGACAATATTATATTTACAATTTATTTTATAATAGGTTTTTATTACAAATGCTTTATGAAAGCACTTATAGAACTTTTTTATTATAGTCAGAAAATGAAAACAAACAATAATAAATGTTTGTTGACGTTTTTAGGACTGACAGAGAATTTCACTCGTTCCTACACTTTCCAAAGTAAAAAAGGAACGATCATATTCCAAATCAGTCGGAACGATTCCACAAAAGGAACGATTTCGACCAACTCTAGAACTTTGTCATTTTCCTCGAAGAGGAAATTGGTATCGTGAAATTCTGTACTTTTCTTCCCGCTATCAGTTCTCAGTGAATGTAAAGAAGTAAAAATTAAAAATTAAACAAATGTAAGTTTAAAATAAATTAAACGTTTTTAAGTGTTAAGATGGGTTTTTGAATATTCCAGGTGCAGTAAATTGTTTGATTTTTTGTAACCGCATACACATTTTTTAGAAAAGCGATAACTCACCGAATGTTGTGTTCCAAGTGTGAAACTATTTCTGGTTTATCGCCGTAGACAAGTGACTTGACATATCGCCAGCGAAAATTACAGGAAATTTTCTATTTTTTTAGTATTCATTACAAAACGGCAAATCAAACTAACCAAAAATCAATTTTCAGCTGTCAAATCGGGTGTCAAACCAAGCAGTGTTTCCAATTCAAATTCGGGCTTAAAAAAACAATATCATAAAACTTAGTGCATGTCTACCAAAAAGATGCATACTCTGTGCGTAAAGGTTTTGCGAGGAATTATTATTAAGAATAATGAGCGCTATTTACTGATCTTGTTCAAAAAAATAACAAATATTTAAAAATTTTAATATTTAATTGGAAGGAAAACAGTAAAAGACATAAAGTTTGCCAGCAAAAATTAACTGAACAAAAGCAAGGGAAAATATTATTCATGATAAATGGAATTTTTTCTTCCTGCGAACAATTTTCGTGGGAATTATTCACGATTGCAACAAGGGAACATATTGATTGGTCGTTCTTAACTATATTTCACTCGAAATGAAAATTTACTTTATTTGTCGTATTAAATTATTCAAGATATTTCCCCTATTAGTTTGCAGCAAGTGCGTACGCCAAATCATCAGTAGACTTTTAAACATGATGTTTAAAAAGCCTCCAAATTGATATTTTAAATAGAAACTCTCAAACAAAAATTCTCAATAGTTTTTTAAATATATTTTCGTATTTTTATAAAAGTAGCACCCAAAAAAAAACTAACCAAAATATATTATCACCAGCATATTCAATCGGTTAACCGTTATTACTTAATTACTTAAATCGTTTGGGTCGATTAACCGATTAAACAAAATTTTACACGTACTCCGGTAGATTTTTCAAACAAAGCCCGAACTCTAAACCGAAATTTTTCCATTGAATAAAAACGACCAAAAACGAATAAAAACGAAACCAATTAAAAACGATTTTAATTCTGATTCTAAAGTGATTTTTATTAGGCTAAAGCTTGTAAAGTTTTTAGTCAGAAAAATTCGATATGAGTTGATATTCCAAAGGAACAAAGGAGAAATTAACATGAATTAATTTCAGCTTTTCGGCTAGAATAGATACGTTGTTTTTCGGGGACTGCTACATCGCCTTCATCAGTGTTCATATGTATTTCCATTTATTTGACACATTTTAGGTGGCTCGGTTGAATAGGATTAAAAATCTCATTCTACAAACAATACTGGGATTGTAAGATATTTTTAAGCTCTTAAGATTTTTTAAAGTAGTTAAGTAGCAAAGAAATCGGCAAAAATATTAGCTATATTCAAATAATAAAAATAAATTTAAATTTTATAATATTCGAAATATTATTCGAAATAAATTGATCCAAATTGATTATTATTAGGCTAAAATTCGTTGCGATTTAAATCAGTTTCTATTCTTCCGTGTAAATTGTAATTATTAATGTTAATTTTTCTCTTTTTACTTTTGAATATTGTCTTATTTCCAATTCTTTCTGACTAAAACATTACCAACTTTAGCCTACTGTTATATTCGTTTTGGATTTCTTAGCTCTTTTTAATGTTTAAGTGTTAAGGGAAACTGAATAAAATTTATTTGCCTCGATATCTTTTTTCAAAGATTTTCACAGACTTGCCTAAAAACCCTCAACAAACAAAAGTTTTTGAAAATACTTTGATTATATTTAAATAAAAATATTTATACCCAGTTAATATCAGGCAGCAATTGATTTAGCAATACCACATTTATATAAGTATAAAAGATTTTATTTAGGATATAATTATTAAATAATACTTTATATCTCAAAAAATCGTTTTTATAACAAAATTTTGAATTTTATTAAGTTTTTTATCGCTCCTGTTAAGTTATTAAAAATTATATTAGGCTGTTTTGCTTTTGATATTACGATATACAAAAATAAGGTTTAACATAAATAGTTTAAAACAATTCGATAAATTTTTATTAGCAAAAATATGAGATATTTCACATATTTCTGAAAATATAAGATATTTTTTGCCTTGACCAATCTTTTGTGGAAACATTATTAAAAATATCTGAGATTATATATATATCTTCCAATTTTAAAATTTTTGACGTCATTTAATTGTAAGACTGCTTGAAAACATATTTCGTTTTTAATTTATTTTAATAGCGATTAAAATAAGCCTTTGTTTTTTAAAATCGTGAACGAATTGGTAAATTAAAAAAAATGTTTAAACAAACTTTAGATGTTAAATTCTAAAAACAAAAATTCTTTGAAAATTATTTCTTTACATACATACGAGTACATATGTATTTATATTTAAAAACTTTTATTTTGTTTTAAATCTAATTGGTTCTTTTATATAATAAGTGTGTTCGAGTACCCGAAAGTTTTTACAAATTTTTACTGAACTTTACTGCATTTTACTAAATTGCGTTCGCTTAGTCGAGTTACAGTAAATGAGAACACAAATTGAGAGCGTAAAGTGACAGTTCATTAATGAGAATTTAAAAATTTTTACTGCAGAAATTTCTTGTAGTAAAATTTAGTAAAACATATGATTCAAAAGGTAAACAAACAAAAGTAAGAAATTAAAAAGTATACAATTTGTGAAAAAATTATTTAAAAAAGAAAAACTCAAACAAAATAATAAAAAATAATATAAGTGAACAATTATATTTAATCTATTCCTTCGTTAAACATGTATGCATATGCCTTCTAAAAGGAAAGGAATGTTGTAAAAACCATTTATGGCCATTTTCGTTGTTATTTTGGTATTTCCTTGGATTTGCGAAAATGCTAAGTATATGGCTACTTAGTACTGCACTTGCTTTTAAGGTAGTCAATAGCAAAAACAAATAATCACATACTTTTGAATAAATTTAATCAGACAAAAATTAGGAAAATCAAATAAAATGAAAATAAACACATGGAAACGATTATAAAAAATAATTTGTTAATATTTTCTTAAAATATTCCTGTTATAATAAATATTGCACCGACTACCAGCAAGAAAAAAAGAGTTGAGTAGTCCGAAATATAAATATATTTCAACACTATATTGATTTGCAATCATCCGTTTCCTTAATCTTACTAATTTTTACAATTTTTCCGTTCGTGTACTTTTTTGGGCAACAGCTTTTTTTGAGAGTAAATTTTTCAGTTTACTTAGTAATTAATCATTTACTGCATTTTACTGCAAAAGTATTCGAACGCAGGTAATGTCAATATGTCATTGATGTCGATTGACAGTAATGTTATACGTACGGAAAAATCCCTATTTGTAGGGATTTTCTTCTACAAAAAATGGCCGTAAGGAGAAAATGACAGATTTATTGAAGTCATTAATAAGTAGGGTCTTTTCAATAATGCGGCAAAAATGTATTAACTTTGCAACCTTATTCGATTTGTGACAACATACTAACGACATACAACATACATACTAATACGCAAATATTACAAATTGTCATATTTTTTTAAATCGTCGCTTGCCGCCATTTCAGCT
The DNA here is from genome assembly GCA_956483585.1 of Gymnocheta viridis. Taxonomy (NCBI): domain Eukaryota; kingdom Metazoa; phylum Arthropoda; class Insecta; order Diptera; family Tachinidae; genus Gymnocheta; species Gymnocheta viridis. The sequence goes on along the minus strand of OY101442.1, from coordinate 33,865,380 downwards.
TTCATTTTAAAGTAAATTTGTGAAATATTGCCTTTTTAATATTTATATATGTATAATGAACTCTTCGTTTTCTTCGGACATTTCGGCGTGCTTAGAGGAAACCGAAAAGTACTGAAAACAAAAATTCAGCAAAAAATGGCTGCAGTACGATAACTTTAAGGGCTGGCTGGAAACTGTCTCTGATGAACCGTTCAAATACAAGTGTTTTGCATGCAACAAAATTTTAAATTGCGGCAAGTCTGATCTTCTGAAGCACGCAGAAAGAAACATACACAAAAAATGTGAATTCTGTAAAAAAATAAACAAATTGATTATTAAAAAAAAAAGAAAAGCAGCGACTCAGCTGTTTTTACCTGAGCACGATGTGGCGTTGCAAATCGTCGACCACTTTTGAAAAAAATAAATAACTTATTCACGTATATAAAAGTGTTTTTATTTAAATAAAATTTGTACGTATACATCAATTAAAAATTGTAGGGATTTTTGTAGAAAATTTTTTGAACGCGTAGGGAAAAATAGAGATTTTATTCGGGCTGCGTAAAGACTTCTCAAAAAAGCATATAAATAACATCACTGCCGATTGGTCATTTATGTAATGTCGGTGCATTGCATTAATGTCGTTGTTATTAAATTGATGACACAATTATCATCATTGTCATTGATGACAAATGATCGGCTGATGTCAAGGGTGACATTGCATTGATGACAACTGTCATGGGGTCAAAAACGATGACAGTTGTCATAGTATTGATGCCAAACTACATCAATGTTATGACGATTTTTCTATCAGTGTAGCAAAGAGATTCAGCAACACTATGAGCTGACTTTATACTGAGGCGAATTAGAAGCAATTAATAATAGTGCTGGGTGATGACGATATTCAGTAACACATAAACAAGGAGGGACCTTTTAAAAATAGTAGATCAAAAACTTCATAATTAGATTTTATTGATTTAAAAAAATGTTCTGTTCAGAAAGAAACATAAGCAAGTCTTGTTTCCCGTCATTCGGAGTAATCGGTATAAAAAATTCTGTTTCATTTGAAGTAATTCGGAATGAAAGCCACCAATTACCATCAAAAGATCAGAAGGTTGTTTGCATTTGGAGAAGTTTTGAATCAGAATTGGGTGGTATATAAGAATATATTAATATTTTATTTTTTAACTGACGGCAAATTTATATAGTCGTTCAATGGGCATTTTTCAAACATTAAACATTTAAGTTTGAATATTTTGACGGAGACTGTAGAAAAGCTGCTAAGATTCTTAAGAGGTATTTTATATAAATATTTATGTTTATTACTTATTCATGCATACATAAAGTTTTTTCTTTTGACTGACTTTGATAATAATAAATTGCATTTTAGTCATCAAAGGAGTCTTATTATAATTAAAAACTGCAAAGATATTCAAATAAGTGCATAAATGCAAGTATGAAAAGTTTACAACTTAAATTCTGCAAATATAGAAAGATTATTATGAATTCCTAAAAAATAAAACTAATATGTAAGGAAAATAATGTACTTGAAATCCTAGTGTGTGTGATATTGAGGATTTTAATATGCGGCAACAGGCATGGTTGGTTGAGGATGCTGTTGTGATGGGCATCTGATTGGCATTTCCAGAGCATAGTTTGTAGACTACAACTACACACAAAGGGAATGGAATATGTAGTTTGCTACTAATAATGGCACGATTAATAAAACAAATGAAAATCGATTAATTTACTGCAATGAACGATTTAACTGCATCTGAGTATTTTGTCAGCCATTCCCAATTACAAAGTTCTGTAGAAGTACACATTTTTAATCGCTTTTTAACTAATTATCTGCATGTTTTTAGTATTTATTCTAAGAAGTCGAAAATATACAATAATTGATACTTTGTAAGAAATGAAAATTACTAAAATTTTTTACTGGCTTCGTAAATTTTTATGCAATATTTTTACTATTAGAACTGTAAATAACAAAAACTAATGTTGTGCATTTAAAAGGTAATGCATACATACTCTGTTTCTTTTCACAATTCTAACTACACCAGACATTATAACAAACAAAATAAAAAATAGAACGTAATCCAAAATCAACATCCCTAAAAAAACAAAATTGTTTATTAATAACTTACAAATTGAATAAACTCGTATTATATTTTCTGCATCAAGCGTAAAAATATTGAAAATAATAATAATAATAATGAAAATCTTAACAATAGAATTAAATAATCCTCATCATATTAAACGAAAGCCATACAAAGTAAATACACATACATACATACATACATACATATGTATGTGTATGTGCAATTGTATGATTACATGTCTGTCCGACGATCCCTCTGTTTGAATGTCAGTAAGTAAGTAACATCGTATACAATTTCATTAATAATACCATATTTCATAATTTATATTTTTTCATTTTTATTTTGGATTGAAGAAATAAATGTGTGTGTTTTGTTTTAATATGTATAATATTTGAATTTTATTTTGTGCATTGATTTTATATAATCTTCAGGAACTAATGTTAAAATTTAATAAATAAAAAATCCTCCACTTTGCCATAATTTTCACAAAGGATGATTACGAAGAAAGGCTATTATAAATATTGTATGTATACTGTATACATATATAAATATTCGTATAACCAAAATGGAAGCAGTTTCGATCTCAATTATTTTCAAATTTAAATAAAACTGTTTTAAAAAACATGCAGGATATATTATTTTACACAATTAAAAAAAAGGTGAAAATTATTGTTCAGCTTTGGATCGTAAAGAGCTGTTCGATCAAACGAAAGCCAATAAATATTGAATCTAGATACACACATACATATATATGTACATATGTATTGAAATAGTAGTTCGTAATTTTTGCTCACCATTTGTCTATTATATGCAAACAAAAATAAGAAACAATATATAACCTTTTCGGGATATTTAAGGATAGAAACATTTTTGTTTCTAACGACTGATTCTGGTTAAAGACACCAAAAAATTTACATATATCGGCGTTTTACAACTAAATTCTATTTCATAAGTAGTTAAAGTTCGCCATTATTTCACATTGTTAAAGTGAATCGCCATAGGATGTAATACTTACGCTGCCAGGAAAAATTTTTGTGAATCGTTTTTAACACTCTGACTCTAACTCTTAAATAGCAATAATATAGCGGCCTGAAATGCCCCACAAAACTATTTATCATAAACTTATACTATAAACATTCAAAGACACCAAACCTTGAAAAACAAGTTGAATTCCAGAAATAAGTCAAAGCTTAAAATATCTGAGTAAATACGAAATAAGCCCTTAAACCTATTATAAGTTTTGGCTTATTTCTGTCATTAAAGTAACATTTTAAGCGTTGGTGGATTCAGATTCTTATAGTATTGAAATATATCTGCAGAATATTTCAACTGGGGATGCATCCGTACCGATATTTTTATTGTATATATAACGATACTTTTTAAATTTATTTAAAGTTTTTTATGAATAGAATTTAACAGCAGTTCAGTTCTTGCAACTGCATAACTACTATCAATGCTTATTTCGAAAATACATATGAAAAAGACGAGCGCACAATCAAAACAGAATAATGAAATAATTTTCTTTAATTTTGCAGCCCTTTCAAAGGATTAAAAAATCGACTTGCATTTGATTTAACTTTGTGGGTATTTGCTATTATTAGAGAATCCGAGGAAGATGAGCCTCTGCTAAACCCAAGCTATGGTTTTGCTCAAAAATAGCCTACCTACCTACGATCTCCTAATATATCTATCCGTTTGTTTACTGCCGTAATGACGTTTTATATCCGAACTTAAAGAAAATGCTCGCAGAAGTACTTAAGTTTTCAAATGAGCTCTGTTGCATCTTTCTCGTTCAAACAAACTGTCAGTTTAGATTATGCAACTTTTGTTGCCGCAATTTTTATTGCATAAGTTTTTATGGATGCATACATTTATATACATTTGAATTTCTACGTGTAAACTCCATTAAAATCTCCTCTCCCCTTTCGACGACAATGTAAGAATTGCAGCGATAAAAGTTACACAATGTAAACGGTTACAGACTTGCGAAATCATCTTTCTCCGCAAAATTTGAAAATACTTTGTTTTTTACACAAAAATTGCATTAATATCAATTACAAATACTACTAATCACTTAAAAAATAATCCACTTATGTTTTGTTGATTTTACCTTGAATTGAAATGCAATACGCGTATCGGTTCGGTATGGCCGATATTTTTTTAGTATCGGTATCGTATCGCTGCTTCCCTAATTTTTATCCGCTGTATCCCTTAAGGATATTTCTGTGCCCTTTTCAAAAAAATGTGCATAAAAGACTCATTCATACATTAAAGCGATAAAGGTTTGACATGTCTCACAAAAATATTTATCTTAAAATTATCTATATTAAAAGTCTTCAAAGACATCAAAAGCTCAAAACGTATAAATTAAAAAATTGCTGGTCAGTGTGTTAATGGATTTAAGAAGGTTTTATTACCAATCGAAAGTTAATTTTCATACACTTTAAAATTATGCTATTTTTTAACTTCCAGCTATAAAAAGTTAATAATTTTAATCCAATTTTTTAAAATCGCATTCTCATGGGATCTGCACGTTTTGAGGTGCTGGGAGTCGATTCTGACTAATTTCACGATGATGTCCGTATGGATGTATTTGTATGTACATACATATATCCAAATTTGAAATATTTCATTTTAATAAATGCACAAATATACATATGTATATTTTATGTACAATAAAAAAATCAATGAAATTTTTATTAAATGGCGGTTTTGGAAGGGATATGCTTTCATATTTTTAATGAAAGATATTCATTAATTTACTGCTTCTGCTTCGTTGGATTTATGAAAGTCTCATCATTACGTTAAGAAATTAAGCAATTACATAAATTTAATGCAGATATCATCGTTTATTATATGAAAAACTTTCATTATATTAATGCAACAATTTCATATGTGGTATGTAAAAACGTCGTTCAATCATTGAAACAATTACATTTAATATATGAAATTTTTATTTTAACTAATGAAATGGTTTCATTTCATTTATGAAATTAGGTTTATAAATAAAATGAAACATTCTGCATTAATCCAATGAAGGGCTTCATTAGCTCACTTTCAATGCCAAATTTCATTGATAAAATGAAGAATTTCATTGTCTGAATGAAGGGTTTCCTTTCAATGTGTAAACATTTATTTAGCTTAAATGTACAATGCAATAGCGGTTACGTGAACACAGCAGTATGTGAACACCTGAACACCGCTTAGTGTGAACAATCTATTTTCAGCATTGACTGCTTTAAAAGTTACAGGAAGTTTCTTTTAAGATTTAGTGTATGCATGTATGTTCGTTTGTGTTGCGAAGTCAACGGTGTGTGCTATTAAAAGAAGTCAATAATACATTTTCAGGACCATAACAAGGACAGCACTTCAGAGCATCGGAGCTACCTAGATGATTACAGATGTACACTCACAATTTAAATTAATTTTTATTTTTACTATGTATAAGAATGAATGCACATTATCAATAATTGAAGAAAGAAATCAAGATCGTTTCGAAGATGGTGCAACTGAAAGCCATGAATTTTAACTTAAATTAAAAGCTGATGATGACTCTATAGCAGGAATATTTGACAAAGTATTAAAAGTTGGAAGTTTTAGAAAAGAATAAGCAACATAAAAAACGATTTTTTTACATCCCAGCTAAAAAACTAATATATGAACCATATATCTCTGAGATACGAGTAATTTCTTTCAAGATTGTATTAATATATATATTTATTGTAATTTTAATGAACAATTAAAAATGTTTATAAAAGAAAATATAAATAAAATAAATGTTGAGTCTTGTTAAAAATAAAACATGTGCATACTATTTTTGCTCCTTAACAAGGAAATTCGAAAAGATGAACAATTCGCAAATGTGAACACCGACGGTTTTAATTAGTTATTATTAACGCGAGTGCACTGTAGATAGCTTTTCCCTTAGTGTACGTACATATTTAAGACGACTTTAAATTTTTGGTATTTTTAAAATATTTTTCGTAAAAAAGTGTATTTACCTCGTAAAGACGGAATTGATACTTTTACGGGGTTCTGACAATGGATTCTGGTAGTGAGACAAACAAAAAAAATATATACATACGTATGTCGGCGATTTGAAAGATCACATGGCAATTTTATTTAGGGGGTCAAAGTTTCACCTCTTCGGCTGTTCGTTCAGCATATCGATATATGAAACTACATATCGCTCATTTACTCATACAACGTCATAACTCAAAAAACGTAATTTTTGATTTTAGAATGCAGAATTATTCTTCATATCGGTCTTTATATTGTGCTAAATTTCATACAAATATCTTGTTTATGCTCCTCTTGAGAGAATATTTTTTTTGTTTTTCCATTGAGTTGTGTGTAATTTATATGACGTTATATGAGTAAATGATCGATATGTATTCCTTCCCTGCAGGAAATGTCAATAGTGAAATTATACTGATTATCTATTGACGATATCACCAGTGCTACTGACTAATTGTACCACAAGTAATGCTATCTGCTATTGACATTTAACACAGGATTTTCCTACGAAATCTACCAGTAGATTGCGTCAATACTGACTACGTAGTTCTTGTGGGCCATACGGAGAAAATGTCAATAGTAAGATTATACTGACTTACTATTGACGATATCACCACACTGTGGGAAATCTCCGTAGTAAACGTGTACTGATTCTCACTATAGACACCTGCAGGAAAAATTAAATTAAAATTTTACTGACTGTGTCACCCATATAATTTTATTTTAATTTAGTTGAAACAATTTATAATTTAGTTGGTACAAGTATAATATTTGAAAGTAAAATAAGTTATAACATATTTTACAGTCTTCTTTGCGGTATAATTTTCTTATTGATAAATATCAATAAAAGAATTTCGTTTCGATTTAAATTAATGATTTGTTTTTAACCGTCGAACATTTTCTCTACCTATCAAAAACAAAAGACAAAAAAAATGTTGACAGTGTCACCAAAAAGGCATTAATGTTGACATAAATATTGACATGGATACACTTAACCGCATGCTTCCTTCAGGGTTAGGATATGTTCAGCAACTTTGTAGAAATTATCAATAATAAATATTTTCGTGGACACATGTATGTCAGAACCATTGTCAGAACTCCGTATTTTTTCCGTTTTGTACTGTATAATTTAAAATTTCTGGCATATTATTGTTTCAAATACCTATCGCATTCATTACACATGTATTAACTATTTCAAATGCGTTGTAAAATGTGTAATCTTTGAACAGGAATTTAATACGAATTTCAATAAAAAAACGAATTTTAACGTATTAAATATGTTTATTTTAAAATAAAAAGACGGTAAAAGTATTGCTACTCATCGAGTACTCCGCTAAAAAAGTAGCGAGTAGTATTGAGAAGTCCAAAATTTTTTTCATTTTTTTATTTAGTATGTACAGTAGTTTTCCGATTTAACGAACATTCGATTTAATGAACATCGCATTTAACGAACATCCAATTTTTTTATTTCTACTAAGTAAGTACCTTATATTACGAATAAAATTTTTATTTTGTACTCGGTTTAATGAACAAATGTAAAACAAAACGATGAACAAAACAAAAATGAGAAGGGCTTGATGAAACTGAAATTCTAGAAAACAAAATAAAACACGAATATGTCATTAAGGACTTCGAAATTTGTATTAAATGGGGCTCAACAAAACAATATTAGTAGCACAAATTTAATATTTTTGAGAGATTTACAGGAATATGCCATTAAAAAAAGGTGTTTGTCCAATTTTTTAAATAAATTATTTTTGCATTACGGAGTTTTCATGAATTTTTCCTTTCCTTATAACTATTTTTAAATAAATATTTATTTTAAATTGCTATAATTTTAATAAAATATATGAAAATATAAAATGATATGAATAACGCTATTAATTTTTCATTTAGTACTGGATATAACGAATAATTCGTTTTAACGAACAGGCTCGTTAAATCGGAAAACTATTGTATTATTAAAAATTGAATAACATTTCAATGCATCAGAAGATGTTATTAATGATTAGTACCATTAGAAAGGTTTAGGTTTTCTTTTTTTTAATACTTAATATGCTGAAAAATTGAATGCAAACAGAAAACTATTGAAAGCAGAATTTCATAAGTATGTGACATATATGTAAATTAATAATTAAACGTAATAAAATTATTATCATACCAGAAATATTGCACTCCTATTTTTTTCTAGTTAAAAATGTAATAGTGATGTTTAGTCTGATTAACAATGAACTATATTGCAATTGAAACAAATGTCAATACGTTAAAGGTTTGTAATGATTTTAATTTACAGGGATTATTTCTTTTTTATAATGCTGGTGACGATAATAATAAAGATTATTACAATTATGGATGCGCAAGTATATACAAATAAGTCCGACACCAAAATACACAAACACTACAACACAATAAAAAACACATGCAATAAACAATTAAATTACACGTACTATTCTCGGTGTTGACAATTCTTCATCGGCGCGAGAAGAAGGAACCTTTGATGAAAATATTAAAATGCAACTGAATTGTGGTATGTGTTTTGGTTTTTGTTGTTTTTAAAACGACAACAATATCAGCGTCAAACAATAAGACTAAATGAGGCAGTCACAATTATAGGACCCGCAGACGAGTAGTAAGTTAACACGATGTCAATGAGCAACAAGCTACACAAAGCAGGAAAGTCAAACTAAATCTGAAAAAAAGGATACCAAAGTAAATTGCCGGGGTTGCAATACAAAATGAGCGACTTCAAAATTGAGACACAACGTTTTTATGTACGAGGAGTTTGTTTATATCCACAAACATAGTTACATACATATGCATATGCATTCGTATGCATGCACACTTTTATATACATAATTGATATTTATTGCTTTCTTATATATTTTATTTTTAACAAAGATATAATTCTTACAAAATGGGTGCTTATATGAAAATGTATACGCTTGCATACATATTAATGTTGTTAAGCATTGAGGATCTATGTTCCCTTTATACATATATGTATGTATATATGTATGCCAAGCTTGTATCCAGAAGGAAGGAGAAAAACTAAAAACCGCATAAAAGCTCTAGAAATCGTAGCTTGATTTGTTTAACGAATTCTACTACGTTGAGTACAAGCTTCTGTTTTGCTATATCTTCATCTTAATGTAATATACCCAAGCTCACTCACTTAGTTTTATGCTTAAGAATTTCAGAAAAACTCGTTAACTCGCAACGATATCTCACATAGCAGTTCTAATTTATTTGCATGAACTTCTTGTCCCTGGTTATAATGAGTCTTGGCTGTAGCGCATCTTTGTTTAATGAACTCTTTTTTCAAGTATCCAGAAGTTAAATACATATTTGTTCCAGTAATTTTTTAAAACTTCGTTCACTATTATTTGAAAAAGCGTACAAAGAAAAAAGCGAAATTTTTGAATGGTCTGCAATATGCGTTATAAGCATACTGAGAACATTTTAATTTTGCGCTGCTTTTATTAGCCCGTAACAGTCACCATACCTCACACCAACAAACGCGAACACCTCAGCTTCGCCTTATACGCCTGCCGCATCAAACTACTGTTTGGCGAGCCGTTTAAATCATTGGTCTTTATTTATCAATTATTTGGAACCACAATGTTTGAAAAATAGTTACTCAAATTTTAATGGGAATGCTATGCTTTTCAATGTAAATTCATATAAGTCGTTTATCCTTTGCGATAGTATTTGATTTCAACGTATTCTCAATATGTGTTTGATGGGATTTATCCGTAATTGTTTGGCAGGATATACTAGTGTACTTAAAAATACCTCTTGAATTTCAATTCATTTTCGATATTTTAGGCAACACCCGGTTTTCATTAATATCATTATTATTGTTATTAAAGAGGTTTCCAATTAGAGCCGGTGGCGGGGGTTTGTCAAATCTGATATTTATCGGTATTCAAAGACAAAATTCAAATTTACAAAGCAAGTCATAACATCCAGCATTTTTTCAGATGTGCATTAGTATGGCATTGTATTTGTTGTTGTTGGATTGTTTAAGTGATGAAGGCATAGAACTGGTCACCGAATAGTACCGGCAGCAATTGATACTGGTGTATGCTAGCGGACATCGCAGCGCCCTCCTTCGTCGGTATTGTAGCAAAATCGCCGGCGAAGTAAAATAATTAACAAAATGGCTACACAGCTGAAACACATTTAATGCGCCTACTTAACATCAGAGGCGCTGCAAATTTGATCTAAAAAAAAACTAACACAACGCGCAATATCAGAGTTGTAAAAATGAATCTTTCTCACTTTAACCATCTGTCGTCTCTCTCTATCCCTTTCCCAAAGAAGGTAACACAGCTACTGGTTGGTAGGCATACTAATTGCCTGAGTCTTACTTCTCTTTAAAAAAAGATACAAGAACATTTTTTAAATATTATATAAAATTAATTGCGGCTCATAATTTGTATAAATAAGATTTGAAATCACATTCAACCGAGCCGCCTAAACAGTGGCGGATACATGGAAAAACACATGAACACAGTTAATTTGGAATATTGTCTCATATCCAATTACAACCGCTGACAATTAATTTCTTTTGGTATATTATGGTTTTATTAGAAATAAAAAGAATATTCCCATTATTTATGGAACACGTTTTCATGCATATGACTGCATTTCATTAGATATTAGCCTTGAAGGTGATTTATGGTCTTTAATGGCACCTCACATGAAAAAGTCTAAAGAAATCAAATTGCAGCACAGAGCTGCCAAGACGACTGACTACACGATTACCCAAGATATTCCGCAAAAGATCAATTGTTTCATAAGCTGTGTGACATCGTACGCCATCCTGCTGAAACCAAAGATTATACAAGATCATATCTTCCATTTCAGGTTATAAGAAATCCGTAGTAATGACTCTGTAGCGCTCGCCGCTGATTGAAATTCCGCTTCGACGTTCTTGGATTGAGTTGCACATTTTCCGCCATAGCAGCCATAATCTTGTGCGACGACAGGGACCATGAATGTTGTCCACTAGCAATCTAGTCTCACGAACTTTTGCTCAAATTGTGTCCGCGGCGGATGCTCTATTCGGGCCAAAAATTATTTTTAACAAGCGAACAGTATGGGCAACAGAGCACTTACTTTGGGAATTAGTTTGCAATATGCTATATGAATAGGCAAAATGTTTCGTATAATGATATGAAACAAAGCCGACCCATGCGAGGTTTACTCACTAGGTGGAAATGCATCTAGAAAAAGATATTATTCTTAGAAAACGCCGATGATAATCAACGTTTACGGCGAGCAGCAAAATATTAATTGTAACAAATTGATTTTTGCCCGAATCAAGCAATAAGAACAATAAGAACGCATAAGATAAGTGGATCCATTAGGATGGCGCTACAAGCCCACAGCCAACGGCATAATGGTCATTCTTCATGAACAATATGAACATAAGATCTATGCGATAGTTCGGACATTTAAATGATGTCATATTCCATAGACAATGAATGGAATAAATAAAAAAGCATTTTGTTGATACTTCACACACAGCTTTTTTTATTGAACTTCAGCAGCGACCGGCACCTTATGGACAACTCTTTAATTGTTTGAAATACATATAACAATGCATCTAAGGTTTTAAACATTATTCAAGTACTCACAAGAGGATGCTCTTTTATTAGAAACATGCATAAAGCGCAAAAGAGACGGAAATAAATAAATTATATTCCAAAGTAAAACGCCATTATAAACAACCCTCCATTATGTTCGCGCAAGTCCATAGCTTATATACATTTCAAAACATATTAGTTTGCATACATATGTATGTAAGTGTGTTATATATGAACATACATAAAAACATAAGGATAGACTTGGATTCGCACATATACTTTAATTTTGCACATATATATTATACATACATACTCGCATATAGTAATGGGTGTAAGTTACTACGACTATGCCCAGTAAAACGTAATTTATAAGGTATTACACTTTCATTGCTTCCAAACGATCAGTGAATGTACGTATCGGCCTTGTTCTGGATATCACAAGAATCCAAATCAAGTAATTTAAAAAAATTAGTAAAACCCAAATTTTGTAGATCGCCCGATTTATAGCATTAGAAGTTCCAATAAAATGTTATATTCAAAATGCCGAACATGAAAGAAGCAGTAAGTCAGATATTAATGGAATTAGTTTTTGTATATCTCGTGATTTGAATTCTTCTGATTAACAGAACGGTACTGTGTGTCTCTGTATTTTTTGGCTTCTTGAGAAGTTCTATTTAAAACAGGATGATATTTCACTTAAACAAAACTTTGGTAATTCGGCAATAGTTTTTGCAAATGGAGTTTCTGCCCCTTTTTATTAACAGGGGAATTTCACATTATAAAACGTCAAAAAATTAATATTTCTTAATAAATATAACGAATATTGCTTCAAATTCAATGAATATTAATAAATAAAAATATTTATCCCCTCTTTAAATTTTTTTTGTGAAGAGTATAATATCTTCTTGCAATGACAATCCTATATTAAAGTAATACGAAATGATTCCAACTCGCACTACTTCCGGATCACAAGTTATTCCTTTTTTGACTTATTTGGATACTCTTTTTTTTCCTGGGTAGGTAACACGCATGCCAAATGAGAAATCTCAAATGCCGAAATTCTGGGATTTTTATAAAAATAAATCCCGGGATTTTCAATATATCAACGTTCTATGTATAAAGAAAAATATACACAAAATGAATTCATTGAAAAAAGATATCGAGTCCTGTCTCGAATAATAAATTTAATAATTATATAATTATAATTTTATTTTCCGGTTTGCCTTATTAAAGACTTTCATTGTCACCCAAAGGGCGTCTAATTGTATAAAGGTTGTAAAGAAAATAAAATAGATTCATATCGAATATAATTTGTTTGTTGAGATTTTTGAATAAGTTTCAAAGCCTGCTACTTACTATGCTTATTTATACTTTTGTAATTTTAGAAAATTCTCATTGGTTTTTTTAAAAGTTTTTGTATAAGATAAGAGCAGGGCTGCCAGATAAACTTATGAAGAAATCTACATTTTCCTGAGAAAATTTAAAAAAATCGTTTTTCGTTTAAAAAATCGTCGAAAAAAATCGGACAACTGAAAGTATAGCTATTAAATAACTTTTTTATTGAAAACAATCAAACAAAACATAGTAATTATATACATACATACATATCCTAATAATGTGCAGCAGTAAAAAATTAAAATTGAATGATACATATTTATGCATATTGTATATTCTTATAAAAATTATAATGTACATATTTAAAAGCTGTACAAATAAATGACTGAATTTAACATTTTTAATAAGTCAAGTGGAATTGAAATATTGTAACAATTTGAGTTATTTAATTTTAAATAATCTTTGGAATAAAGAAGACCTTCAATCGAGACATTTTCATTTAAATTGACCTGACTGAAGATTCTCTCTACATTGGCAGAAGAATGAGGTAATGTTATAACATTTTGAATAAATTTTGATAAAGTAGGAAAAGCTCTACATGAATTGCCTCTTTTTATTTCAGATATCTTTTTCCAAAAACTACATACATTAATATTGTCAGGTACGCTTTGATAAATATATCTGTTGCACTTTCACTTGAATGATTTGGCATCAGAAAAATAAAACTATTTCATTTACAATAATGTTTTTTTGTGGTGATACCCAATGTTCAGAAAAAATAAGTAAAATCGACACTTTTTAGAAATAAATTCAGAAAATCGTAATTTTTTAGAAAAAAAATCAGAAAATCATGATTTTACTAATTTCGGGACATAAAAACGTCCAAATGACGATAAATCGTCAAATCTGGCAGCCGTGGATAAGAGGTTTGAAACTTTTCAAAAATATGTTTTAAGATCTACTGATGATTTGGCATTAGCACCAATGAAATGCATGTATGTATATAGATTAGCTAAAAACCCTCAACAAACAAATATTTTGAATTCTTTGAAAAAAGATATCGAGACCTGTCTCGAATAATAAATTTAATAATTGGAAAATATACACATTTATATAGTATATTTTTTTATTCGTTAATTTTATTGAATTGTTTTATAATTAATAATTTTAATAGATTCCCTTTTAACTTAATCTCATACCCTCGAGAATTGACCAATTACAAGTTTATTGACCAAGTACAAGTTTATTGATTACTCCACTCCTTCTATATTTTATCAAAATATTTGAAATTAGTATAAGTCGCAAATGGTTGTTTGCATGTTCGGTATGCAAAACTCCATTTCTCAACGGATTTAGCAGAAATTTTGAACATATAATGTACGTAGCCCGGGCCAAGGCAGTAAAATACTTTTCAATGGATCATGCCCACTTATTCCTGTACATCTAAAATTTCTATTTACCATAATTCATTCTACATAAAATTGTTTTCTTTATAGATTCTGTTTGGAATTAGTAAGAATGATCTCTTAATCTGGAAAATAACCAAAATGCTCACTAGTAATTAGTTAGTATATGGTTAAACAACATTTGCCAGCTCACCTAGCCATTAAATAATTTTTTTAATAAACACACTATTAAAAGAATTTAAAAAACGAAAATAATTATAGTCTATCTGATTTAAGAAAGAACACCTTCATTCGCATTCTATGAGAAAGAACATTGATTTCGATATCTCTACATTATTTCTAAACGAAAAGTGACTCGAAAGACAACTCGAATGAAAACGTAAATGTTTTCATATAAAATCCGATTTCTGTGCTACGAATGTGTCGTTAACATTGATAATGAAATGTTAAAATCAGTCACTTGTGGTTTTGCTTTCGTAACAAAATTTTAGGATTTAATAAAAATAAATATAAGTTAAAAATTTGCTGGAAAAAGCAGTCCAACAAGTTAAATTCGCTTGGGCCTCGCACTCGTACTATTTGTGAATGGAAAAATATTATTACGTTTGTTTGTATGCTATAGAAGAAACCTATTGAACATTTTATCTATAGACTAAGTTCAGCTCTTGTGGTATAGGCGGGTAATGTGATATAGTAAGTTTTCTCGAAAACTGAAAACTAGAAGCTGATGATTTCTAGATCTCAGAATATTAATAAATCATAATTCGATTTGCTTTTTGGAAGCTATGCGAAGAGGTGGTAATAAAAAATGTACTTGTCTTGTGATTGACTTTTTTTAATTTTAATATTTCCATTAAAAATCACCATAACGCACGCTAATGCACCACATTAACAGAACAAAGTATTACCCGCCAATTTTTTCAATGACTGATTTATGGGGTTTTTTCACTTTCTCTCAAATATCTCTAGAACTTGGGCTGCACAGACTCTTTCACGTTCCTGAATGAAAACATAAGATTAGTAGTAGAATACCAGCTGAGATAGCTCTAATCGAATTAAGCTTAAAAACATTATAGTAAAATAAAAAATGAGTATTCCACATTACCCGAACATACTCTAGACCTGGGCAGATTTAATGTCACAGAGTGCCAATGAGAAATCCAAATTGGTTCGAATTCGAGCGAGTGCCTTTCATTCGCTTAGGTTTACTTTCTTAAATCAGAAATAGGCTATTAATCAATTTAAAATTTATATGAATAAGATGTTGTTTTTTGTTCTCTTAAGTTATTATACAACATGTTTTAATTTTAAAAATACATAAATAAAATAAATATGCATTTTTATTGTAATAAATTTTATATACTGAAGAAAATCAGATTCCGAAACCCCCTAATCCGGAAATTCTGCATCCCGGGCTTTTATAAACAGATCCTGATTGGCATCTCTAGCAGGTATGTAAGTATGTAAGTATACCCATTTTTGAGTTGAGTTTTTGAGTAGTTGTTGTTAGTAATAAAAGCTGGTGTACATAGTACAACTTTCTTTTATATATATATATACATATATGTATGTATTAATATATGTACATATACATATATGTATATACGTATAAATATATCTACGTATGTATGAACGTTTCCAAGATGTGACTGCAATGACTTGTAGTTGTAGTTGAATGTGAAATGAATGAATGGGCTTTCCTGACATTGAGGCAATTGTTAAGGAGCAGTTATTTCATTGCAATTGCGTTGTCGTTATTGTTTGATTTTACGAACTTTTAAAATGATTTTAATGAGTTCGAAAAGTTTTATTCTTCCACTCAACTACTCGCAAATTCATTGAATTTTTTAATGATTTGTGTTCTTTGTAAATATGTATGTATGTATATAAAAAACCTAAATATCTATGTATATATAATTTTGTATTCATATAAATACAAATTTACAAGATTACGTACATTTGTATGTATATGCATGTACGTTTGTGTATGTACAAGGAGGGAAAGTCTTTTAATTATTACATACATACATTTACATTCTAACAAAATAATTATTATACAGCATATTACTACTACTTTATATGTATGTATTTATTTATGTCTGTATGCATGTACATATGTATTTTGCCATGTAATCAGGTTAAAAGTTAGCGAGCACAATGATACTCTTGTGGGCTTTGAATTAAATCAAGTGCATGCGAAAAAGTTCACTGTGTCTCTCCGTAGTCTAGACAAATACGAATGAACATTTTCTCTGACCTTCATTACTATTGTTTTAACAACAATTTACACATTCTGCATCTACTTAACATTATAAATTGCAGCAAAAGGAATTAAATTAAAAAGTGAAGGTCGTATACTTTTGTAAACGAATGCAGCACTGCAAAAGGATCTGTTGCAAGTGAGAGTGAAAAACTAAAATAAATTTTCATTAATTATCAATAAGAAAATACGTTTAAAAAACTGAAACCCGAATATAATAATAGGAGAATTATTATTCAGTGAATGCAAGTGAAGCATCGAACGGCTGCTAATAATATTCCAGCGTTAAAAATCGAGAGGCCGTCAAATGTATGACCATTTTAAATGACTGGTAAGATCTTATTATTCATCCAATTTCCCTTTTTATTTATTTCCCTAAGAAACAAAGTCTTACAGAAGGTCCAGCTACGCCCTGCAAAAATATCCGATACACGTTCCAACATCTCTTGTTTTGGAAGGGAAGGTCGAAGTATTTTTATTTCAGCAAATGAAATATGCGCTGCAAAAAACAAATTAAACAACAGTAACTCGTGATATACGAAAAATGCAAGTTATAGTGAACCGCTGTATTTACAAGATTCAGCATGTATTCTGGCCGAGAATCATACGCTCTGGAAGAGAACCAGCTAACAAATCTTATCGATTGAATTAAGCAGACGGAAATAGCGTTGGGTCGGCTACACCCTTAGAAAGCAGACTAATGGCATCACTAGAAATGCCATAGACTGGAACCCGCAAGAGGGGAAGAAAGAGACGCCCAGCTCATACACGGAGAAAACATATTGAGGCCGAAGTAAATATCATTGGCAAGAGTTGGGGAGAAGTGATGGCGTTACCACAAAATGGGGAGATGTTCAAACATTTTATTGGGGCCCTATGCTTTTTGTAGGAACGACAAGATCTTATATGTATATACATATAAATTTATAGAAGCTAATTTAAACATAATTTAATAGGCTTTTATTTCAAAATCTTCCTTCTATAATGATTTCCTTTTAAAATGCCTTTACGCCTTATATCAAACCTTGCTTGGAAGGCTTTCTAAAAAGCCTGCTAGAGCAAGCGATTCAGAAAGGCTTTTGTCGCAATGATTTAAGACACAAATTGGGCAGCTTTGGATTGGCTGCATGATAGACGTGGATTGGGCGGATTATGGATGACCATTTAAGCCATTTAATCTTCATTGGCTTCCAAATGATTTGATATGTATATGCATATGTACGTACTTAGCTTGTAAACAAATTATAAAATAACAGATTCCAACAATGCTTGAAATGTACAAATGTATCTCCGAAGCTAGAGCAATATATTACGGAAGCAAGCCTGTTACGGGCGAAGCAGTAATTTTTGTTGGGGTAGTCCTAACCCTAAACACTTAATATTCTTTTCTCCAAAAGAATTTATCGTACCATTTATCAACAATTACAGAGGGATTGCCAAACTAAGTTCTACCCCAAAACTATTCGAACAATGTATTTGTGAGCCAATTATTTATCAACTTCATTAGAACCATCTCAACAAGAGTTAGCTAAAGGACATTCTATTTCAATGAATCTGCTGCGTTTAAAATAATATATACAGATGCTATTTACATTGACTTCAGTAAGACTTTTGATAGAGTTAACCACTGCCACTTGTTGAAGAAATTGTTTTTAATGGGGTTCACGAAAAGAAATTTGAATTGTATAAATTCATATCTGTAATATCGACATCAACGTGGTCGCTTCATTAATGATCTTTTTAGAAAATTGTATGTCATCAATTAACAAGAAGAAGAGAAAAGAAGGTACAAGAAATACAAAAATTGCAACACTAGAATTTCATCATCTGTACACTAATGCAATTTCAAAGCAGAATTTATGAAAATTGCAGCAACAAAAATTGCAAGTCTGGACGGGAACTAACAAGTGATTTGTTGGTCTTAAAATGAAAGTTCTTATTGTGTAAAACGCAACGCCTAAAAAGTTGTCGACGCTGACAGTTTCGTTTTACAAAATAAGGCTCCATATTTGTATCTAAATATTTACGGAAACAGCATCCAAGTGTTCCTTGCACGATCTCTCTCTTACTCTTTGATAACATAATAAATACTCCATTTAATTGAATTCTCTTAAAACAATTTAATTTTTACTTGTTAATTGTTATTATATTCGTTTTTATTTAGAATATTTATTTAAATAAAACATGGAATTTTTTGTTAATTTTCAGTTGATAAATATGAATTTGTTTTTTTATCTTCCGTTTACCGGGAAGTGAAAAAGTTCGCTTGTTCCCAAGCCCTAAACGTGACCCAAAGTTATTTATCTACTGGGTGCCAAAGCGAAGTCTATAAATACCATAATAATTAGATCACAACTAACATGTTTGCCGTTTTCTTAATATTTTTTTTAACATTTATTTATTCCAGTACATAGGAAGCCCATACGGCCTATAATGCATGTACTGTAGATTAACAACAAAGAAAAGTGTATACATTATAATATAATTCAGATGTATTATTCTATTAAAGTTAATACTTATCATACTTAACTAGTTGGCTCCCCAGCCATATAAACATTACCTCGAAGCATTTATAAAAAGAAAAGGAAACCTTGACCAGAGATAAAAGGTAAATAAATGAAAAAGAAAATTACCATTGGAAATGGACTTACCTGATACATTATGTTGATGTGAGTGAGACTGAAACCATCCTTTTATAAGTATTATAGGAATGAGAGAACCTTTTTAGAGTAGCTGGTAAACCATTCCAAGTACGACAAATTCTTATCATAAAGGATCGTTCAAAAACAGATAGATGTATAAGAGGTGTGAAAATTTGAATATTGCCAGTCGAGTTCATAAACGAAAAACTAGCGGCGAGAGAGAGAGGCTGACCACTTCTCATCAATTTGTAAAATTGAAGTAGAAGCCGTAGCTTAATGTAGTTTTCGAAATTGACACCAAGAAATTCAGTTAGACGGCTAGAGACAAGATCATGTTCTCTTAATCGAATATTACATACATATCTAAAAATTTTTCTTAATATACCCTCAATACGGTGCAAATTACCCAATAAGGTTCCAGTGTAAACTTCAAGACAGTAATTAAAGTGCGACATTAGAACATATTCTAGAAAACAACACGATACATCAAGCAAATATCCGCTTTCTCTTGCGAAACAACCGTCAATACTATTTCTTTTATTGATGCCTCCCATATTGCTACATCTTCAAATACATAAATTAAAATTATCAATGCCTAGATGCCCCGGTGGCAGCATTACTGCTTGTTTGAAAATGGTTTGTACACGCATTAGCTACTCATTTTACAATCATATTTAATGTGTCATTAAAATGCGGATACTTTTCCCAGTTTTGAAATAAATCCTTTATTATACCGTGATTTAATTCAGGGTTCAAGTCCATTCATTTTTTATTTTTTATTTTTTTTTAATTTTTTATTTTGTTGTTAATTCAATAAACATTTTCCACCATATATTCATATATAAAATAAAAAAAAATTGTCAACTCAAAGAGAAACCATATTATAAAAGAAATATTAATCAGATTCTTCAGTACAATAAATTGAAGGCTCGCAGGTACTCGCAGTAAATTTTGGACATTTTGGACACACTGAATGCAGGTGAATTTTGTAAGTTCTACTCCACGAAAGACAGGTGTATGTTACAATGGGCGAGTTGCTAATACACTTAAACACGATTACGTTTTATAAATAACATAAGTATACACAGATCACAACCACAGTTTTTTTTATATAATACATACCTTGGCGTTAGTATATAACAAAACTTTTAATGAAAATAATAAAATTTGCAAGTTTAACACGAATAGCAAAACGATGATCAAAAAGGCGGAAATATTTTGCACAACACTTGCAGAAACATATGCTGACTTTGACAGCTCACAGCTGTTCATCAGCTGTAAGCTGAGCTTTTAAAAATCGATACAAATCTAGTGAATGTATTTGTTATCGATTGTTAAAAAAAATTAACGGTTTTTCAAATTTGAAAATTTGAATTAAATGCCGCTAGCGAAGCCAAATTGGCCACTGTGCATTGGTGTGCGCCAAAGAAGTTATTGATTTCTTTGCTTTCAAATTTTGCTATAGTTTTTCCCACCTATAATTTATTTTCAGAAGGAACGTATTTACCACAGGATTCAAATAATTTTTACGCATGGTCTAAATATAATCAAATGGAGTTAAAGATAACAAAATTCAAGCAAGTGTGGTTTTACAGAAATTACAGTTTAATAGTGCAGTATTTTATGGACTAGAAAGAGTTGCATGATTTCTAGATCTTGAAATTCTACTTGATCTTAAGTTGGATTTGCGTAAACATGTCACAATGACAATAAAAATAAAGCTCGGGGCGTACAAGCTTTTCTACAGAGTTTACTAATCCAAATACACCGAGACATGTTTTCACATCTCTAATGAGACCATTGTTGTCTGGGATTCTGACATTAATAAGCACATATACCAAATCTAAACTGTTTATAAATTGTTCCTTTTATTCTGCCTGAGAAGCTCTTTCAATGGTTATGAAAGGAATCTTCCTCAGTCTACAACAAAAATTTTGGCTTTTCCTGGATATTTTTTAAGAAAAACCCAAAAAATCGCGGAACCGAAAATCGCTTCCTTCTAACAGCAATTAGTTTATCTTTTATTTGGAGAAAAAGCCCAAACTGGGAAGTTATTATCTATTTCGATTCGAAAGAAAACATTTTGGAAACACAATGTACATACGTGACAGTGCATAGAGAAAGGCACCTAAGGGTAAAAAAAATCAATTTTCACTTTTTTTTTTTTTGATGTGGACAACATCTGAGCATCGAATGAGACCGATCCCATGACCCAAAAGTGTTCCCTCCCAGAGATATGCGTGTTTTATGAAATTGATGGTACACCAAAGATACACGTATTTAAATCTTTAAAATGACTCTCCTGAACAAAACCGGTTTTTACCCTTAGGCCCCTTTCTATTTTGCGCGTCACATATAAGATATACGATACAAATTCGAATGATTCCGTTTTCGAATCGAAATAAATTTTTCCCACATCCCAATATTACCGCAAGTTCTCAATGACCCACCCACAAATTTTCATGCGTTGGAGATATTACATTCTTTGATTCTAATCTTTTTAGCAATTCAAGTCCAGTTGCGCTCATACTGGAGATGACAAACAATCGATGGTATGATCGATACTATCGATAGATCTGTTTCCATTTTACGTTACGGAAAGCGTTCGATATGCATTACTTCAACAGATGAATTTCTCATCAAAAACTTTGATGACAAAGTAATGAGTTAAAATACTAACAGACATACATATGAATTTCATACTTTTCACTTTGGTTTTAAACTAATTACTTTAACATGGCGTTGTCATTCTGCGAAACTAAGAGAATAATTTACGCGTTATTTACTAGTAACTAGTTATTTAGCTACTTTAAAGTAATGCAAATATTATGTAGTTTGTGTGGGAAAGTGTGCTGTTCTTAATAGAAGTCATTACCAAGTTTTTGCTGGGTTAATGCAACAACAACAATTAATCGTTTTTGTGGTGGACTGGGCTCGATTCTCATCCTGCGAAACGTATCAATGAAGTTTTTTTACATTTGATGGCAATTTTTATTCACAT
The DNA here is from genome assembly GCA_956483585.1 of Gymnocheta viridis. Taxonomy (NCBI): domain Eukaryota; kingdom Metazoa; phylum Arthropoda; class Insecta; order Diptera; family Tachinidae; genus Gymnocheta; species Gymnocheta viridis. Next base: position 33,843,050 of record OY101442.1, on the reverse strand, counting down.
TTAGTGAAGAAGTTTAAATTGGTAAATACAGAAATTGTACAATAATGAAAGCCGGCACTTGGCAGCACAGGTTTTCGCTACAACTTTCTTTATGGACACAATTGTCAGTGTTGTCATTTAATAAAATTAATTAAAAATATACAATGTACGTTAGGTATCGTTTAGTCGCATATGTTGTATGATGGTGTTTTTAGCGAAGCTTAAGAATTGGTCACTGCTAAAGTTTTCGAGTTGGCAAAACAATTCATTTTTTATATTATTTTGTACGGAGCAGATTTTAAAAATACGACTGCGGCAATCATATTTTATTACATAAGTGATAGAAAAAATAAGGTTTTATTGTTTGTGTGGGTAAGCAAGTATAATCAATTATTCACAAACGATTAATAAAGTTAATGTGTACATTAAAACCGGTTTCCCATATAAAAATCCAACATTAAACCTAAAATAACTTTATTAATCGTTTGTGAATAAGGCCATAAATTTGTTATTGTTATATTTATCGATTTAATATAGAGGCAAATCACACGGAAACAATATCTATATATAAATAGGCAGAGACAAATTTTTAGATCCCTTTTTCTCCATTGTTTGCCAGCCGATTTTCTTCATTCTTTTACCAAATGGTAAACATTGTTGAGCTTTAGTGACCCGACTATATATTATTTAAATCGGTTCAGTATTAAAGGAATATGTCTCATAAAGTTGACACCACTACAAATGCTAAAAATACACACGTACACGCATTTACTTATGTAAGTATTAGTTCAAGTAAAAACATTAGCAATGCAATGAGTGTTTAAGAATACATACTTTCATATTTATTTGAGTTATAAGTGTGCGTTTTTGTACGCAATTTAATTTTGTTTATTGTTTATTTCATCGGGAAGGAAATGAGTTATTAGGTAGTTTTTCCTCTTTAAATAAATGCAACTAAAATAGGTATTCATTTAAACTGGCGGTCGAATTTCGACCACTAGGCGTACTCTAGTATGAATAAATGTCAAAAACAAACAAGCAAATATCAAACCAAAAACTCAAGACAGTGAAAAACTCAACGTCTGAATGCCGTTTTTGTATTTTTATGAACTAGAAAATACATTTTTTTAAAAAGAGCTGAATGAAAATGTTATCGTATAAATGGTTCATGGCCGAAACTGAATTTCCAGAATTTTTAAAATGCTGAAGATCATTTAAATTTGATACACAGTGAAAATACTTAAACATAATTTTTATACACTTTTCTAGGTGTACCAGTTGTAGAACCAGTCACGTTCAAACTTCGCAGTTTGATTTCTGAGTAGATAAGTTATTTAGGAACTATATTTCAGCCAAATATAAAGCATGAGTTCTATCCATATGTATGTGAAATTTCGCAGGATCCTTCAATTAAGACTAGGTCAGTTTGTTCGAATTTCTGCTGGGTATATACTTAATTTAGCATTACATTTTAAACATAAATTCTTTTAGAGATTTTAAAAATTGCGCCTTTAATCTGTTGAAAATTATATAAAAACTGAAATTCAATATCTTAACTATATGTATATTTTTTTTAAGATCTAACCTAGAAAATCTTTTACATTCGTAACTTCCAACAGAGAATGCTTTTCAAACTATCAGATCACTGTAGCTCAAGCTATAAACACGTTGATGACAGCAGGCTACACGGCTACATGACTACAAATGCAGCTGGCTACAAATGCCGCCCTGTAGCCAGCTACTTAATTATTTTGAAAACGACAGCTGCATATAGTAAGCAGCTGATTCATTTTTACTTCAGTGGTGCTATTTTACATTTTTTGCTTTTTAAAAGTTACGTTTTTCAAAACGTACAATTCAATAAAGCAATAAAATTACAAAGAATCACACATATCGCAAAAATAGCTAAAAACCGCGAAAAGTTGAAAAATCTAGAAAAAGGCGTGCAACTTTTTAAATGGAGGTAAAACTTAAGGAATGTGATATACATTCAATGTGATATGCATTCACATTCCTTTTAGGGCTTTTTCAAAACTTTGCAACTTTTTGTGGAATTTTGCGTTTTCTATTTTTTATTGTTTCATAGACTTTTAAATGATATCAAACATTTAAATTTTCCCAATGATTTTAAGTTATGGCGAATTTTCGTCATTTTTGCAGTTTTTTTCCGAATTTTTCACATTCCTTGCAGCTCGTTTTAGAAGGTTTTGATTGACTCAGTAGCCTTTTTATTGGTTCATTAATATTTTTCAAGATTTTATAAAAAGTTGAACCCAGAATATGGATACAATATGCAGGAATTTCACCGCCCTTATTTTTATGCAAAAATTGTTTTTACACAAAAAGTTATTACCAAAAAAAGAACTGCAATTTTTGCATTTTATTTTATTTTACATTAAAAAATATTTCTAAGCAATAATTTGCTTTACATATTCTGTTTTATTGTCAACTCCGTTTTTGTAAATAGCGATAGGTAATGATTTTAATTTGTAAAATAACTACTTTATTTTAAAACATATTAGCTCTATTCGCAATCTTGTGCAAAAATGGTCTGCCTAGGCATCAGAGCATTTGCAAAATGGTGAAGTACATATTTACTCTAAGACAAATATGCACTTTTACGCTTTTGTAAATATACAACATTAAAAGCACTTTATATTTATTATGCGTCTGCAACAATTAATTGCAAACTGACAGTAAGGAAAGCAAAAAAGAAAAACAAAATATGTAATAAAGAAATAATCAATTGTATAAAAACAATAATAATTAAATAATTTTTCTTTTTGCCGATTGAAAATCTATAGAAAATGTTTACAATTGCATAAATTTTCAATATCAAAGGCACAAAATTGTGAATAGGACTATTGTTTTAGTGCAGTACTATTTATTCTATTAGCAATTCGATGAACAAAATCGTCAATGGAATTTTTATTTATTTGACAAGAAATATGCATATTTTTCGCGCTTGACTGAACCGTAAAAAAGGGAAAAGAATGAATTTATATTTATATTAAATTGAAATACGTATCAGTTTTTATTCACTTACCATAAGAACATAACATGGAAAATGCCAAACAAACACAATTGATGAAACAAATGGGTAACAATTCTTGAGGTGTGAATAATTTGATTTCGGCTATCACTTTTTGAAGAGATTTATCGTAGCTTAATAATATGATTTATTTTAAATTGATTTAGTTCACTCTACTACGCACATACTGTATACGTATGTATGTATGTTATTTGCTTAACGTTAAGTTATTATTCCTTCTTTTGGTTGGGATTTTAATTTTTTTTTCATAAATTTTAATTGTTTAAACACTTGTAAAGTTGTTGACTACATTTTATTAATTATGTGCATGTATATTACAAATCTGTAAATAAACAATATAAAAAAATTCAATTACTCCTTTAATAAATAGATTCATATTAAATATTTAATACATATTACAAAAATATGAGACATTAAATAAAAATAGTCTCCTTTTGGAAATATTTTTTTGTTTAAAAAGTAGGATGTGTCCGCTTAGTGGCTTCAAACTTTTTTTCGTCGCATCTTATCGATTCAATGCTTCATTTGTTCGATATAAAATTGTATTATAACCGAAAAAAAAACTTCAAAAACAAATTTTCGTGGATATTTCGAAAACGTTTCTCAGAAAAAACAATAACATTTCAATTTAGGATTCAGAGATCCAAAATTAGTTTAGGGAACATTTTTAGTATAGGTTCATTTTAATAGTAGTTATAATTGAAAATTAAAAAAAAAACTTCTTTCTTTCTTTAACATTTTTTTCTATAACTTTGAATATATGTAATAACTTTACCACTTTGGGACTAAATGAGCTTTTTAGACATAAAAATGCAAAAACATATATTTTTTATAAATTTTAAATTTGACCCTTTTTAGACATAAAAATGTAAAAATCATATATTTTTAAAATTTAAAAATTTACCCTCTTTGAAGTATAGCGATTTAAAATTTTGTTTAGGTAAAAATTTTTCATCATTTTTGATGTGATTCTAGAAATTTTAATATTTTACTATTTTGAAGACTATTTTGTTTATTTTAAAACTATACATATATCGTTGAGCTCTATAGTTTAAATACTTTTTGAAATATTAATAATTATCAACTTTTTATATTTACATTTATAATTCTGATGGCGTGATATCTCCATAACCAAGAGATTTATGAACATAAAAATTTATATATGTATGTACGTTACTTTATATATAATGAAAAAATGGCATATGACGTTTCATGGTCAGGTAAATTATATTAATTTTCTTGGTTTCTTCGAGCTGGTTTAACTCAGGCTCTAGTTTTAAATTACCAAAAAACTTTAACTGGTTTTAACAAGGCTGCCAAATTGATTTGTTCAAAATTTTATATGAAACTAAACATTTTTAAAGCTACGTAATTCAAATAATATATATTTGGCTAGTTTCGTATATATAAAGTTAGAAGAAAATTAGTGATAAAACTAGAAAACATGTTTGCAGATGTAGGCTGAATATAATCGCGTGTAACTACATATCGTTAGCTTAAATTCAAAACCACGTAACTAACAAAAAATGAGATTTTTTTGATTGATTATAATGCATATCACCAACATTAAAAATTAGACATTTTATAAGCGAAACCCGAAAGTACGTAACTACAAGCGCAATTATTACATAGACCAAAAGCAAGTAACTACATACTTGTTTCTTGGAAATAGTTACATTTTTTGGCAACATTAAAGGAGTGCAATTAATCATTATTTAAACTGAGAAAAATTGTATTTATTTTTCAACATACAACATATTTGTTTTCTACTGAAAAATAATAAAAATGTTAGTTACATGGCTTTGGATTTCAGCTGACAATATGGGGATTTCCATTGAAAAGTCCAAAAATTGTGTGGAAGCGGTAAATGAAAAAAATTCGTAAAGAAAATAAAATAATTAAAAATATCAGTAATTTTTGTTATAAGCCATAGTAATTATAATTTTAGGAATATTTTCCATAAAGGAAAAAGTCAATTACAGTGTACATAAGCTTTTTTAAACCAAGTACATTCACATTTGGAAATAAAAAGGAAACTTTGTACTATTCAATTTTAAGTAATTAAATTACTCACTGTATATATTTAAATATCTTTAACTTAAAAATTAGATTGAATTTAATTGTCATATTTTAGTTTTGAATACAAACTATAAGATATAATAAAAAAAAATAAAAATAGACAAAATTTTCTCGCTAAATAGAAATTTTGGGTAAAATGTTTTTAAATTTTAAATTGTAAATCTTCAGGTTACTTTAATTTAACTTTTTTACTGTCAGTGTTATCTTGTTTAAAATTATTGTGTTTTTATAATCTTTTCTACCACGGTATATATAATACATACAAATGTGGTAAATCAAAAATAATTTCTGGTTAATTTTTATTGAAATAAACATAAAAATAAATAACAATTAAAAGTTGGCCGATCGAAATAAACAAAAAAAAGGGAAATGCACTTGGACAATAAAATAGGTACTATGAAAAATAAATGCTGACACCATAATTTTCAATATTTATATTTATTCTATTTGGCTGGTTTAAAATTTTCCCACAAATTCCTCTTATTCTGAATATTTCGAGTCCCCGACTCTGCTTTAAGTCCCCACAACAATTTTCTATATGGTGGAGGTCGACTGACTGACTTAGCCACTGCAATCCATTTACTTTATTTTCTCGAAACCAGGCATTTACCAACTTGGATGAATATTTGGTGTCGTTATGATGTTGGAAACACCACAGTAGTGGCATTCCTTCTTCAGCATAATGACTCCTTAAAGAATATTTTTATACATAAATTTCTTCGCTCATAGCATTCGAAATGAGATGAATAGGATATACTCCACAAAAAAAATGTCATGCCTAAACCATTATGTTACCACCTCCATGTTTTATTGTTTTTTTTAAAGTAATATAGGTTAATTTCTCCACAATCAGCTTTTCCAACATTTTGACCAGCACCAATTCTAAAAAAATTATTTTGGTTTATATTTGGCTTGGTCGTTATGACATCTTAAAATTCCCTGTGTCCCACTCCAAGTCGATTTGCAAACTATTTTCTCTTCTGGACAGTGGCGACACTGTTCCCGCCGAAATTTTGTTTTCTATTTTAGTTGCAATGACCTTATAACAGATAACTACTGTGTATAGATCTGTAATATTGCTGGTTTCTTTAACTGCGCTATGACGTCCTGTTTTTTTTGAGGTTTGACATTTCCAAAAAAAAAAATTTGTTTTGATCGTCCAAGTGCTTGAGCTATAAAGTTCGTGTTATAATGGCAGAATTTCAGTTGGATACGGTGGATAATGTGGCATGAAGTCCTCAGTTCTGTGCCAACCTGTATCAAGCCGTTCCGGTTTATGACCTAAGATATTTGTACTACGATCTCAAATTCAATTTTCAAATGTTCTGTTTTAAGTTTGTTAAAAAAATGTAAATAAAAGAAATCTTAAAATCAAATAAATAATTTACTATGTACATTATGCTAAATACTGCACCAGCAAGTGTATACAAATGCGAGAAATAGAGAAACTTTGTGTTCACAACAGTATGGGAGTCCTATATAGTAAACAAATTGCACTTGTGGCACGTACGAGTAATAAGAATGTAACAAATACTGACTTTTAATAAACTTATTAACTCCTAAACTTGAAAAACGGCCGTTAAAAAATAGCAACTTAATTTTAAAATAACACAAAATCAAAAACACATAATAAATTAACATAACACGATTAATGAAAACATTATATATGATTTTTTATGAGCAATAAATTGGTAATTGTGAATTTACTTCTGCTCGTTCCAGCTTGTTTGATATAAACTATTGCGTTATTATTTTGTTTGAACAGTTCAGTATTTGGCCTTTTTTCCTATCGGTTTAGCCTTTCGTAATAATTTCTTTTTATAAGTTCCCGCTATCCTCGTTATGGCGATTCACACGCCGTATAGCTGTTGTTTTATGACTACTATACGATATACATAATTTTTTTACTAAGAAAATTATTATCAGTGGTATTTTTTACCGATAAATTATATGTTTCAAACAAAAAAAATGTAATTGAGGATAATAAGGATACATGTCACACTACATTAGTGTAACGAAAAGGAATAAAAAATCATTCGTTTTGGCCATAGTGCTATTATTTTTACCGACACTGTATGTATGTATGTATATATGTAACAGAATTATATTAAAAATTATTTTTACCTTTGAAGTTACGTATTGTGGACAAACAAACGTAAAAGTACTACTTGTACTAACACTGTCATTAAGATGTCAAGAAGAGCAGCAAATAACAAAAACAAAGTAAATTTGACATTAGCAACGATAAGAAGACGACGAAAGGTTTTATGTTGAGTGGGTGTGGACGGGTTGAAATTTGCTTCCTTTGATGTTGCGACAAAGATTTTGAGTGCTTTTGCTGCAGGATCAGAAACAGTAAATGATGGAATCGCCGACAATAGTAGTGGTAGAAGTGAAGTTGACGGCGATGATGAAACACAACAAGGGAGGGAGTTTATTTTCATTTTGATTTAATGCTCATTCGATTTTTATTTTAATAATTGCAAAATAAAATCACTTTTTTGCTTAATATCTTTCATTTAAATAAAACAACAGTTTAAAAATTAATTCAACTAAATTAATTGACGAAAAACTTCCAAAAAAATTTTTTTCTCTTAGTAATTTTTTTGTATTGACGGAGTCTGAAGGCTTGGTATTGTTGTGGAAATGTGTGTAAAGGTATGTGCTTGATTGTTTGTTGTGTATGCACTTTGCAGTTAATTGCTTTTAACTTTTTTTAATATTTAGTTTTTATTTATGTATATGTAGGCATATATGTATCTATTTATACATAATCAACCCTTTGATATTATTCTGCACTTTGTTTAATATTGTCCGGGAATGTCCACAACATTACTTAGCCATTCCGAGCTGACAAATTTCTTTACGCCGACATTTTTCATTATCGTTCGGTTCGGTAGAATGAAAAAACCATGAAAATTTTTCATTTACCAAGGACGCCCTGCCATTTATTTCAGCAGGTGTATGTTATTGTATTAGCACCATTTAATCGAAGAAGATCTCCACTCGATTCTAATTATTTCAGCTTTTAAATATTTTCACTAAAATCCGTTTATTCAATTGGTTGGCAATTAACAACTTTTTAATGTTTCGTTTTGTGTATTTTTGTTTTCCACGAATTTTTGTGTACTCTCTTTTGTGGTTGTATTCTTCCCTTTAATGATACTTCTGGTTTTCTTTTCTACACAATACTTTCCGAGTTTGCAGGTATTTTTTGTTGTTGGTGTTTTTGTGTTAATGCTAACTGAATTGAATTACTTCCTTCTTTGTGGTTGGACGTTTGATTTTGATATGAATTTGTTTAAAGAAAACTTAAGATAAATGAACGGAATCACTGTTTAACAATTAAAATTTTATTAAATTAACTAAATTAAAGATTTATTTTCACTAAATACACGCACAGTATGAATTTATTTTTTCGTCTCTTTCAACTTATGTTTCGCCTTAAATTTTTCTTCATTGACTTTTGTAAGGTTAGGAAAAAATATTACCAGATGTAATATATTAAAAATCGCTTTTATCATTAAAATAAAAGATTTTGATCAACTCACTTTTGATAAAGTGACTAAATTGTGGAAGGTTAACTTAACCATCTAAAATTGAAATTTTAGACTTTATTTTAGTTAATTTAATTCAATATAAAATACTTCTATATAATACATCTATAAATATGGCAGCACTTACACAATGTTTTCAGTCCTTCAGTGTATATGAAACCTAAGTGATACGAAATTTTTAGCTCAACGTGTTTACACTATTTGCAACCGTTAATTTGAGCAAAGGAAATATAGTAAAAAGTTTTACTTTGTCTGGTGGGAAAAAATTGGTAGTTTTTTTAATTATGGATAAACTGGTAGTTTGGTTGTTAGGTACACAAAAAAAATTTAAATCTTTCACTCTGCTTTTAAGTCTACTTTAAGCGTCTGAATCAATTTTTATTTATGTATTTACAGTATAGTATAGCCGACACAATCGGCTATATTATATTCAAAATTAATGAAACATTAAACATTTACGTACATACGATAAAATACAAAAACAAAAATTGTACAAAATAAACAACTTGAAATTAATGAACTCTCATATGCTTACCACGCCTGTCCCACAATTAGTCAATCTAATGTGGAGAAATAGCTCTGTTTCATTGTTGTTATCATTTCTTTGCAAAAACAAATTAATGGCACATTATTAACACCAGTCTGGCGGTTGTGGGGTCGGTTTCCACCGGACTGGGGCTTGTTAATATACCCGTTGATCAAAGTTACAAGATAATTTGTAATTTGGATTCATAACAATTAATAAATATATAAAAATATTCAGTTTCAGAGATATTCTTAGTTTTTTCTTTGTAAATATCAAAATGAATAAAAATAAGAACCTAACACAACAAACCAATCATTTTGTAAGTTATGTGACTAAAATTGATGCAACTTTTATTGAATATAATAATATATTTGATATACTCGTATTTAAAACATACTGAATACCATAAGCTGTTGGTTACATATCTGCTACGGCTGGATCTAAGCCAAAATTCATTTTTATAATATCACAAAATACTGAGAGAAATATTAAACAATTTATAATATGAGTTAAAACATCGGCTACCTTGCGCTCCATTTTGCCTTTGTGAATGCTGACAACTGATTGTATCATTAATAGTACACCAGCACTGATCTAAGAAAAATGAAACACAGATTTATATACAATTTATTAAATATTTTTATTTTACTTAATTCTACAAATAATTAATTGTTTTTACATATAAGCTTAAAATCGTTTTGTTTGCAATATTTTAAAGATCTTTTTTCGGATGATCCAATAATCGCAGAGGTTGGGATGAGTATTCGATGCCAAAACCGGATATAATCACATTAATAATCGATATGACAAATACAACAACCAAAATTATATCATTTAATATTATAGCGGCCGTTTGATCCTGTTTACGATTAATATTTAGACTTCCAATTATAACAAACAATATACCAACCAACAGCTACACCGTAAAAAATGGAAAAGAAATTCATGTTTAAATTGATATCTTTTAAAATACACAAGTTAAAATTATCATATGTATGCATAATATTTTACAACTGATTCATAGTAAAAATATTTTTGAATTTATATTACAACTTATAAATTTAGTCCACTTAAAAAATCTCCTTGTGGTGGCGGTAAACGAGAATCAAATGCCGATATAAATAAATTAATCATGGCTACAAAAACTGCAAACCCTGTTCGAATGTGATTGATCAAATTGGCCGATTGATGAAATTCTGGCAAATGCATACGACAATCTCGCATTAGACTCAATGATAAACTTAATACGCCAGACAGGATCTATATTTTGATTTAAAAGCAAAAGCAAACGGGAAAGAAGGGCTAGTGATGTACATATGTATGTACATATGTACATAGACGTAGTAATAAATCTTTATGATTTTATTTTTTGAGGTGTTCACAAGTGCATGTATGTATATGTGTATTTCTACATATTTAATAACATAGTAATTTTTCACATTCGTTGTAATATTTTTAATATTTTAAAAAATACAGTTTAGCTTACATGAAAATTGTGAATACCTCAATAAAGTTTGAAATAATTAAAACTTACTTGCAATACTATGGAGAGGGAGATAAGTACTAACATTAATTTATAGAATTGATGTTGTTCCCCCACTTGTAGAATATATTTTAGTTGAGAGGCGTTCGCTGTTAGTAAAGCTATATCTAGCATGCCTTGGGCGATTGTTTTCTTTGTGGCATATCTATTGGCATCCATACCTTTCATCTGAAATGAAAAATTAAGGATATAAAAATAAACAAAAATAATCGAAGTTAATACATAAAATAAACAATTTATAAACACTGAACAATTGTTTGAACTTTTTTCATGGTTTTTGGTTGGAGAGCGGAATACGGAAACACCACTAGTTTTCCTCCAGCTTACAAGATATATTGACGTAATCCAAAAACCCGTTTGAGAAGACTACGATCCTATTCAAATCAATGCGAAATACGCTCCGATAACTTATCCAACATCGGAGTGGGAAAAAACTTCGCTTGAAAAGACTATGCAGGTCAAAGCATAGTCACTAAACTTGTCAAACATCGGGAATCCAGTACCGACTCATCGTTTATTTTTCACTTTTAATTAAATTATTGCAATTCTCTTAAAAGAAGCATATTACAATAATTGCGCATCGAATGGAATCATAAAGACATAATCAGCCCAATTACAAACAGAAATTATTCCTGAAATTTTTCCCTTTTTCCTTTTCTCCTATTATGAATAAAAATTCTCTCATTTTACTTTTTAGTCCGTTTTTATAAACCATGTAAAAGGGAGAGAGAAATAAAAGCTAAAAAGTAGTTATTCTAAATACATTTAAGTTTTGGGTTTTCCCTACAAAAACTTACCTCACAAAACAGAAGGGAGTTTGAATTAATTGCAGAAAAGTTTTCTCGAGAAAAACCATTCCCCATGAAACAAATTCCTTGCGAATATTTATAACTGAGGAGTATTTAATTCCATCACTACTGAAGCCGTTCATACTAACAATCATTTCGTATTCGTTGCTTTTGTAAGTGTGAGATTACATGTAAAACAATCAGTAAATTTTGTTACACTAAATTTTTTGAATTCTGTTACGCGTGTTGTTTTACTAAAATGATGTCTATTGACAACAAAATTAACGCTCTGTTTCACAACAATATGTTGTTCCAAATATTGGAATCAGACGACACACGAATTTTTAAATAGAGATATTGAGATTCATTAACTAGTTTTGGGAATTCTAGTAAAGAAGGAGATTTGTGATCCATTTTCAATACAAATCCTTTTATCATTTCTGTTAATTCCAATTGTGTAATATCTATTTTATTTATAAATATATTAAGTCCGATAATTCAAGTTCATCATTCGGAGGATCACACAGGAATGGATTAACAAAAAATTTGAAAGAAGATTGAAGATTTTCGAGACCACAGAATTTGCTTTTAAAATGTTCTTGCAACTGTTAACATTTATCTTTATACTCCTTCGGTATTTGCTACTCAATATTCAATTATTCATATGTTTTTCTTTTTTTTTTAAATGCACAGAATGTTGAAGGATCCGATTTTAACAGGCATAAAAAAATTCATAAAATAGTCCTGATTCTTCTCTTTCATTTAACAGCAATATTAATGACTTAGGATAAACGATAGTATATATATATTTTTTTAATTTTGTTCTTAGAAACTTAGAACTTTGAAGTCCCTTCAAAAGGAAATACAAATCTGTAACCCCACATATGATCTGATTCAAGTGCAATGATTTTTTTAAGCCAAAAAATTAAATTAAATAAACGAGTGTTCGACAAACAAAATTTTGTCTGTGTGACCAGGATTTTCTAGAAGAGCTTCAGTAATCGTTATTTGCTGCAGACAACTTGAACATTCTTGAAAATTTTTCTCCATTTACATATATATTTTTTTAATAAATATTTTATGAAAATGAACGTGTATGTGTATACATAAAGTAATTAGTGAGACTTAATTATTAAAAACATATCAAATATTTTTTAGATATTGATTTTAAAAATAGATATCATTATTTGATATAAAAAAATGTTCAAAACTAAAAAAAATTATGCGACTAATAAAAAGTTTTCTTATCAATTTTCAAACAGCGTTTCACAAAAAAAATTATATGTAAACTTGCAACTGCTAAAAACACAAGAACAAATTCTAAATTAGGAAAGGAGAGAGTTTTTTTTAAAATAAGTTTTGCGATATTTTTAATTTCGTACTTATTCATAATTAGTGCTGAAATATCTCATTAAATTGAGGCTATTGTGTATTAAAAATATGACTTACGATAAATATAACTATAAGTCGTCATGCCAAAGTAAACTTACACATTACGGCATTCGATGTTGATCGAAATTTCCATTTAAATTCTATTGAAATTTCTATCGATTTCGAATGCCGTTATTTGCCCCTGTACATACATATCGTTGGCTTAATATAGAAAGGACGTATGTATCTTTATTTTTTTATAAATTGTGATTCTAAGTTTTTCTTGTCTATTTGGAATTGTAATGTCAGAAAAGATTAAAAACGGCGATTAGTAAAAAATGGAGATACGTCCTTTCTATATTAAGCCAACGATATATATTATATTTATTAATAAAACGATGAAAGTAAATTTGGATATTTAAGAATGTATTTATTTATTAATTTTTTCTTTAGATTTAGGCAATTCTCTATCGTTATCAAACAATATTTCAGCATGGTAGCGTAATAATTTGTTCACTGTATTGTTTTTATTGATGCAAAGCATATATTTTTTTCAAATTAAGTTTTAAATATTTTATTTTTGAAACGTCAAAATCAAGCCATGGACAAGTGGCGCAAACTTTCAAATTAAATATTAAATTATAAGTTATTTTGACACTGACTATCAGTCAGTATCATGCCTCCGCGCAGCAAAAGGATTCGCTTTACGCTTGAACAACGTTGAGAAATAAAGGGTGTCCCAAAATTAACGCAAGATTTGAATTAAATAGAAAACACAATTTTTAGTCTTTTGATTGTTATTTTTTATTGAATCATAAAGTATATAGGATAGGATTATTTATATTTCTAAAGGGTGGGATGAATTTAAATATGTATATCTGTTTTTCGTTATACAACAGAGGTCTACCCTAATAAAATTATTTATTATCTGCCGTATTCAAAAAAGAATAATTTGGATTTCAAATGTGCTTAAAGCCATGAATTGACACTTTGTAGTACCAGTAAAATTATTTGTTTGAGTAAATAAGCGATATGTACATACATATGAACATTATAGTGACTCGTCTTGCATGAAGATGAAAAACGTGTTTCTGGAGGGGGTATAAAACTTTTTTTCGGCTACTGGCTCTAATGTATATTACATTTCAAATTTAAATTAATTATTTTAGAATAAGCCGGTATATAGTATGTATAGACATACATTAATGTTGGTTTGAAATACATACATTTCATTAATTTTTTATTGTGCTTTATTTGTGTACATACTACTTCCTACTTTTGTTATACTGTTTACGTAAATATCTTCTTGTTTTGTATAATTACTGTGTGGCTTTGTTTAAATCTGCTACTTTATACAAAAAATACATGCACATTCATATACATACATGTGTACTCGTATACAAATTTGGGCAAAATACTCGTATATGATTAAAAGACAAATTATTAAATACTTTTTCTTTTTCGTATGTATTTCAAGTCGTGTATTTTAAATACATCATGCAGTTTTAACAATTTTTATTTTAAATAGAAAATACATAAAAACCCGTTAATAAGTAAAACCAGTATTTTTTTAAATGAGCTCTAGTACCAAACGTACAGCCTCTTCCTTCCAAAAATTACTGCTTGCCTAGAATCGATTTTATAATTATAAATGATGATATGTTACAGATCAACTTACTGATGCGCACAAATAAGGCATGAATCAATAGGTTCTGCTTCCAAAAAAAAACCATTTTGAACAGCTTGCCTTCTTTTAATGCTTTCATGCAAGCGCAATTTTCAAAAGCAGATATACATAAATTTGTGCAACATCTCTGCAAAACTTTGCAAAAGTATAAAATATTGCTTTAGTAGCAGAAATTTGAGGCAGCACTGTCTCTTGTTTGCATAAGGAAACCAGCCAAAAACTGTGTTTCGAACAATAAGCTTTCATCATTGCACAGTTGGCGCATTTCCGAATATATGTAGCTAAACTTCCTGAAGCTGAAAAATACCAACTTCAAATTAGATGTCTTAGGTCGATCACTTGGGAGGGGTCACAAGAACAAAAGTGACATATGTATGTATGTAGCTGAGAACTCTAGCGGTCTTAGTTCAAGACGTATCTAAAATGCTTCGTGTCATTCTTCTATTTTTGAAATCAGCTCAATTTATTTAAAATGAATTTTTTTAATAATTTTATTTTTCAAATATTCTCAAAATCTAATAGGCCGAATCGGTTCAAATTTTCACGAAAAGTTAAGAGAGGCTTACCACAGAGAACATACATACAGTTTGGAGCAAAACTGTAAAACCACAAGCCCGTGTATATTTTTGTATGTTTATAAGACTAAAGGACTTTTTTAGATAAATTATATCTATTGAATTCTCATATTTATATGAATTAATTGGGAAAACTATTCTATTGGAATCTTCTATATATCTATCTACATATCTATACATACATATGTTTATAATTAATAGGCAAACACGTTATTTTACGTTCATATTATACAGCCGATTTTTAAAAAATTTATATAATTTTTAAGATATTTATTTATAAATGAGCACAATCTATATTTTGTTGAAATAGGTTCAGTATTTTGGTAGCTATAAGCGTTTAAAATTGGTACTAATACATGCACACGTATTCCACATGCATGTATCTGCTTCGGCAAAGAATTGGGGCATTTTCTATACATACATATGTATGTACATAGTATGTACTTTGTAAAGAAAAGAGAGCTAACAAGTTTTAAGTTGTTTATTTAAAAGTTTTTTTTTTATATTTTATCGTATATATTTAAGGAAATGATTATGGACTTATTCACAAACGATTAATAAAGTTAGAGTAGGTTTAATGTAGGATTTTTATATGGGCAACCCGATTTTAATGCACACATTAACTTTATCAATCGTCCATAGGAAATTCTAGTATACATATAATAAAGATACAGACAAAAATTTTTAAATTTCTCATCCTTCACAGTTTAGTTTAGTTCAGTTTTTTTTCCTTTTAGGTGTTTCTTCCGTATTTGGTCCAGTAACATTTGACTTTTTTTACATCTAGACGCTGATTTGTACTGCTTAGATTCAACTTCCAAGTCTTGTTTACCCCTTTCCAAAGGTCGTTCACGCCACTTTGAACTTTTGGAACTTGGCGAGTTGTGATTTAACATTTAGTTCATTACCTGCGATTGTGTTGGCCATTTTATTATATGAATAAAACATTTGACTATTCAACCAATTTCTTAAAATTTTGCTTATAGTGTTGCAGAAACAATTATTTTTTCTATAGCAGCTGAAAAAATATTTCCTAGGTTTAAAGGATTGATTGATCATTTTTCAAATGTCTAAATTATTTTTAGAAATTTTTCGAGACTCGCAGTTTAAGTGGCGGCTTTCTTTTTAACTAAGCACCTTTTATGCCTCTCTGCTATAAGTAGGATTGAGCGAATTCTTCCCGATTTTTCACATTTATGTATGTATTTATATTGATAAAAGAACGCAGCAGCTCATGCTCATAGTATAAATAACATCGCGCGCTCTTCTCGCTTATCATAAATAGATAACTAAAACTATTAGTGCAACAAATCGTTAACATCTGAATATACAAAAATAATTCATACATATAAAACGTTTGTAATTTGCTTTTATATGTACATAGTATGTATGTTTTACGTTTGATCACCTCACGATGAATCACAAATGTCGTAGATATACCTGATTGATGGACCTTGAGTTCGACTGTTAAAAGAAGAAGAAAAACACAGCATACTGTGGTGCAGGGTATTTTAATTTCGACACAACTGAACACATCACTTATAAATGTTTCTCGTGTTACCAAAATCTTTGAAATATATTGGGTAATTGAACAAGGCTGTGTAATTATGTATATGTATGCATGCCCGAAATTATTATTTTTTTTCAATGATTTCTTTTCTGCATTTACATACATATATGTGCATATTTTATATATCTACATATGTATGTATGTACATATAAAAGGAAAAATGATTTGTACATTAATGCTTATTTTACACGTCTGTACTTAAAAAAATACCTCAGTTTCGTTGTTTATCATGCCATTTATACTTTGAACTACTTGAGCCATTTAAATTATTTAAAATCCTTTCTGAAGTGTCCTCTTTTTTAATATTTAGGTTTTCAATCAATAGTTTCAAATTTTTAATTTTATATTCGTTATTTAACTATTAAATTAATAATGCCACAATATGTATACATGCTCATCTCTATAATTTATTACTAAATATAAACTGTACACATATTAGTTGTATGTACTTCCGACTGGTTGCAATGAAATAGTAAACTTTTTTAATTATACTTGTATCTCTATGACAACTATTTTAACGCTGTTTGAAACAACAACACAACTTAACGATTTAACAACAACTGAATATTCACTGACTGAAATGAAACTAAATAAAAATACAATTTGATTTTGTTTACGCCATCAATTTCATTACTTCGCCCAACTGCCGGTTGTGTGTAGCAGTTGTATGATTTTTTATAATGATACTCATTTTAATACATACATTATATAGAGAGTAAATAAAATATTGCAGAACACTTAAAAAATCTTGTAGCTGAAACGAAATCTTATACCGTGCAAAAAGAAAAAAAAAAAACGATTAATAACATCGCTAGATTTTTCTATCTGCTTTACATATGTATGTAGATATTTTTATTTAAGATTTAAAAACTAAAATTTAATAATTTAATATGGTATACACTCGTGTTTACGTAAAAGGGATTACATATCAAAAAGTAATATTAGAGAAAACAGGGATATGCGATTAATCGATTAATCAAACTATTTGAATAATCAATGTAATCTAATTTGCATACTTGAGCTTGACGTTATTTTTATTAAAATATTGCTGGACCATAATGAAAGCAGTGATCCTTCGGTTTCAATGTCTAGGTTTACAGGTTGCCAGTGAAGAGGAAGAAAGTAAGAGTACCAGACACTTGGGTCCGAAGTAATTGTGATACCTTTGTGTTCTTTCAATGTCTAAAAACATACGTATTTTAATTACAAAACGTTAAGCCTTAAGTGCTCTACCATGATCAGTTAGACTTATTGCATTTTTATTACCATAATAATTAAAGTTTTCTTTTTTATGGTGACTGAGCGAAATTCGGGTTTGTGGAATATTCTAGGAATAACTGTGAATTTAAAACTTAAATACAATTTCTATTGCAAAAATGCACGAAAACTTCGAAACAAAAGAAAATAATTGCTTCCAATATGCAATTCACAAGCTTTGTTTTCGATTTTCCAATTTTTTCGCTATAGAAATGATTTTTTTTTATATCAGAGAAAAGAAAATTTGTTCGAAGTTAGTCGTTCGTCCCAGTTGTGTTTGTGCTATAGACATATTTTCTATAAAATAAAGGATAAAAAACACTGTTTTAGGGCAGTGATGCGCAAAAATTTAAACTGTTATCGCTTATCAGTGTTAGTAGAGAAATCAAGCTTTCCCAGCAAACACAAAGTCAAGCGTTTGAAATATGATGCCGCATTATATTTCCTTAGGTAATACTTTAAGCATTCAGACTAAAAAACCATAAAAATTACAACGTTATTTTCCATTTCTTTTTTTGCTTGTAAATAAGTTTGAGTTTTATTTTTTGATCGTAAAGAAAGGGGAAGATTTTGTATATACAAACGCTTTTTTCGTTTTGTAATTTGTATGAAAAATTTTTTTTTTGAAACGCATTTGAATTATTTTTCATACAAATTTTAAATACAAATTTTATTGCACAAAATCTGCAAATAATTCTTATCGTTGAGCTTTAAGAGGAAAAATATTTTAAAACCTTTTCATAGTAACACAAATGAATTTATGAAGGAAAATTAAATTAAAAGGCTGGATGCTTGAAATGCTCTAATTATAATGCTCAATTAAAAAATATTATGTATATAACATAAAAGGACTTACATGTTACCAAATGAATGGATAACTATTAATAAAGAAATATAAAAAAATGTATAAGAATCTGCCGCCGTGTGTGCATTCGTCTCATCGACGACTAAATGAAGAGCATAATCTGTGAGGTCATTTCCACAAATGTGGTATTGGCTGCGCATCAATGTTTTAGGGCCAAATATACGCTGAGTAATTCCTTGTGACGTATTTCAAGAGTCCCATTTCGGAAGTTTTTGAAACTCCTTTGCGATTTGTGGGATTTCGAGAAGCAAACGTTTTTCACTACATAAGATTCTATATAAACGCCAAATTGCATTTGCAAATATTGATAATTAAAAATTTTATAGCATAACATCAATTTCGTTTCACAAAAAATTCAGGATATATAAGATTCGACATAGGCTTCCAGTTTGTTGAACTTTTCACAATAAATAAGAATTTCTTGATTTATTCGACCTTAGTTGTAAATAAGGTTTTTTTAGAGCCTAATTAATAAAAAAACCATATCTTTTCACAATATATTAAAAATAATTCTTTGAATTTTATCATAAAATTTAGCTTCCAAAATGGTGTTCATTCGAACTCTTTTTCGTCAAAATAAAAAAATATGTATATGTACGTTTGTTTATTTCACAATCCAATATGAAATATATATATTTGTTTTTAATACCACTTTTTGATGTTAGTTTAACTAGAGACATTGTGCCTAAATGCTAAGGAATTTTATTTCGAAATTATATTGTCTAGAATATACAAACAAAGCGCAAGCACAGAAATTTCGAAAGTGTATGTATGTATAGCTTCTTACGAAATGATTTTATTATTTGTTATAATTTTTGAAGCTTTTCAGTTTTCAATGGTTTTTCACAATTAGACAAAATTTAATAAATAACTAGTTCAGTTGATCATATTTGTAGTACTCTTTTTTGCTTAAAATCTTTCATAAACACGCAAATTGTATGAAGTTAAAATTAGAAAGAAAATAAAAAAGAAGTAAAATGAAAATTAAAAGAAATACAAGCATCATTGTACAATAAGTAATAAGTGTAATTGCTCTAAAAAGTCTTTTTATGCACAGCTCTTTGGCCTTCTTCTTCATACTCGCGCTTAGAAATCCACATTTTCTTAAAAGTATCCAGTGATGCCAAAATGGACCCACCCATCCACGTCGAATAAAGACGTTCTTGAGGCGCAGCAATCTATGAAAAAATAAAAATACCAACATTATTTTATTATCGATCTACTTTAAAATTTCTTAAATGCTTACTCTTATCTTGAGATCCTTAGGCGAGTGTTTTCTCAATTCCGATAACAAACGATCACCGAAACCTTTAAATAATGTAGAACCACCTGATAATACTATATTTTGATAGAGCATTTTTCTGAGATCCATGTCGGATTTTTCAATGGAATACATCAATACATCATGAATGCCTTCACATTCTTCGCCTAATAAATCAGGTCGGAATAGGACTTCGGGGGCTCGAAAACGTGCTTGACCAATCTGCAATAATGATTTACATTAATATTCCTCTAAAAGGGTTTATAAATTTAAAGTACCTCTAATATTTTACCATCTGGTAGTGTGTAGGCGAACTTTTCAGTTTCCGCTGATTCTTCTTTTTGTGGATTGGTAGCCAAGTAGCATACTTTTTCTTTAATCGAACGCACAATTTCAAATTCAGCTGTAGAACGGAAATTAAAACCTTCTCTACGTATTAGTGTCTTTAAGTAGCGTGTAACATCTCGACCAGCAATATCAACACGCATAATGCTGTGCGGCATAGCGAATCCTTCATAAATAGGAACAGCATGTGTAACGCCATCACCCGAATCCAGAACTACACCTGTGACACGACCAGTGGCATATCTTAATAAAAGGACGCATTTGAAATAAAACATTTGTAATACATGTTGCGTACTTACAGACTCAATACTGCTTGCATAGAAACGAAAAGAGCGGGAGCGTTTATACCTTCAAAAAAGAATTCGGCTGCCTTTTCACGATTTCTGCGAGGATTTAAAGGAGCCTCTGTTAACAATACTGGATGTTCATCGGTACATGTCGATAATTGTTCCTGAAAATGTTTTTATTTTAACTAAATACTTTTTATCATATGCTTTTGAATAATAAATAATGAAAATACATAACTTAAAAAAAATTAAATGTTGTTTTAAACGCTATTGTTTTCAACTCAAAGTAAAAGATACTCGTTTTTTGTCTTTGGTGCTATTTAATATTTGAATGGGTTTCTTAATTACTTTTACAACTTTTAGAGCAATGGTAAACTTTTCTTACACATGTGTATGTAATCGGTGAATGAATTTAATCATACCCAGTGATATTGTTTAAGATGAATTCATGCACGTACGAGTAGTGACTACATTTAGAAAAGGTTACATTAAGAAGGTATACATATATTAGTTTGGGATTTTCAAACTTAGCACATAAGAATTATATATTAAAATAAAGATGACATGCCTTACAAAAATTCGGTATAGCTTATTAACAATTTTATATATCGTTAATAAATTACAATAGAGATATATTTATGATATTAAATAGTAATTAAATATAATTTTTAAATTTATTATTCGAGACAGGTCTCGATATCTTTTTTCAAAGTAGGAAAAAAATAAGAGATTCATATCGAACATAGTAAATTGTTTGTTGGACTTTTTGAATAAGTTTCAAAACCTACTATGCTTATACTTTTGTAATTTTTTAAATTCCCATTGGTTTTTTTTAGTTTTTGTGTAAGATAAGAGGTTTGAAACTTTTTAAAAATATGGTTTAAGGTCTACTGATGATTTGGGTTTCGCACCAATGAAATGCATGTATGTATATAGACTAGCTAAAAACCCTCAACAAACTTAACTGTTTGAATTCTTTGTAATTTAATATCTTTAAGATCATCAGTTTTACCTGAACTAACAAAATGGGTCCAGAAGTTACAACTCTAATTAATGAGAATACATATTCAATTAATTTTAAAGGATGACTGCAAAATTATAAAGTTCTTGTTGATATTTTCCATATCGAATTATATGAAAAAACACCTAAAACTTTTTTTAAACTTTGCGATATACAACCGATAGAACGGTTTTATATCGTTTTAATTGTTCAAAAATAGGATATAAACTAACATCTATTTTAAATTTTTGATTTTAACATACTTTGCTGTAGATATAACCCCAGATATGTTCCATATCATTCCAATCAGTCACAATGCCATGTTCCATTGGATAGCGTATACTAAGCAATCCTCTATGCTCTTCAGCTTTTGGACCCACAAATAGATCTCCTTCCAAAGCACCAGCCATAACACGAACATGTTTTGGGCGGCCAACACTATAAATTAATTAAAGTAAAATTAACGACTAAAAGAGAAAAAAATGTGTTTAAAACATACTAATTTGGAAATCTGCACTTAGGGATATGCTCACCAGCAAAACCGGCTTTTATCATACCAGAACCCTGCATAAAAAATTAAATATTAAAATTTGAAATAAAAAAAAATAGTTTTTATTTCATTTGATTAAACAGATAAAAAAGAAATTTAAAACGTGTTTACATATATTTAATTTTTGATATTTTATAACGTTGAAAATGAAGATAATTTTTGCACCGGAAGTTGACATGCTCCTAGTTTCCCAAAATTCTCGTAATCAGCGTAAAACGTTAAGGAATTTCGCTCCCCGAATTGGATTATCTATAGTTGATTATGGTCGCTTACAAGAAATTGATAGTTTTTATTTGGATTGTCAAAATTTTCGTGATTATTATCGGGATCCCTACAATAAATTACCACGCCCACATGCTTTTAAGGCACATTACGGTAAATGCAGCAATCGCTTTCCTGATAAATGCAGCGAGAAAATGATGCAACCTACACCTTGGTCACGAGAGATACAACCAGCTATTTATCCCATAAATTACTGTAGAGATTTGGTATTAGATGAAGGAATACGTTTAGGTGGTCAATACTACTCTGATTCATGCGTTAAATATAAACATTAATTTAGAGAAATTTTTAAGCAAGCGTTTTATTTACTGCACACAATTTAAAACTTCGCTTTAACAATAAATGAGCTGTCTGTTAACCTCCCAATTATTTTAATAAAGGGTTTAGTCATCATGTTATGTTGTTGGTAGACATTAGGATTTAGCCATAAGAAAGCCAACTAACCAATATTTAAACGTTAAGGGAACAGCGGGGCAGCAAACGCAGGTGATGTCACTTGTACCGCACCTCTTCAATTTTTTAAAACAAATTTTCAACTACTGTAGCTAAAATCGTAACATTTGAACTTACGTTATCAATCACGACGGGCTGGTTATAGGGTTCCATGTTTGTGCGTCTTTTTAATAATTAATTTAAATATAAAAATTCAGCTTGGCCAAAAATTTCTACTAGCAAATTTTGCACAAACTTTTTTGTGTTCTTCTTTATGTTTTACTTCGACTGAAAAGAATTCACAATAGATAAGCACTATATATATACAAGGTGTGTATTTTGATATATTACACTAAAAAGTATTTACAGAAATATAAAACAGAATTCATGGTTCATGCAAACGGAAATTTTTGCTTGTTTTCAATAACATGCATATCTTTAATAAGTTTTACAACAATCTAAAATAAAATCTTTAGGATTTTACTAATATATGCTTCTCCTTCATATGCATGCAACGCTTTACCAAAAAAGGATAACTAGAATTCATTCAAGATCTCTTTCAAGTAACATTAAAGCAAACAGCAGATTGTTTTACCCTGAAAGAAACAATTGACAATTGAATTTATTCACAATGATGAAATATTTATTGTGAATAAAGATTACTTATTTGTTTATTTTTGTTCCTTTTTGTTTTTACAATATTTAGAAACAAACTTGAATATATCTAAAAATGACAACGGAGAACCCAATAGCTTCCATTGTTAATAATGGTGAAAATCAGCAAGTACCACCGCCACCACCAGCGGGTTTAAGAGCTCTAATCGACATGTTACAATGTGTATATCCCGATCAAACCAATCCTTTGCAAGTAACAACACTGCTCAAGTATTGGTTAGGAGGACAAGATCCTTTAGACTATATTAGCATGTACAATAACCAAGGAGATCTTGCGAAGGGCATACCACCCCATTGGCACTATGTCAGCTTTGGCCTAAGTGATTTACATGGTGATGGAAGGGTACATGTTCTTGAAAACGATAATCCTGAAATGTGTATGCGGTCAGGAATGGGATTCGAACTAACTTTTCGACTACAGAAAACACAGGAAGAGCTAAAAGAAGAACGTGAAAATCCTAAAACACCACAGCGTCCACCAACATGGCCAGCAAATCTCTTACAAGCTATTGCGCGCTACTGCTTTCAAACTGGCAACAATCTATGTATAGGTGATAACATACCTTGGCGGAAAAGTTTGGACGGGAAAAGTAGTTCTCGTTTGCAAAATATACTAATAGCTCAAGATGCCCAACTCGCTACACTAGAGACTCCTTTCGGAATGGTTGACTTTTGTCAAATAGTTGGTGTCACAGATGAGGAACTAGATCAGGCTTCACGTTGGAATGGTCGTGGTGTATTGAATTATCTGAGGCAAGACATACAAACAGGTGGTGAATGGTTGGTGACCAATATGGAAAGAAATCTAAGTGTTTTTGAACTCTTCCCAGAACGATTGTTTTCACTGCAGGATGATTTAGAGAAACAAGGATCAGATTTAGCTGGTGTTAATGCTGAATTTACATTTCGGGAAGTTTCGCGATCACAACACATCGAACCACAAGAAATAAAACAAGAAATAGATTTTCAAACTCTAAACGCACAGTATATGTCTGATGAAAATAATCGGAGTATGCAACAAGAAGAAGCTCCGCAAATAAAACGTGAAGAAGCCCCTTCGTTTCCAGCGTCTATGTCAATGAGTAGCAGTTCACTACATAAATCATGTCCACTCGATTACCAGCCACAAGCTCCAGAGTCTCTTTCATTGGATGGGATAGAAATTACACTAGCTCCTTATGCAGCCAAATATTTAATGTTGGCCATTAAAGACCGCATTCGGCACGGTCGTCATTTCACTTTTAAAGCACAACATTTGGCTTTAACATTAGTTGCTGAAACAGTAACGGGATCCTCCGTGAGTAAATCTTCGCCTTATGGTATAATTGGCTACTGGATTCAAGTATTAATACCTGATGACCTTGTGCCACGTATGATGGCCGATTTTCAACGCGCCAACTTGGATGGAGTTGCTGGTGTTCAACAGCGTTTAGAATTTGAGTGGCCCGATAAACATTTAAAGTTGATAGTTGATCAGCCGAATGTGCACATGATACCTCCATCTCCTATGAATCTTTAATATTATAATTTATTTTTTATTGTATAAACTCCCTACCTTAATACCTCTATGCTTAATGCGCTTTCATAAGGTATTTTAGTTGAGATTTTTTATACCTTTACATCTTTAATTTATTTTGATACCTTTAATATATTTTTTACACACACATAAATTATATACATATATAACTTTGTAAGAGAAACGACGGACTAAAAAATAAAACAATACAACAAAAGTTTCAAATTTTTAAACATAAAAAAACTTATTCATAGAAAATATTAGAAAAGAAACAAGTCCTGTTGAGTCATACAAAAAGGATAGATAATGGAAAAATAAGAAAATTAAAAAAATGGGGGAAACGCATAGTTTTCAAGTTATGGGCCTCTGAAATATCCATATACATATATATATTTGATTTTCCACAACATTTTTAAACGGATATGCCCAATATTAGAATAATTTATTTTAAAGCTTTTAAGTAGATCTTTTAGAATATTCAAAATGTATTGAATTGTTTTTAACTCTAGCTCTAAATACAGGTTATACAAAATTTTACACGAAAATGTTACGGAGCTGCACTAGGTAAATATGCATTTTATTCAAATGAAGGGATTCTCTCTTCTGTGGTATAACAAGCACCCGTTTCGGTTAGCCGGTCTTCGGCCGGGCGCAAGGTATAACAAGCACCGGCTTCGCCAGCTACAGTCTTTTCGCATAGCAGATCCTTATACGGAAATAGCAGAAGATAGCTCGCTCGATGAAAATTCGGGTTACATTTTTTATTAGTTCAAGTTCAAGTTAAGAATTTTTGAAAAAATTTTGAGTATTCAAATATTACCAATATTGGCCATATACTTTCAGAAATATATTGGAAGATCACAAACATACATCTGTGCCAACTTTAGAGCCCTATAACTCGAAAACTTCTTAGGTCTAGTTTAGTGACACAGCTAAAAAAAAAATAAATTAAAAATTATATATGTATGTAAATAAACAAATAAATTAATATCTCGACCACTGTGCGCGATATTATCGTATGTTAAAAAAACTAAATTTTACACAAAAGCTTTCTTATTACTATTTTCTTTAATATTATGCTATAAAACTTTTACATACGACAAAATGTGCATTGTGTTATCTTCACAACTATTATATTTAACGCTATTTTGCCAGCAGATGAGTTAATGGATTTAGAACCAATTTGCATAAAATAGACGATTTAGAAAAAATTGTAACATACGATAATTTCACGCATAGGGGTCGATATGTACTTATAATATAAAAATCAAGCGTTTCTTTTGAGTTTGTATTTACGCATGATACAATAATTACTATATCCTTATTTTAATATACTTAAGTGTATATATAATTTACAGTGCAGTCTCGGTTAACGCAACTCCTCAAAATTCGCAACACCCAAATTCTTAACATTGGTGACTCTGTTATCGCAACTTTTGTTTGTGGGTGTTTGTTCGAAAATTTCACACTTTTTCCGCTAAAAACATGAATCTTCAATTTGATAACAACCATCAGTACAAATTTTATTTATTTTAAATTCATCGTTCCTTTATTGCAACGTAGTCATTTCTAAAAAAATCTCCCCTCGAGAGGTGAGTAAACAAGATATTTGTATACAATTTTTACACAAAATGAAGAGCGGTACGAAGAATATTTCCGTATTCTTAACTCAAACATCATGTTTTTTGAGATATGACTACGTTGCAATAAATGAGCGAAATATTTGTTGTTATTCCTTATTTTATTTAAATTAATGCATTTATTTTGAAAGGTAATCTTTGTTTCTTTAATAAGCCTTTTATTTAGTTTAAAATATGCTTTTTAGTGGAAAACTGGCATAGACATTTTTTACTCGGGTTTCGCAACAAACTCAGTTTTCGCAAAAGCCCAAAATATCTATTGGTTTCGTTAACCGAGTCTGCACTGTATGTACTTTTATGCATATCTACTCTTTATTCATATAACAGGTATTATAATCTCATCATCGCCAGTAGAATCGGAACTATCATTTGCATAAATATCATGAAAGTCTAATAATTTTCTTTCTTTAGTTTTAATTAATTTCATGGTATCAAAAAGTTTCTCAACCACAGCGTTACTGAGGGGAAATACCAATGGGTGTTCCAATGAGGCGTTTCATTTTCAATAGCCCGCCATTTTAACACGTATATTCGTAATGCCGAAGAAATAAATTAAAAATAAAACTGGCAACAAATCCAAATCCTTTTTCACAGGATCTGCTATTTTATAATGAACACATTCGCTTCAAGGTGATCAACACACTGCCCTCGCGGAACTATAAGAAAAATAAACACTTTACGCAACGAAAAATGGATTTTCTATTGCAATTATAAAAGATCCAGACCATGATCCAATAATACAGGTCTGTTTAATAATCTAGATGTTTTATGTTGAAATCACTGATGGAAAATTAAATTTTTCTTCGGTACAAAAAACATTTTAAATAGTTCTATTTTGACCCGTTTTACTCCTCCGGTTCATTTAGTGCTTTCAAACTAATTTGACTTCTACGTGTCTAACAATCGCTTTCCAGTATATCTCAACATATATAACATAGAGAGTGTATTTTAAAAGAGTACAACGTCTTAAGCTTGTCTTTAAAAATGCTTTTACAGGTCTCGCTATATATATTCAAGTAATAAACAATTTCGATCTCAAATTAAGAAGGATTTGCAATAACAACTCGCAAATGAAATAATTTCCATGCAAAATGAAAAAAGGGCCAACGGGATAAAATGAAATAACTAAAGTGCAAAATTAATTAATTTGTAAATTTAATGATTTCTAATACAATAATTCCAAAAGAAATTATATATCTCCCAACGAAAGAAGTCCTAACAAGAGTGAAAGAATTCCTTATACAGAAAGTCTCAACAGAAATGAAATAAGAACAAAAGAATTGTATGAACCGCAACTTTAGGACAAATAAAATAACTCTCAAAGAAATTAAATAAATCTTAAGCAAACATAATTCAATATTTCCCCAATTTAAAAAGCATCACAAAAAGTAACTATATTTCTTTGGTTGTTATATCATTTGTTAAAAATCATTTGAAATTAACTTCTGAAAAATTGGATTTTGCATAACCCTTTGGGGGTTTCTCCTCTTGAGAAATGTGTTAATTCTTAATATATAATTGAAATTAAATTATTCCATAATAATTAAATATTTCATACTTTTAAATAATAAATCTTTGGATTAATTAATTACGATACTCTAAGGATGACGGGTGGCTGATGACGGTGCAAGGCTTTTTTTTATTGATATGTAACTTTAATACTTATAGGTTTTTTCTGTCCGAAATATTGACTATCGGTCAGTATCAGAAAAACGAGGACCAAAATGAGTCGCTTTACGCATAAACAACGTTCTGAAATATTATAAACTTCTTAGCGCACAAACAACGAACAAAGTTTTACTTGAAACATATTTTTAGTTTGAGAAACAGTACAATTTAGGAAAATACATTTTATTTAAATATTCACAGTCTTGAAGAAGACTGTTTAACATTGAGGTCGGCATTTTACTCTCAAATGTTCGACTCGGCACCAAATATTACTCTCAAATGAACGTCAATTTGATTTTAAACTTGAATCTCAAACCTTTAGTTTGGCGTGAAAAGTGGTTAAGAATAATGTTTGGTATCAGATAAAACCATTCTGTTTGTTGCGATAATATGACATAAACGCAAGAACAAATGCAATTCACTATATGTTTTCAGTTAATAAAGAAAAAATTAAAAAAGATTTCAATTTAGTACTGTGGGGGTCAAAAAAGTATTATTTAAAATATTTTTTTGTACCCAAGACAAATTCAATTTTCCATCACTAACATAAAATACAATTTTCTTCAACTATTTTTGACTGCACTACTTTTTAAACAAAAACAAAATGTTGTTGTTTTTTTATTGTTTTATTATTGTAGTACTAAACAGACCTGTATTATTAGTTCAAGATCCAGATAATTATTAGTTAATTTAAGATTTTAAAACCGATTGTTAATCCCTGAAATAAGAAAGATTCAATAAATAAATAAAAGTTAAAAAAAAAATTTAACAGTTTTCATAACTTAACCCGTAACTACTTGAATACGCCATTAATAAAAATGTAACGATATACGATTCAACAACGAATTGAAATTATTAAAATTAGCTACAAAAATGGTGAAAATTTCGCGGTCACAGTTCACAAAACTAAAACATTTTTGGGTCAACGTGAATCACCTTCACAGCCAGCTATTGTCAAACGGATGGAAAAATTTGAGCTGGCCGGACAATTAAGAGATTTAAAAAAATGAGCTGTTGTAGCCCATAGTGTTGAAGAAATCCCAGGTTTGTCCATTTATCGTCGATCTTTGGATCGAACGGTAATTAAAGATTTTTTATGGCCGGAATTGGAAGATATTGATGTGAACGGCGCTTGTGTCCAAGGAAACGGACGGTACTATGTGCCACACAAGTAACGACACCATCATCGCTCGTTTGCCTTAAAAGTTTCGACTTTTTTCTTTGCGGCTACGTGAAAGGTAATGTCTATGGCAATGGCCCACAGTCGATTCAATACCTCAAAGATCTAATTCGTAAAATTGCAGCCGCAAATGTGCGAATTGGTGATGGAAAACTTCAATGAAAGAATTTTGTCCTACAGGCGTAGCCGTGGCAGGAATTTTGCTAATATTGTTTTCCATTTGTTATTAATGACATAAACTCCTCTTTAAAATTAAATAAAAATCTAATGATTTCGCTTAAAATACTAGATTTTTCACATATCAAAATGAAACCTTTTATTTGAATTCTGTGCTGGCAAATGGAAATTTTCTAGAGAAATTTACAAACCTGAATACACTCAGTTCTCATGGGAACCTGAATTTCCGGAAGAAATCCATACCAGTCTTTTGGCTGTAATTTTGTACAATATTAAAAAAATAACACTACTTCTGTTTGATTTATTTTACCTTCAATTTAAATTCATGAATGTGTCTTTTCCCGGGAACTCTCGTTTCTTAAACAATAGTTATTACGTTGTTTGAGAAATCTCTGTTCCTAAAAGTAGGTAACATCTGTCTTAATTCTTTGGAAAAGCTTCACATTTTTGTTAATGTACTTATCAACAACATCACCAGAATTAGAAATTAAAGAATACATTATAATTTTCATAATATGTGTCAATTAAGTGTGTGTTACAAAAAGATATGAAAAGACGAAGACTTGAAATTTAAAGTGGTTGCATCCGTCAATTTAATTGAAGTTTGAATTTCATTTATTTCAATATGCCAAATAAGAATACATATGTATATATATATATATACATACATACATATACGGAGTTGTTTATATTGATTGTAGGGTGATGTACAAGTGAATCTTTCTTCTCACGATCATGCGTAATGTTTTTAGTCAATCACTTGTATGCGCGGACAATTTTAAAAGGTATTCTGCATTCACAAATTTTTGATATCTCGTGATTATTTTTTCGATAATTTTCTTTTTATGAAATTTATAATAAATTGCTTAAACGCATAATTTTATGAGATCTTTATTATTTTTTATGATAAAAAGGGGTATTTTATAAGAAAATAGTAATAAAAATTGCAAGTTTTCAAACACACCTCTTCGTTGGAAATTTTTCTATTTACATATTTGTATATAAATTTCTGTTATTTTCTATTTCTTTAAATATAAGTAGTTGTGGCCGAATAAATGTGTTTGTTAACTTACAATCTTTCGTTTAAATCCATAGAATTTTATAGATATCGTCAACAATATTTCTTAAGGCACTGAGTTCTTAACGGGCTTCTTAAATCTATTATTGATAATGATTTCTTGACGTCATTACGTCAGATGCCACACATACAAACAACTGCAAGGATACTTAGAAGATCTCAAGTATGCAGATGATATCTGCCTTCTTGACCATAGATATTTTGACATGCAAGACAAACTTCGTACAATAGAGGAAATGTGCATAAGAGCGCTACTAAAAATTTACGTAGGAACGACCCAAAACCTTGAAAATAAATGCATCGAACACACAGCCATTCCTCCTACGGAAAATGTTAATACTTTGCATCAAATTGCAAATGGCAAAACAGGCTTTTGCTATGCTTAATCCTTTATGGCGATCCACCCAGCAGTCTACCCAAACCATACTCATAATCTTCAATTCCAATGTGAATTCTGTATTGTTGTATGGCAGTGAATGGCTGCATTCAAGAGTTTGTAAACAGCTGTCTTTATAAAATTCTACATACATTCTGGCCTGTTAGAATAAGTAACACCAATTCATGGTAGAGTCGGAATGAATATTTTATATGTACATAGTTTTTCGACACTCGCCATCAAATTTTGTTTCAGAATGGTTAAATATTTAGCTTGGTTCACGATTTCATCTATTATATTTACAGCTACCCAACTCAAAAAGCGACTGACAATCCCAGCATGCTTAATACAGTTGAACCCCGGTTATCCGGTCCTCTATTAACCGGCTACATCTAATAACCAGCATGTTCCCAGCTTTGTTTTAGAACCTCTATTATCCGCTATTTTACCTTTATTATTCGTGTTTTTTTATACATATCTCTATTATCCTTGCCTTACCTCTATTATGCGTGCAACAAATTTTTTTCCAGTTAATTATTTAGATACGGAATTCAAATTTGGTGATTCCCATTTTTCGTTACGTTACTCATGTCTTCTTATCTTCTTATTATATTTTTTTCATTACACAAATAAAGTTTGATCTGATAACATCTTACAACTCTTGATTTTTGTTATGATGTCTCGTTCAAATTGTAAGTCATCAAAAAGAGCCTGAAAAGTTATTTCTATTAAAGACAAAATTGCTTCAATTTATGACTATCAGAAAAATATATCGATTAAAATATTGTCTGAGAAATATGCTGCTGGAAAGCAAT
This sequence comes from Gymnocheta viridis, assembly GCA_956483585.1. NCBI lineage: Eukaryota > Metazoa > Arthropoda > Insecta > Diptera > Tachinidae > Gymnocheta > Gymnocheta viridis. Next base: position 33,810,919 of record OY101442.1, on the reverse strand, counting down.
CTGTTCGCGATTTAATAAAAAACAAAGAAAACCTTTTGGAATATGGTTCCAAAAGTGATTCAATCGATGGTTTAAAAAGTAGACAAGCACTTAAATGCTCCGAAAATCCGAAAGTTGACTGCGCAACAACTGAATATTTCAAATAAATGAATCTTTGTATTACAAATAAAAATGTATATACGCATACATATACTTAAGACACTTATGCTAAATGTACACCAAAATTGCATGTTTTAATAAAAATAATACGGACTTTATGAGTTTCTATATGAACTCTATTAACCGTGTTTTTCGAATATCTGTGCGAGCCGGATAATCGATGTTCAACTGTAGTATCTTTTAAATTTTACTCTTTCCGTTCTTCTTTAGGCCTTCTCTATACGTGGGACTGTCCGTCGGATCTAAATATATTAAATTTACTTTCATCAGTAAATAAGACTTTATTCCTCATTCCATGAGCGACTCTGTCATTATAAACGTTCCTTCGCAGGGCTAACAGTTTCTAGGTTGCAGTGTTTATTTATGTGTTGAGCGATTCCTCTTGCCAATTTCGGAGCACTTAATTTGGGATTTTTCTTAATTGTTGGATAATCCACCCACCGTTCATGCGTATTGGTAAACAATTTTGTCCTTCCAGATTTTGATTTATTTTCAATAGAATTTATTTCTATACCTTTCAATTATTTCCCCGATCTCTCGAACCATTTTTCAGCTACATAATTGCTTAAAACAATTTTTCTGACCCCTAGGGCGTGCTAAACTTAGCTTTTGCCATGTTTGGAAACTTAAAATAAAATTTATAAGAACAAACTTCTTTGTGGACATTTAAGAATTGCACATTTGTAGTTAATGATGGTAAAAAAAATTATATCAAAAATTTATATCAAATGCCCGAAATCATATTAAAATTTTAATATTATAAAGTGATCGTTTAAATAAAGCCAAATTTGATGAATATGAAAACATTTTTCTGTGTTTTTTTTTCTTCTTTTAATTTAAAGCTTTTATTTTAAATTCAATCACGCTCACTTCTAGTTTATACATACAATTTGTTGTTTTTTTTCTTTCTCAAGAAACGATGGATCTTTGACACCATTCGATCATAAACGATTAAAAATTAAGTCAAATTGAAATTGATTATTATTATAGATAGCAGCTATACTGCTTAATAAACGTTTGATCATTTCATTTAAAATGGGCTGCAGTTAGGGTTTTCACTGGAATAATGTTTGGCCGATTAACCGAACACTTGCAGCCAAATAATGATCGATCGTTTTTCCGATTGCTGCAAAACTTAGCAAACTTGCATAAGCGTTGTAGGGAGAGAAAAAAGGGATGGAAGCGGGAAAAAGGAGGCACCTCTACCCCTATTCAAAATATTTATTTCTTTATTATATCTAGGGAACTGCAATTGGGAGTCTTTGCCTAAATGTCTAGGTTACTTTGAAAATAACTGGTGGACTATGCTCGGTAACCACTACTCAATACGTTGTCAGCACTAACACACACACATATCACCGAATAAATTTGAACAATTTTCGATTAAATCGAGTAATTTATAATATCAAAATATTACTCGAATAACTTGAGCGAAATAAAATCTTTTCGGGATTGTGTGATTAATTAAAAAATCTTAATTTCGATTAATTAATCAATCGAAGAATTCCAAAGTAGAATAAAATGAATACTCTAGTTAGTAGCAGCAGTACAATAAGAGATACAATTTATTTACTGGTCGTGGAATAATTTGCTTTTACGATGCAGTAAATTGCGTTATACTATATGCAATATCAGTGTATAAAGAGCAATTACCAAGGATCAGAGCATCAGAGCATTTGCAAAATGGTAGAGTATATTTTTACTCTACAAAATATACATACATCCTCTAGATTATACATATTTATTATGCGTATGCATTTTTACTATTTGAATTATTAGAAACAAAAGGGCAAAGACGTTGCGCCAAAGTGACAGTATATAGCACGGCAGGTGCTTCTTTCAGGAGCTGTCAAGTGAATTTTTAACAATTGCAGTTTTTGAAAATAAAATAAAGTCGAATGATTCGAATGCCATGTACTTTCATATTTATAAATTTTTTAAAATTCATTAGGAAAATATAAAAATGTTTTCAGTAAATATATGTACATAAAATTTTGATAATCAAATACACAAAAATCATAATCACAGAAAATTTAACAATTTTTGTTCTGTGCACATCGTTATAGAAAGACCGCTTTGCTACACGCAAACTTTACTTTGACAAAGTCTTTTAAATAATTTTTTAAACTTTGTGTCTCTTCTGTACACGCAAAGTTGACCATGACAAATTTTGTGTTCTTTTGTTGGTTCAACATGCAAATCAAACACACAAACATGCAACCTTCTCACCTGCGAACTCAAGCATTTGCAGAGTAAACTTTGCATGTGGCAAAGGGGCCAAAGTAGGAATTCCTAAAACAGACCAATAACACGTGCAAGACACTAAACTCTCTGCGACTGAACAACCAGCGCTGTCAACTTAGTGCTTTTAGCACTGTTTTTAGTGCTTTTTAAAATTTTCGAAGCGGAACATTTTCAAGTCAGTTGGATGCTTCAAATTTGTATTTCTACTGGGGGAAAATTACGATATCGAACAAAATCCGATACAAAATTTTTTGAATTTGCATGGAAATTTTGTTCAGTATCGATGTCGTAATTTGCTCCCTGCTTTTTCTATGTTTTCCGGCGCACCAAGTTTTGATTGGAAATGATGCACAAAATTTGCAAAAAAATACACAATATGTTTACAAATGTGAACTTGAATGCAACAACGAATACTTTTTTACTATATTAATTTTATTAGTAGTTCTGCTTAAAAGAGTATGTTATAAAGCGGTCCGAGTTGATTTTGCTTATTGATTTTTCGAATTTCGTATAGTTGGTTTTGTTTTCAATAACAAAAACGATCAGTCGAATTTTCCTTATTTATACATTTTGCTAATAAAATAAGTTTATTTTATTAAAACACACAATAACATGTTAATTAATTTTCTTATTGTCTTTTTTTGCGAAGGTTGACAGAAATTTGATTCTACGAAAAAAAGAACACTTGCACAATTAAATATTTGTTTACAACTTGTGAAAAAAAGTGACTAGCAAAATTACCATTCTCCAACTTAAAGGTCTTATTTTTCAGAGTGTAATTAATATGGAAAACGAGAACAAAATTCAAATTGATTTTTTTTTATATAAATTTTCTCGTAGAATAAACGTGATAAAAGCCGGTTAACATATTCGAACTATTCGAAAACCGGCTTCTGAAAAATTTTGAATAATCGATCATCCCAGTATTTTGGTAGCCTTAGCGATGTACATATATTATTCATAGCAATTTGGAAAGAGAATTAAATGAATTGCCTAGAAAATGGGGCAACTTCATGTCAGTCAAAATGATATTGTTCAAGATTCAACAAAAAATTTGTTTTTCATGTTTTTCCCTGCATATTGATAATTTTTATAGTTTTCCGGACCCGATTTCTTATATATTGCATAAAAAAGTGCAAATAAAATCCAATTTAATGTTCTAACGCAGTTAACTTTTATTGTTAGCATTAAGTCACTGTTGGATTTGATAACAGACTCTGCCATATCTGAAGCCTAAGCGAAATATTCCTAAATAGATCCAGTAAATGTCTTAAAGTAATTGCTACCAGATTATTAAACCACAAGAGCAGAAAAGTAAAATTTTTATAAAATTTACTGCTACACATTTTTTGCTTGATTTGAGTGCTTTTTGAAATTCAATTGTTGTATCTTTTTACTGCAAATTTTAGTAGAGAGATGTGCGCGTGAGCTCACGAAAATGCTTGCTCACGGAGATAACATTTTGCACCTCGTAAAACAAAATTTAAAATACACAACGGTTCTGCACACCCACAAATAAAACTAAACTTTTCAAGGTCTTCGCAAAACGAATACAAATTAATTATTTATTTTCATGCAACAAGTTTTTCACACGCACTTTTCTATGAAAAAAAGTCCGAACTATTAGCAACCAACATTTTTTTAAGGTTAAGAATTTTGTTATAAATTAATAAATAACTAGTATATCCAGCTGTCGACTCAATCGACCGCACTCTAGAAATTAATATTGAACATTTACATAAATACATACGATAAAATACAAAAACCTAAAAACATTATAAATAAACAGCTTAAAACTCTATGCAAAAGCAAATTGAACAAACATACATGCTCACTTTGTTTATTTTCAAGTTGAAGATAATACATGCATATGTAAAAAGTATGCATGTGTTGGCAGCAACTTTAAACGCTTATATCTCGCTAAATATGAAACCAATTTAAATAAAATTAACATTGTGCACATCTATGTCAAATCCCGTTTAAAATTATATAATTTTTTTCAAAATCGGTTCGGTATTACGGCCTTAGAAGGGATCTAAAATAACATGTTTGAGTATTAATATTATAGATATAAACATTTTTATGAGGTTAAGAATTTTGTAATAAATAATATGAACTCAACATCACTTTTGTGCGAAAAAAAAGATTTAAAAAAATTCAACATGAAACCTACAACATTGCAATTCATAGATCTTGTCAGTCTGTTGTAGAGACTATAATACACTGCAGTGCAAAATTACAGCAGCATGTAATTTTTTTGTGGAAACTTATTACATTTAAAAATTCTGTGTATGCGAATTTAAAGAGCATTACAAATCAATATAAACCGCAAAGTAACATATATAATATCTTGTGTTTTATAAGTCGTAATAACAAATAAATTATTTCAATCCAAACTCATTTATAGCATATTCCAAGCGTGCCCCTTTGCCCTGAAGAAGCAATCGTAGCGGGCGTAGATGCGGCACAAGATTAACAGTCTAGAGGATTTACATCTGTATTACATCCTTAGGCTAATTCCTTTGGAGTTTTCGTTGAATTGCTGGCACTTGAGACAATCCTGCAATTGTTACGAACTGAACGCTTCGATTTTCTTTCTCCAGTTGTTTTTCTATTATTATTATTATTAATTTGAAGGGCCTTTTAAAAATTCTGAACTACTTTATCAGATCGCTTTAATCTAAGAGCAATTTCTCGAAAACTAACACCTTTTTCTTTGAAAGCAGTAATTTGAATTTTTCTGATATCCGACATTAAAGTAGACACAACATTTTATAAATATGTCTGATATGTGTTAAGCAAATAATAATTGGAGCAAAAGTTAAAAAACCATATCTCGTGTGAATATAATTTTGCGCCGCAGTTTACATGCATTTGATTTTTACTACATATAAAAAAAATTTTAATTGTAGAGTTAATCAATAAAAAATTTTAAAATATTCTTCTACATAATTTGATTTTTTTAATACATAAATACAAAAATAAAATCATACTGTGTATGATGGGTTGATATAAGCACCAACGAAATACGTATGACCAATAATAAATTTTACAAAATTTGTTGTGATTATTTATTTCCTCATAGTTGCACACTGATTTATTTCTTAGAGTAGAAATTCCACCTCACAAGTGGCGCTGCGTTTGTTTTTTTTGAATATTCGACAACTCAAAACTTTCAAGGACTCGGCACGAAAATTTAATCTATTTTAATTTTTTGCTTTTTCTCATTAGTTCTCAGTTTTTAAATTTCTCTCTTTCCATAATTTGCTACAATTTTTAGAAAAAAGAATTTTTCTTATATATTTTATTTGGACTCTGTTCTGATGAAAGACTTAATTGACAAATATGTATGTACATATGTGCATAAATAAATATAAATTACAAAAAAATATGCTTGCGGAATCGAAATACATTTAACTCACGTTTTCTCTGAGAAACAGAATTCATCTACAAAATAGTGTGTTTGCATTTTTAGCCTTAGCTGAGGAAGTTTCACCAATAACGTTCCTTAAGGCGCTCATTACTTACCGGTCTTTTTTTTAATTCATTATTGATAATAATTTAGCTGCGGGCATTTAAATTTATCTTTAGTTAATGGATACAAGTTAATATAAGTCGAGAAGGCGAAAGAAAGCAAATGTTTTCTTATGATTTTGAAAATTTAAAATCACACCAAAAATAATACAGCAGGTGGTTTACAGAACACAACGAAATAAAATGTATCATTTTAAAACGGCAAGTAATTTGAAATAACGTGAGTTTCAGAATAAAACTGTATGTTAATTTTTATCTAAATAGAATGTTTATTTTAATAAAACCACGCATTTTTCGCTAAATTTCAGTGAACTTAATTAAAAAAAATTCCACTCTTCCTGAAATGGGATTTTTTTAATTCCTATTTCGCGCAAATTGAAAAAGTCCGGGAAATCCGAATCCGACATTTTTTTATAATAAGTGTGTTCGAGTAACCAAAAGTTTAAAAAAAATTTTAATGAACTTTACTGCATTTTACTAAATTGCGTTCATTTACTCAAAATACAGTAAATGAGAGCACAAATTGAGAGCGAAAAGTGACAGTTCATGGGTGAGTATTTACAAATTTTTACTGCAGAAATTTCTTGTAGTAAAATTTAGTAAAACCAAAAAACATATGATTCAAAAGGCAAACAAACAAAAGTAAGAAAATAAAAAGTATACAATTTGTAAAAAAATTAAAGAAATAAAAAGTGAATAATTATTTTTAAATTATTCGTTCGTTAAGGTACGGTCACACTTGGCAAACATTTGCCCAAAAAAACGCAACCACTACTTTTGCTTAGGGTTAGTGTGATTTAACTTGGTTTTTATATCACAAAATGAAGTCAATTATGTCGCAAAATGATATTTTTATATTACTTTTAATAAATGCGAACCCATATTTAAAAAAATATTGGAATTAAAGAAAATGCAAATTTAGCTTTTTTTGTTGGTTACGTTTTTTTCGGGAAATGTTTGTCAGATGTGACCGTACCTTTAAGCATGCCTTTTAAAAGAAAATAAAAAATGTTGTAGAAACTACCCAAAACAACGTTTCTTTTCTTCGTGTTATTTTAATTCTTAGAGTTATGAAAGTGCTAAGTATATGGTTACTTAGTACCGCACTTCTTTTTAAGATAATTAATAGCAAAAACAAATAATCACATACTTTTGAATAAATCTAATCAGACACAAATTAGAAAAATTAAATAAAATAGAAATAGACATATGGAAAAGATTGCAGAAAATAATTTGTATATATTTTCTTAAAATGTTCATTTCATAATAAATATTGCATCGAGTACCAACGAGAAAAAGAGTTGAGTAGTCCAAAATGTAAATATATTTTAACACTACATTTATTTGCAATATTACTAATTTTTAAACTTTTTCCGTTCGCGTACTTTTGTGGGCGACAGCTTTTTTTGAGAGTAAATTTTTCAGTTTACTCAGTAATTACTCATTTACTGTATTACATTGTATAAGTACTCGAACACACGTAATGTTATTTCGTGAGTATTATCCATTACGTAATTTTATTTTCAAATCATGCTCACGCACTCACGCATGATATTTTTTAATTTAATCATGATCACAAAAATTACGGCATTTGCCGCATAAGCATGCATATTAAATTCTACACATTTTCATTTATCGTATTCATAATATCATCTTTCAAATGTCTGCGTCATCTAAACTACCGTCTGATATTGTAGCGCATCTGCGAAGCAATATTTGTCGTGTTGAGAATATGAAATTGTTTTATTTTATTTCTAGCCACCGCAATGAAAGGTGGTTCTCTAAAATTCGGTTCTTTATAATATTGTTTTCGTAAAGAAATTAATAAATTTTATTTGTAAATAAAATAAAAAAGAAGTACTTAGTGAACGTTTGTACGTTGATGTGTACTCGCGTTTATTTACAACACATTTTCATGTAAATGTATCAATAGGTGATTTTAACTTAATTCTTTGTTGTTTATTTCCTGAAATATATTTACCTAAATGTGTGCCTTCTGTTTTATTTCGTGACAAAATAAAACCAACAATAAAATATATTAAAAAAAATAATAAATTTTTTCTGAATGCAAAAAAATAAGGAAAATAATAAAAAAATAAAAGAAAATCAATTTATATATTGTGTATAGCGAGAGTGCGATTTATTTTTTGTAAATAAAGCGAACAACTGCTTGAGGGAGCGTGCAATAGACTGAGTAAGTACATATTAGTTGCGTTAATTTACTTTCCCAGCAGGGATCCCACACAGAAGAATTTATTCCTACCAAAATCTTTCTTACATTCTACCGAAATCTACACAAAAAAAAGAAAACTCATAAATTCAATGGAAGTTTAATCGAAATAGGACCAGAAATAGTAAAATTAAATATTTTAAATATTAAATAGTGCAGTTATTTTTATGGACACAAAATCGAAACAAAAAAATTTATGGAACGAAACAAAATATTAAATAAAAAACAAGCAAAACGATTACAAAAGAAAATAAAAAATAATTAACATAGAAATAATTTTAGACAAACGAATGCTTGAAAAACAGACTTTCTGTGTACAATTTCGCTTGTTTTTATTACAATTTTTTTTTTAATTTTGTTTTAGTCCTGCCTAGGATAAAATGTGTTTAATAGTTAATTGCGTGCTTATTCACATATTTACGTTTCCATTTATTTCTGGCGTTCAAGTTATATATTGTGCTTGAGGGTTTTGGATATTTGAAGTAGAATTTTAAGACAAATAATTTTGAGGGCCATTTTTATATTTTGATTGCATGGGTTTTTTTTATTAAAATTAATAATTAAGATGTAAACTTTTAAAACGCCGACAAATATTTTTCTCAGAATCAGTCCTTAGCACCTTGTTATTTGTTATAAGAGCAGTATAGTGTTATAGAAGATTACCAAGTAAACAAACTGCAAATTCTAATCACATCAAAGTGGCAGCCCTCTTTCCCAGTAAAAATTTGCAAAGAGAGAGTAACATAAAAATTAGAAAAAGTACTCTCCCAAATGGTAAACAAAATTACTAGTAAAAATTTGCTTTAACAAAATTTACATTAGTTGTTTGTATTTTATACGAAAGGTTGTGCGTAGTTTAAATTGATTTTTTAATGAAAAATTGGTATTATTTTTGAAAATTTGAATTACAATAGAAAGTGTTATATTTTAACTGCCCACAAAAGGAAACTTTAAGTGGAAAGTAGTTAGAACAACATTAATAAAGAATTATGTATATTAATTTTTCATTTAAAATAGTAATAATGATAGTAAAACTAGTAGAAAATTATGTGAATTAATTAATTTTGCTGACAGTTAGGAAAACTGAGAAAATTAAGAAGGAAAAATTTGAATTTGATCTTGGCAGGGACTAGTCAGATATTGTTTTCAACACTTGAAATCAAATAAACATTTATTTCGATTGAAATGAAAAATTAATAGATTTATTTTAAATAAAATTTTTGAATTGTACTCACCCTTATTAAGAGATAAATTTTTAGCGCGTGATTCAAGAGTTTTAAATACTAACAGCAATTATTAGTTAATGGTCGTACTTGTTATTAGACAACTACAACTTGGCCAAAATGATGGTTCAATACTATTTTTGATTTTTTTTTACCAAAACTAGAAGGGTTTCTTGATTGGCTATTAAAATTTTTCCAGAAAGGTTTTTAATAGTCATTAAAGGATATTATGTCCTGCGTTTTTGAATTGTTTAAGCCAATTAAATTATGTTTGCTTGTAATTTCGGGTAAAACATTTTTGCATTGCCTTCGACAATAAATTATATATGCAATTAAAAATAATTTTAAAATGAATTGATTTAAATGAAATTTGATTTCTTGCCGGTTTGGCAACTGAAAAGAAAAACATTTACACAATAAATGCATGAGATTTTAACTCACATGTGTTTCTTCATAATTTTGGATGTAAAACGAATTACTGGATGAGTTCGATTCAAGTTTATTTGCTACAATAATATAATATTATAAAACCTCTGGACTCACTGAGGATTCGAGGACCTTTTGTTTAAAAGGCCGTCCCAATGTACAGACCATTGTAGTGTAATAACAAAAAGCACTGCCCAGAAGTAGTAATAATGTTATCATTTCATTCGGAAAATAAAAATGTCATTTGCACCCCAGTTTTTTATATAAAAAAATAGTAATACAAATTCGTTAAATAAATATCTTTAGTAGATTCTTAATCCGAATCAGAAAAATCATGTAAGGTTTACTTTTATTTTAAGAGTTTTATGGGATAATTAAATGTAAATTCACTGCAGTAAATACTGACTTTATGTGCTTATTTTCCACTGAGATAAAAAGATGCAACTAATACAATTTTGAGAACCATTTGAAAAGTTGAAATAAAAATGTTATTCAACCTACATAGTAAATATAAAAAATATTTTATTGCTCACATATAAATATAATTAACGTTTAAACAAATTTATTTTTAAAGATATTTTTCAGATCGTCAGCCTAGAGGAGCTTCTATAGATATTCACATATTAGAAAATGACAGAAAGCGAGCCTCTCCACGAGAAGTCATCGCAATCGAATGGGCAAATTGTACATACCGATCAGCACAATAGATTAACAAATGGCGGCAGTCAGCCAACGGTGAATGGTCATTATTCAAAGGAAACATTAAATGTGGCGAATTCAGTACAACAGAAAATATGCAGTAACAAAAACTGTAAAAATAAAAATAGTAATTTAGTGACGGAGGTTCATATTGAAGCGCCTTGTTGTCGAGATATTCACGGGAAGGAGCCTCCTGATGGCGGAATGCGAGCATGGTTGGTTATGATTAGCGCATTCCTCTGTAATGGTGTGATATTCGGTATAATAAATACATACGGGGTCATACATTCATTGCTCACAGATCGGCTAGAAAAACTGGGTGATAAAGATGCATCGAGTAAAGCTGGTAAGTAAATTTCTATTTCTAATTTATGTATATCACTAATCAACAGAGCTGTAAATGAATCATTCTTTTTTGATTTTAATTCATTACGAATTAGTTAAGTTTTGAATTAGTTCTTTTCACAGTAAAAAAGAATTGAATGAAATTTGAATCAATTCAAACGAATTAGGGAGAAATGAATTGCAATCAATTTCCTAATTCAAATGAATTGCAATTCGTTTTTAATTCAAATGAATTTGTCAAAGTGAATTACAATTCGTTTTTAAATCAAGTGAATTCGTCAAAGTGAATTGCAATTCATTTCTAATTCAAATGAATTTGTCAAAGTGAATAGCAATTCATTTGAATTGAATTGATTTTGAATGAATTCAAACGAATTAGAACAATGAATTGCAAAAGCGAGTTGCAATCGATCAAATTCAAGAGCAGATCTAGTGGGAATGAAAAATTGAAATGTCTCCTAACAAAGTGAAAATATTTATTCATTCAGTACAAATATTGTCCAGTATATCATGGGAATTTCAAATCTAAGAAATGTTTGTCTTTGGACTATACTAGCGGATATAAAAAGGAGAGTAATGCTTGGTATCTTTTATATAAAAAATAATTGAATAACCAAACGACAGTGATGCTTACTGCATATTTACTAACAAAATCAATTCAAATTTCAATCAATTCACTTCAAATGAGTAATGAATGCAATGGTAATGATTTACTAACTTTTTTTTAATTCATTTGAATTAATTCAACATCAATTCAATTCAAATGAATTGGAAATGAATTGCGATTCACTTTGACAAATTCATTTGAACTAAAAAGGAATTCCAATTCATTTGACAAATTCATTTGAATTAGGAAATGAATTGTAATTCATTTCTGCCTACTTCGTTTGAATTGATTCAAATTTCACTCAGTTAATTTTTTCGCGCAAAAAGAATTAATTCAAAATTTGCTAATTCAGTGCATGAATGATTCGAGAATTAATTAAAAAATTAATGATTCATTTACAGCTCTGCTAATCAATAATAAAATAGAGCTGTATTAGGAAAATTTTAGCTAGTGTTGGATGAGTATTATGACGGATCTGTTTCCACTATTGAAAAGAAAATCGATGTTAAAAACTGTGTAGTTATTATTTGTTAACTAGAACTCTCGCTCCTTTTCAGTTGAACTAATATCGAGGTTTTAGAGATCTCGTCACCTTGATCTATTCGCTAGTCCTTTAAAATTTAGTTCTGATCCATGTCTTATGAGTATCGAATGAAATAGATCGACCTAGGCAGATGTTCGTATACGGACTCAAGTCTAGACTTAAACTGGATATCAACAGGTATCCAGAGTACACATACTAGTGTACAAGCGCACCTTCTTAGCCACGCATCCATTCAAGTTTCGTGCCAAGAATAATGTTTGAAATTCCAAATGCCCTTCCCCCCACAAAGCACAGTACCAAGTCATAAGCCAAAACAAGATGCAAACCTGTTCCCCCGTGAGAGATGAAGGGTCTTACACCACAAAAAAATTGTGAGCTCGCAAGCAAAATCAAGTCAGTTGATTTAGTTAGTATCATTGGAAGCACATATTCAACAACTTTGCAATGATTTGTTGTACAATTAGTCGGCTACCAATATTTTTTTTACAATATAAATTTTAGATTCTCTTATATTTATGACTTGACATTGAACTGCAACAACCATATAACAACAAAGCATTTTAAATAGTATAAGAATCATTCTAGTATGTTTCCATGTCATTATAATGCAGCTAATGTCGATTTGATCTTTTTAATCTGAATCGTAAAATTGTTCTTCTCTATTTTTAATCTTATCATGCCTATTTAAAGATTTTTATGCGTTTTTCAGATTCTTTTCATGCTCATGAACTCGATTAAGGCTTTAATTTATTTTTCTTAAATATATTATTTCAGAGTTCTAAAAGGAAATTGATAAAAATGTCAGATGACTACAGATTGAATATATGGGTCTTATTGTTTTTGTTTTTATTTACTTTATATACAAATAGAATACAAATGGCTTTTTTTAATTTTAAACTTAAATTGTAATTTAAAATGGGTGAATTTGTCAAACTCGATACGTGCTTCGAACAAGTAATTATTTGAAGGAATTTTTAAAGAAAAATATAAGTTTATTAGTTTAGTATATTTTTTTATTCGACCTTATGTTTTTTTCCAAAAGTTAACTTTGTGTTTTTTCAGGCTTTTGGACAAAAACTTCAAATAAAAACTCTTTTTTTGTGTTTTTATTAGAGGTACTTTGTTATAATTTTTTTGTGCAATATTTCGAACACCTTCACAAAGTTAACTCTTGTAAGAAAGAGATAAGTTTTGCAACAGCGTAAATGGAACTTAAGAATCTGTCGTTTTAAGAGATCAACACATTTCCTCATTAAAGTTCATGTGCTTGCTATGCTTTCTCCCACTGTGCAATATTTAGTTATTTATGTACCATGAAGTTGTAGCTTTGCTTATAAGAAATTTCAATTAGGCCGTCTATATAACAAACACAAAGGAATCATAATTACTTTGGACCCAAGTGGGCTGGTGCTCTTTCTTTTTCTTATTTCTTCACTGGCAACCTGTTCACCTAACCTATATAACAGAATACAGTACGAGCTCGATGTGCGCACCGAAAAGTTGCAATAATCGACCATTAAAAGCTTAATGTAAAAACACATCATTGTCTAACTTAAATTCATTTAATTTTATTATTTTAACATACAAAATTTATTTGAAATTAACGCTTTATACATGAATAAGAAAAATGCTGAAGTTTGCATTTTAGAATTTTCAATTTTTTGGGAAATTGTAGCTTCCTTAATTTTTTTATTAGCAACTAATTTTTTCATAAGAAATGTTATGTTCTGTTGCCCATTCTATAGAAATACTTAGAGCTTTTTGTTTTTGTGCTTTTCTAATTTGTACAGTCAAGAGTACATTTGTACCCGGAGGGTTGAAGCAGTGCTCCTGCGTGTGAGCATAAGGAGTAAAGGGGTTAAAATAAATAGTAACTCTGGCACAATAAACCGACTTCAAATAAAATTTTTGCAAAAGCGGTGTTGAGCAATAACCAATTTTTTTCGCCTGACTTCCATTTAAATTTCGATGGAGCCAAACTGCAGCAATAACCTTTCAAATAAAAGAAGTTCCTTTCTTCAAAGTCGCCCCAATAATGGAGGAGTTATGCGATAATTAATATTTCGGGCCGGCAAATTCTCCGAATAAAAAACTATATTATGAAATGTTCTTTCAAAAGAAATTATATTTTTGAAAATAAGTTTACACACGAGTTATGCGTGCAAAATGAAAAAAAGACTATAGTAGAAAAGTCGGTTTAAAATAATCAAGACTAACGTGTAGAAAACGTTTGAGAGATGAGTTTTTAGGTGCAACCTTAGCCCTAGAGTACTAACATGATTTTTTTCCACATTAATAATAATTGTTAGTCAAATCGGCTAACATGAATATAACTCCGATTTATTTTGTTAGCTTCACATGAAATAATTTTAATATTTTTTTAAATTGATACCTTATTTTGTCCAGTGTCTAAAAAAACAATAATATGAAAGTTTTCGAAAATAATTAAATTTTTGCATTTATTTCATTAAAGGTGCTCTTCTAGGAACACTTTTTTTTTTTTTTTTTTTTTTTTAACTTGGACCAGCACTCAGGGGATGACCCCTACATATGCAATGCATTGTGCCGGAACTAGGAAAATTGGTTATGGAAAGGAGGATAAAGGGAGTAGTGTCTGTGGACGTTCGATTTGAATTTTCCCACATTAAAAGTAACAAACACAAATTTTTTAATTGAAAATAAAAGTAAAAAAATAAAAAAAAAAATTTAAATTCATTGGTAATATAAGAAAACATGTCAAATAATCCTGAAAAGGCAAAAAAAATATTTTTTAGAGTTTTATCTACATTTGTGTAATGCTCCTGTTAGTCATTTTGACTAACATGACTTCAAAAACTCAAAAATAGCATTACTTACTGCAGCAAAGTGACCGTTCAAAGCAAGAGCGTACCATCAACTGAGATTACAAAAAAAATGAGATCTTTCCATAGCAGCAAAAAAAGTTACACGCAAAAATAAAAACAGTGTTAGTCACAATGACTAACATTAGTACTGTAGGATTAAGTACTTGTTAAAGCATAAATGCAGAGAGAAAATTGCTTAAAACTTTAATAAAACAGAAAAAGTTGCACCTAACGAGACCGCTTTTTTGAAAAATATGCACTTATAATGTCTGCAATATAAAAAAATACCAGTTGCGCTAATCGGGCAGTTGCAACATTCGATGGTTGCTCAAATCAAGCTCGCAATCTGCCTTCATATGTTCAATTTAAAAAGGATAAATTTACTTTCAAGCCTTAATTTTTAATGTACAGAATTTGATTACCGTTTACTTTAACAACATTTTGAATTTTAAAACATAAAAATATGTTTCAAGCATGCATTTGCTCAGTTCACAAACTCTTGTAGGAGCTGTAAGTTATTCAAATAATCACTTGGAAACATATTTAGCTGGAAATTATCAATAACATTAATACAACATACGTATAACTTCTACATACAATAGTTTGTGAGTTGAGAAATTATGCTAATTAGTTATTACTGCAAAAAACGGATTCTTATTTAATGGAACTCAGTAAAAAAATCAAGACCAACTTAATGTTAGCTTTGAATGTTCATCAGCTAGTAAAGTAAAAATTTCGAACTATTTATTGAAATCTTTGAATCAATAAAACTTCAAATCTTTTCCAAGAGTCCTACAAAATATTTTATGATTTTCTATATTTTTTATTATGAAAGTTGAAGGCACAAAAACTACTAAAATATTAAGTATGAACTCGAAATGTGAATAACATCTTCAAAAATCATTATCTGAAATAAGAATAAACTGTATGTTTTTACTTACTAAAGAAATGACGGACACAAGGCATTGAACATTAAAAAGAAATACAATAGGTCTCTCGCGAATTCCATTATTGTTGCAAATAAACAAAAATAAAAGTTTTAAATTACTTTTAAATGCGAGCTTAGATAATTTTGGGTTCAATAAAACCAAATAATTCTTCAGCATAAACTTACCATCTAGATACATTTGCAAACACTCATATTCATCAGTATGGCTCACATTCTTTACGTATTTTTCTTTAATAGACTCAATTGTTGACGTTTAATTGAATAACAAAGTAATTTTTTTTCTCATAAGTTGAGTTTTCGGAACAACGGGACGTTAAAGAAAACTGAGTAACATGAATTTCATTATTCGCCACGGTATCAATTTAATTAATTATAATTTAGAAAAAAAAACATATTTTGCGTTTTTCATTGTTGCCGGTTTCCATATACAAAAGCACAGCCGGCTTTGGCGAATACTTTTGCATGCTAAAAACATAGAACAATTTCAATAATAGGCGGAATAATTGTCACATCTTTGTATATTTTGTATGAATGAACTAAAAGAGCAATTGATTCAAGACTTTTGTCAAGATTCACGTTTACATTTAGCGTAAAATATATTTTACAAAATTCTTAATAACTATAGCAAATGAAAAGATGGATGTATCCGTAAATGAATACGAACAGAAATATGTAAACAAAATATTGCATACTCGTTTCTATTCAATGTAGTATGAAGAATTGTAATCATGTAATACGTATACGCTGTGTTGAATTACACTTGCAATGCAAATAAAGATAATTGCTACCTACATATTATGACAGTTCTTTAGGTGTCATCTTTGCGTTGCAAGTATGAGCAATTGTTTGGTTTAACTCTAATACATTTTCAACTTATGCACATACCAAGTAAACAGCAGAAATACTCCAAAAGTATTGCCAAACGTATTGCTTGGGGTTGGAAAACTATTATTGCGGCCATAATGGAATTCACATTGTGGTATATACTCGCTTCGGGAGCAAACGCGTCTCGCTGGGAATACTCCTAAGCAATATAAAAACAATTCTTCTAGATGATAAACTGACAATATTGTCAGAAATAACCTCTTAAAAGAAAACAAGAAGATATCGCTTAAATATTACTAGGAAGATAAAAAGAAGATTTTGTATGTGTGTATTTATTTGAACTAGAGTACGCGTAGTGGTCGAAATTCGACCGTCAGCTTAAACGTATATCTATTTTGGTTGCATTCATTTAAACAGAAGAAACTACCTAATTAATTATTCCCTTCCCCATGGAAAAAACAATAAACCAAATAAAATTGCATACAAACACGCACATTTATAAAAAAATCTTATTACTTTGCTTAAACCAATACTTGCATAAGTGAATGCATGTATGTGTGTATTTTTAGCATTTGTAGTGGTGTCAACTTTATGAGCATTTTATCCCTTTAATATTGAACTGATTTAAATAATATATTATCGGGTCATTGAAGCTCAACAATGTTTACCATTTGACAAAGGAATGAACAAAAACTGTTGGTAAACAAAAAAGAAAAGGGGATCTAAAAATTTATATTTGCCTATTTATATATAGATTAATGAATTTTCACATGTTTTTTAAAATTGTATATTTTAATTGTTCTTCTTAAATTTTGCAAATTGCCTTCTACATACAAAACTTATTGCTTTTGTGTTGGTGATGTCTTCTCTCGATTTATATCGAGATTTCTCAGAGATCGCACTATACGAGTTGCTATAGATGGGATCTCATCCAACGAGTTCAAGGTTATTTCAGGTGAAACGCAAGACTCCGTTCTTTCACCCACCCTTTTTCTTCTTTTCCTGAATTCACTTCTATGTCAAATTTTCAATCCTATCTACTCTTTTGATGATGATGACAGCAGTATGTACCATTCGTATTCATGCAGTAAAATACCAAGATCGCGGCCAAATATGATTCGCTAAATAATTATCTTTTAAAAATCTCCTGATAGGAACGTGCGAATATGGTAAAATTTAATGCTCGTAAAACCCAGAGGGGGCGAAGAAAATCATCAGAGACAGTAGCCAACTCTATTGAATGTGTTCTAATGAAATTAGGGAATTTGTTCGCGAAACAACACGTTCTTCGTCAAGAGCGCATCCAGTTGTGGTTGATATGCCAGTGGATCGCACTACGCATTAGAGAGAAACTTCGTTCTTTAGCCGAACAGTTCGTATGTGGAATAAACTTCTTGCAGAAGTCCTTTCCTGTTACTTTCAATCCTCCTTCCCATAACCAATTTTCCTAGTTCTGGCATGTGTACGGGTCATCCCCTGAGTACTGCGCCAAGTTAAAAAAAAATAATTTATCCTCAGCATTGTTGCTCTCGCACCCAGTTTTGAAAAAGCGGAGCCTTTTTAAAATAAATTTATGAATAATTAATTTTATTTAACCCGCCGTGTCACGTGCAATACTCTCTCAATTTCTTACTAACACACACTCTCCTTTACGTTTAGATCGAGGCAGCTCAACTTGCAAGAGATTTTAGAAAACAGTAGTTTTAAGACACTTGCAGCAATTTAGTGTCAAAAAGATGAACAGTTTCTGCCAAGTAAAAACTTTTATAAAAAAGTTTGTCAGTGGTTGTAATTCAAAGTGATTATTATTTGGCTAAAGTTAGAAAGACTGGACTGTTTAAACACATTAATTAATTATTTAAAGTATATTTTAAAAGAATTGTAGTTTTTTCTTCAAATATACACAGAGAAGCCCACTGGTATCATTTTAAGACATCAAACTCATTGAAAAAGTAGTAATAATAATTACTACCTACTTTTTCCTCTAAAATGTGTCCATGTTAAGTTCTTTGCAACATGTTAAGTTCAACTTGCAAAAGAACTTTCAATTGGCTGGATAAACAGCCAAGCAACTTGCAAAGACATTCGACTGTTTCTTCGGCATTTTCGATATTAATATGCACACTCTACTCGCAGGTAACTACTTGCGTGTTTTAAAGGTCGGGGGGTTAAATAACATATTTTTGTTTTTCTTATAGTCGTAATACCTCATAAATTATAAAAGGCACAAAACAAAAATGTGACTTTGAAAATTTTCTTCTATGTGATAGTTTAGAGATATTGCTAAACTATTGCTTAGGCGGATATCTTCCAATTGTTTGGAGTGTATATAGATGCTAGTAAATAAGCATTTGTTTTGAGTTATGTATCTACAGACCAAGGCTGCCACTATTGAGGGGTTCGTTCCCAAAGTTGAGGGTTCTTGTGAAAGAAAAATACAGAAAACTTGTTTAATCCCAAATTATACATGCAATTGGGTTTTTTATACTTTGTCTGGGTAAAGTGGCAATAATTACCTGGCATCCCTGCTACAGTCCAATGAGTTAGTCGTATATTCAAACGGTCATTGACCATTTATTTGCTTCCATTGTTCGCATTAATTTGTTTGTTGACAAATTGAAAGAAGTGAATGTTGAAAAAAAATCTGAATGAAATAAACAAAAGTATAGTGGATGACAAAAGTTAACTTTAATATTTGGCTGTGACAAACCATTTGCAGCCCTCCCTAAAATAAATATATACATATATAAACACTAATGCATATGAGCATTTTTTAGTCGAACTAACTTCCATTAAAAACACAAATCAATTATCTAATCAGATCAGATCAGAGCAGGTATTTATCAAGTCAGTTTATATATCTGATCAGGTCAAATCAGATATTTACCAGATCATATTGGCTATCTGACCAGCTTGCATTATGATAGTGTTGTAAAAAGTGGCTACTTTTGACTACTTAATACCACTCAATACTTTTTCAATTGAGTACTCGATACTACTCAATACTTTTAAAATTTTTTCTTATTTAAAAATATAAATATTTAATAGGTGAAATTCGATTTTATTATTACCCGTATTCCATAATAATTCATGGATTAGCAAATTTAATAATCCATTAAAAATATCAAACTAAACGGTCAGGCTTATTAATTCTTGCAAATGACTTAAATTTCCTCATTTTCATATTTGCACATGGAAATGCATCTCTGAAAGTATTGAGTAGTTACTTTTGGATATTGAGTACCGGAAAATATTACCAGTATTGAGTATTCGGTACTCAAATACTCAATACTTTTACAACACTACGTTATGATATTAATATGCAATTTAGAATCGCCTGCACACTGTCAGTCATGCATAATCTGACCGAATTTACATCATTCAATTTTTCATGAAATTGATTGCTTACAGTTTTGTTTTATTGGCAAGAGGAGGTATAGGGAAGCAAATGGAATAGGAAAACTGGCATTGTCGCAATTTCCATGCGGTTTTATGAAATTTATTTCCACGTATTGACAGTTTTGGGTAAAATAATTGTGACATGAAATAATTGCACCATGTAAGTTCGCTGAGTATATGAAAAAGCAGTCGCTGAATATCCCTAAACACACTACTGATTTGGTTTATTTTTGCAGATTATATTTTGAAATCCTAACTTCTCCACTGTAAATCATACAAGTTTCAAATAAATCCACCAAAAACTTGTTAGTGACTCGACTTTAATAACAACATACTTTTCAATCACAAACTACATGCCGTCTCATAACTAAGTCAAGTACTACGAGTATGTTAAACTGTAGTGGAGACAAAACTCAGCCTTGACGAACACCTACGTTTACTCATGGAATATGGAACTCGGGAACTCTTTTGCATCTTAGAGCTTCCCATATCTCATTGTGTTGTAATGTCTTAAATGCCCGTTTGAAGTCAACGATCACTACGTAAAGCGGTGAGCGCCATTCAGGCGACTGTTCCACAATTACCCTCAAGCTGTTGATGTGATCAATAATACATGACTTGTTTGCTCTAAAGCCCGCTTGTTCTCGTCTTAGCTGTGGTTCAATAACGAACGGTTGAAATGCGATTATGCAGGATTGTGCAGAATGTAGAAGTAGAACTTGTGAAAAGTAAAGCTTTCTTATAATTATTACCATTTTGACTCAATACAGGACAATGAAAGTTCTTCCTTTGTATTTATTAGCAGTTGTTTTGTGCACATAATTCTCAGCAAATCTTTAAAATATTTTCGAAACACTTTTAATGCTCACGTTAATTCCAAATGAAAACAAAAGTTTTGGTTTTTGTTTAATATTTGCTTTTCTTGTTTACTTATGTGATCAAACGCACATAAACATCGACTGCTGACCCAGTTTCAATAACTGTTGCATTGTCTGGCAGGTCTGATATGACGACGAAGACCTGTAAGTGCATTTGGCTGGCAGCATATTTATTATTTGTTCTTACAAGTTCCGCAAAGTGATATTTATTCAACTGTATTTGATAGTAATTTGAGATTTTCAAGGAATTACGATAAGCTATTTTTCACATATTCGTGTATTAACTTTGTACTCGTACGTGTGTGCCTGTGTGTGAGTGTGTATGTGTGTTATGCCTTTATATATGCATATGGGTATGAACACATTTAAACTCAAATGCATTTTTCTCAAATTTGCTTTTAATTTGATAAAGCAGAATTATGTAAAATCCAAATTTATACAGTTTTTATATGTTTGTGATCATTTGATTTTAAAACAAACTCAAGTACATATTTAAAGTACTAAATATTTTACGTTTTGTTTTGTTTTAACGTACCATTATATCACGTAAAATTTCATTGATACTTTCCAAAAATAGAGGTTTTGATAATGAATATTATCATATGTTTAAACAAATTTTCATTAAATCTATTTATGTTCAAATAGCATATTCCATCCTTTTCATATAATTTAGTTTGGTTTAATATATTTATTTTCGTATATCTTAAATAATTATTAAATTTATTATTCGAGACAGGTCTTGATATCGTATTTCAAAGAATTTCAACAAGTTTTGTATATCTTAAATATATCATATTACAAAAATAGTTGTTACACTTATTTCGTTAAAAAATATGCCACACGTCTGATGCTAATACCAAAAATTTATAAGACTTTTCAAAATTTTAAATTCTCTCAAAATTTAAATAATCAACTAACACGAACGAGATTTTTAAGGATAAATAATCTACAAAGTATTTTATGGTTTGAACTAGCAGTTCGGAACAATTAAGCGAATAATAAAAATGTTTTAAATCACGCAAATACAAAATGTCTTATATCTTTACAACTCAAGCCGCTAGAAAAAAGTAAAACAGGAGCAAAAGTAAAAAAAAGTTTTTTATTTATTTATATATTTAACAATGAATATAATCCTTAAAGACTAATAACAATCTACTAAAATTATATTAAATTACTAGAATGATAATAAAAGTTTAGAAGTTAGGAATTAAGAAAAACAATGATTTTATGCTTTATAATATTAGAATTCAAAGAAAAATCAACAAGTTCAGACAAATAATTATTTTGACGACATAATCCCTTGAAAGGATCAACCATAGCATAATTAGACCAACAAAACTTAATAACAAGAGGATTATAATGCCGAGTAGTACGAAAAGGAGTATTAAATTTAACAGAATTTAAAAGATTAAAATTCAGAGCAAATGTTACCATTGATAAGGTTTATCATAAAAGAAACATTTAACATTGTACGCCGACTTTTGAGAGTAGGAAAATTTATTAATGCTAATCTGCAAGTATATGAAGGCAAATTTGTTGAGGATTTCCATCCAAGGCCACGTAAACAGAATAACAAGAATTATTTTTGCACAGATTCAATACGAATATTATGAATGTTGTAGTATGGATCCCATATGATTGATCCGTATTAAAAAAAAAAAACAGCTGCTTCGTAATGTAATGGTCAGAAAACTCTTTAGCCCAACGCTTTATAAAGGCAAGAATACCTCTATCGTTATTCCCAGTCAAAGTAGTATGAGAAACCAAATTTAACTTAGGATCCAGCGAAATTCCAATTCCAATGTCGGATACAAATTCTGCAATTCTCGTAACTAAAGCTAAGTCTCGAGCGTTAAAAATCTGAATGCATACAAAATTAAAGAAAATTCAACCATCAAACATTACAGTTTTTAAGAAGTTAGCAAAATTACATTCGTAGGTAGAAATCGCTAAATCGGCTGATATATTTTTTAGCGATGTGGATTCAGCTTTAGAGAATTACAAAATACCAAGTTAATAGTTGAGAAAATGTGAGAAAATTTCTCATTGTTGGTCTGTGTTATCTATCTATCAGAACAATTAAATTTAAAGTCATCAAATATAGAATGTTAGCTCGAGTTCCTTTATTATACTGTCACATTTTTCGAAAACTTAGTGTTTACTACCGAAACGTTCAGTTTTTGGTGAACGTGAATCATTCACATGACCTCTTACTTGAGTGTCCGATGTCCTATGCTCTCTGGCAGACTCTGATCGATTTTCTTTGCGTAAATTATTCAGAGGTGGTTTTTTCTTCAGTTTTTTTTAGTTTTAGATATTCACTGCCTGAAATGGCTCTTTTCACCGTTGATATACTTAACAGGATACAATCTTGAGACCTGATTTTTAGTGCTGATAGAGCGGAGTTTGATGCAATTCTCAAGATTTTTCTCTTTTCGGTTGAAGTCTCATTGATTGGAATTCTTCAATTATAATTCTTTCTATGGATTTCAGTATCTTTTAAATATCCGAATACAGTTTTGTTGCTTCAAACGATCACTATATTTAAAATGATTTTCTTTTACTAGTTGCTTAATGCATACATTAAATCTATCCACATGCAAAAAATTAAAAAATACAATCTAATTCTAATCATATGAACAAAAAAAATAAATAAGAATGTTAGTCCTTTTTCTGAAAAAGTGACGTTAAAAAATTTTTATTTGACATCTTTCCGAAGACAGAAAAAAATTTTGCTCTCGGCAAAAACTTTCAGAAGATGTGACATTTTAAAATATAAACTTAAGTGGTTCTAATCATGTAATCGGGAGTGTATAATGAAACTTTATGCGATTTTTTTAAAATAAAATATGTAAAGGCCCGTTACATTTCCACTTTACCAAAACAATGACTTTTAAAGAAATCTAATTCCCTTTTGCAACCATTAAAACGTCAGAACTTTTCGAAATCATTCGATCGTACGTTTATATGGAAATGCTACTTTTTAGTGCGCAGCTCCCATAGTTGTGCAAAATACATGGTTTGCGGTATTTAAAATACAAAATACAAGATACTTGATGGTCATGAATTTAAAATACAAAATACTTACACATCATGTATGTATTTAAAATACAAAATACTTCCATTTATTGCACTTATTTCAAATACAAAATTCTTTCACGTCATGTTTGTACTTAAAATACAACATATAGCATCTTTATTCAAACTAAAAAAATACATTAGATAAAACTAATCAACAAAACAATTGTTTCCTTTCATAAATGTCAGATTTTTGAATGTAGCATCAGACAAACTGTTTCTTGTTGGAGAATAAGTAAAACCTACTGAAGAAAATAATCGTTCTACAGGTCCTGATGAGCACAAACTTCTATTAAATTCTATGAATACTCTTTTTTATATTTGGATAGCTGTCAAGAGTGATAATGTCTTTGCTCTCGTCACTGAGGAAACTGACAAATTCCAACTCCAAATTTGACGTCCTAGATTCTATGTTTTCTATGTTTTTAAAATACAAAATACTGTCATTTTTTGTATGTATTTAAAATACAAAATACTTGCACGTCATGTATTTAAAATACAAATACAAAATACGTATTTGTATTTTAAATACGTATTTCAAATACATGTATTTCAAATACTGCCCAGCCCTGGTAGCTCCACACACATAATTATTTCAGGAAAGTAATCAAATGGAAATTTGTGGCTGATATTCTTATAATAAACGCTGATTTTGTATGCAAGTTGATAGCTGAACAGAAATTCACGCGACAGAAGCCGAGCGCACCGCTTGTATTTAAATATGTATACTTCAGTACGTATGTATCAGTTATTTTTAAACGTGACGTTTTTAAAAAAATAATTATGTATGGATGTTTTAAATAAGAATTGTTTCAATATTTATAAATACCACAGTTTCTTCTGAAAACATTTATAAATATTGCATCATACAAACTAACGAAAAGATACATGCATACTTACTTAGAGAAAGTATATACTTAACTGAATGTATGTAAAAACATATTGGCAATGTAACTATTAGAGTCTGACCGAATGTTCGGCAAACACCAAAGTTCGGTTGATGTTCGGCGTACTGAAACAATTTTAACCGAACACAAAATTTGGATAAATTTTTTTTTACATATTTATATCGAAAATGTTCTATTTAACAAGGAAACAAAATTTAATTTCATTCATACGGATGATATGTTCACATTTCGACAATTTCAATCCAAAAAACTTAAAGCGCGAAACTGTAAAAGAAGATTCAGACATGTAAGAGGAAGCCTGATCGTGACGACAATTGTTTCTCGCTAATGGACTAGGAATTTTATCAAAATTATTGGATGAAAGACATTTTAAAACAAAAGCGTTAATGATCTGAAACTCACAATTAGGCCCATAGAGGATTATACAAACTATATAGAATTAAAATTCTTGATTGGTTAGCGCAATTGCCGCTGAAAAAAAATTGCTGAAAAACTATTTGGAAAGTTCAAAAATGGGTGTTTCTAAAAAACGACTTTAAATTTGTAATGATCTCTTTAAAAATCCTCAAACTGTTCTTGAGTCTGTGCTTAGCAACGTGATTGAATTTTTGCATAGCAGATGTGCAAAGTGATACACAATCAAGAATCGTACACAAAATATGTGGGGTATTCACACAGTCGTCATAAAGTCATATGTCTTAAAATAATAACTAAAAAAAAATATGACTGCTGTGAACAACCCCTCATAATTAAGTGTGCTATTTTAAATTTGAGTCAGCTGATAATAAAGTAAACAATAATAAAACGGACAATCGTTACAATCATAAAAATTTTATATTAGAATGCCGAAAACAAGTGAAAAAACGAAAAAAAGCTAGTTTGTGCAAAAACTACAGTACTGTTTAGTTATGACAAAACAAAAACACAGCATAAATAGTCTTATTATTTTAGGACTTTTTTGTTTGAAGCACACCAACAATTTTTTTAAGCCGTCATAAAATAATAAGACATTATGACAATATGACATGATAGGACACCGTGTGAATATCCCAATTGATTTGTTGCTCTCACATGGGGAGAACTGGTTTGACTTTGATTATTTTTCAATAAGCAATTGGTTTAAGTTGTATACGTTTTTATGGATTACTTCGAGGATATAAAGTATAATTATTTATGGGAAAAGTTTTCTTTGCAGAAATAAATCTCTTTTTTAGTGCAATAAATTTTTTTTGGTCTTTTTTGATTAACACTGTATGTATTCAAAAGAATGGGAACAAATTGTTTGTATATATGTATTTATATTATTCTTTAAATTAAGTTTGAGTTCACTTCTTTTATAAAAAATCATCTAAATTTATTTTATCTCGATATTTCGTTACCCTTTGGGTAACTTCTTCAGGAGGAAAAAATTAATAAACAATTTAAATAACAAAAACTAACAAATTATTAGTCAATAATTTCTTTTTCCGTTTTGGTTTAAAAATTTTTTGTCAATTGAAAAATTTGTCTGAAAGTTTTCAAACATAAGATAAAATAAATTTGGATGATTTTTATAAAAAAAGTGACCTCAAGCTTAATTTAAAGAATAATATAAATATTTAAAAAAATGGTCGAAAAATTATATATTAAAATTATTTGTATATTTTAATGCGTTTTTCAAACACGTTCTATTCATAAAAAAATTAAATTAATAAGGCAAATGAAGATTAATTCCACGATTAATGAATTGATATTAAAAACTAAGTATCTGTTTAAAGGATTATAACAAAATTAAGTTTTTGTAGTAAACGGTCTTAAGTACTAAATAAAGTTCTTGAGGAACTAGTTTTTTTAATAAAGTAAAAGCAACGCAATGTTTTTCTTAGATTTTAGTGATTTTTTCGGAATTACTAAAATTCAGTTATTAAATTTATAATCGTACTTTTCTTTCCCCAAAATTAATGTTTTACTAAATATTCAAAATAATAATTGTTTCATTATAAAACACATTTAAATTGATTATTGCTTATCACTTCCGATCTTGCAGTGTGACAAACATACGTGTACTTAGAAAGAAAATAGTATATTTTTTTAAAATTGTACTTATTGCTTTGCAGTGCGACATGCATGCACGATATTTACGCATTTAAATGGACTTGACTTTTAAACTTATGGATGGGTGTCCCATTTCAAAACTTTTACACTATAATGAAGACACCAAAGCCAATTTATGCTTAAAAATAAAAGTGGTTGAACATAAAAAATTTTTAATTTGAAATGGCAATTTCTGAAGAGAAAAACAAATGTCTAAAATTTTTTTAATAAAAAAAATAAAAGTTTTCTATTAGAATCATAGAACATTTTATTTTTTTAGTTCGGAAAAAAAATTTCAGAAAACGGCAGCCCTTTTGCACCCTATAACTCGATAAATAAATATAAAAAAATATTTTCTATACACACATTCATATTTACTAGAAGTACAGTGATTCAAAATTTCATTCATAATCGCAACGAATTATGTTTACAAGCTGTGCATCGCAGGGAATAAAAATATAGCAAACCAATAAAATAATGATGGACATATGCCGAAAAGAAAGGAAAGGAGACTGCTTAACGAATATAATGGAGGTTCTTTGCAAGCCTTTGTGGGGGTTAAGCACTTTTTCCTTATTGTCACAGATGCATCAAAACGCTATAAATCAACGTACATATTTTCTTATTATCATAGGGTTCTCTTTATAGTGATCATCACATGTGCATATAAATTTATGTAATTTATCTCATTCTTCTTTCGACTGCATTGACAATATTTGGATATAGAAAATCGTAAAATTTGAAATAAATGTGTTTAAAAATAAATTGCCGGCGCTTTCAGTGTTTGTATGTTGTATATAAATATTTAAAATGCTTTTGCATTGGCAAGTTTCCATCAAACAAGTTGGCTGGTAACAAAAGACGGAAGAAACGTAGATTCATGAACAAAATGTGTGATGTAATTTTATTTAGCGTTTTATACATCAGCATGTCTGCCTCAGGGTGTATGTGTGCGTGGCTGACTGCTTGTGCAAGTCAGAATATTCAATATCAAGGACTATATTAACATTCACCTTTAAATTTGAAACTACATTGGTTTCCCAAAATTAGGGAACTATCTTGTAACATACCAATTCTGAAATGCCGCTCATTTACATCAATAGTGTCATAACTAAAAAAAATTCGTTCTTCAGAAAACGAAATTAAAGTTTTTAATTTACCCATCTCAACGAAAAAATAAAATTATATTCTCCTCTCAAGAGGATAATGAATTTTTTACACAAGATGAAGAACGATACGAAGAATAGTTCTGCATTTTTAGCTCGAAAATCGCGTATTTTGAATTATGGCACTATGGAAGTAAATTTAAGCTGAATTGAATTGCTGACTTGTGAAAATATTCTATACAAAATCCTTTTGAATTGATCAAACATTGAAAACACAAAATTTAAAAATATATACATAAGACTGAATTTACACGATAAAATTTACTTCGTGCAAAAGCAAAATGCAAAAAGTTATGGAAAAGCAAATGAGATAAAGAAGATTGATGAAAATAACAAAAATTTAATATTGTGACATATTTTCCATTCCAATCGCTTCTCGGCCCAGTCACGTTAGCAAAAAAAAAATTCATGCAACAAATTTCATGAAAAATTTCATTTTGTAAGTCCAGTCTAAGTCTCGAAAAAGTAAAAATATTCTATGCAGTAATTTAAGGGAAAAGTTAATAATTTCAAATTCAATCTCCAAAAAACAATCGAACTTTGTGTCGATTATGAAACATAAGTATGTGATGTATTCCGACAGTAATGTCATAATCTGTCCAATTTATTACTTTCAATATTTTATTTTGCCGAAGTCCAAAGAAATTTAAAACTAAAGACTTGTATTCGTTAAGTGTTGTGTTTTTCTTCCGACGGGGTTTGATGCAATTTGGAATGAATTTCCGTCATCCCACGTCAAATTTGGTTGATAAACAGACCGGTTTCGGCTATGTGCCATCTTCAGTGTTCTCTCAGTAACTCAGGGATGACGGAAATTCATTCCAAATAACTTGTATTCGTATTCGGGCATACTCATAAATGCATATTCGTTACATCACTAATATAAACGTACTACTAAAAATTTTGCATGATAAAATTTAAAAACAAAATATGCAACTTGATCCAAATTTCAGGGCTCTTGATACAGATAATAACTTATTATGCAAACATTTTCTCACTT
Organism: Gymnocheta viridis; assembly: GCA_956483585.1. Classification (NCBI taxonomy): domain Eukaryota; kingdom Metazoa; phylum Arthropoda; class Insecta; order Diptera; family Tachinidae; genus Gymnocheta; species Gymnocheta viridis. Next base: position 33,781,789 of record OY101442.1, on the reverse strand, counting down.
TCAGCATATTTATATTTTTTATTTCATTCACTGCCAGCTATTTGTACACCTGAACAAAAACATTAAATAATCTGACACAGCAGAATTTTATAA